>CM058044.1:9964880-10284261 GCA_030169165.1 Centaurea solstitialis | reverse complement strand
AGTAAAATATGGTCTGGCCCCATCAATCAAATGGAATACTTCGAATCTAATGAAAAACCAAAAGTAACTCTAAAAAAACTTAACAAGAATCCATTATAAATAGATAAAAAAAAACTTAAAAATCAATTGAAATCCCTTGAAAAGATGGAATTAAGCTAAAAAACATTATCAAAAATTATGTATTACCGACGGCTAGTACCAATTGCTAAAAGCAGTCAATTTTTCCAATGGTTTACCGTTTGTTGCTTTATTATTTTATTTTTTATGTACCTTTTATTTAGTTGTCAGAAAACCATCGGAAATGGAACCGTCGAAAAGCCATCGGTAAAGGTCGTCAAAAACCATCGCTAGATTTTCCCGACCAACTTTTCGACATCCAATATATTTCGTCCAAAAAAAGTCGCGAAATCCTGTTTTCGAAAGTTTACGGACTGTTTCTTCTGTTGGCATTACCCTTGTTTTTTTAGTAGTGAAACATTGGACGACTTCATCTTAAAGGTCCCCCACTAGAAAGAAAAAATATCCTAGATCCGCCATCGCGGGTAAAAAAAGTTGAGCTAACATCCTATCGTAACCCATCTATATGACTCATAATTGTTTGGTCGTGTATACTAAACTCTTATAAAACAACCTAAAGTAGAACATTTTAGACATATTTGGCGTCTTAATTAAGTCGATAGCGAGAATGCAGACGTACCTCCCATATTTGTGCATCGGTATATTGGTTTAAGGGATCGAGGTTTCCTCTAACGGTTCCTTCGAACATGGTGGGATCTTGAGGAATGATGCTAAGCCTTGATCTCAAATCATGAAGCCCTATCTTACATATATCAATTCCATCAATGGTGATGAATCCTTGTGCAGGTTCTACAACTCTAAAAATGGCTTGTATCAGTGTTGACTTCCCACTTCCAGTTCTTCCAACCACACCTACTTTCTTCTTTCCTGGAAATGTGCAGCTTATATTCTTCAACACAGATGGCAGATGATCTGCATATCGGATCTGCAAATACATATAAATATACATTCATTCATCATAAGTTAACTATATGCAGTGTGTCACATGTCCTATTCAGTCTGAAAATAATACAGTATTATTAAGACCAACTGTTCATGCATTATTCATATATTATTACAACATTCAATTTGAATAATGCAGTATTGGGACCGATGAATATGTGAATAATCTTGTATTATTCAGACTAAATGGGACGTGTCATGCTCTCGGCCGTCCGTTCGCAATAAAAGATGAGTTTTTAGCCAAACTTTCATTTGTGTATAATATTTAATTTTCATTTTTTAATACTAATTAAATTTCGACTCTAAAAGTACACTTATGGTGTGTGTAAGTTCTATGCGGTTTTCTACTGGTTTTTGCTTTGGCCATAACAAAATTAGGTTTATAGGACCCCAAAGAACGTGTAAGTGTCCGTCCTAAGAGACTGTTTATATGACCAAACACTTGTAAATTCTATGAAAAGGTGTTATTAACAAGTTCTTATGACACCTCTGAAATAAAATGTCATATTTTATACTTTTCCTAAAAAACCTAATAAAGTATTTTATCTTTAAAGAATTCCAACCACTATTAAAAACAAAGGTATTACCACGACATAAAGGTAAACTGTCGGAAACAGGCTTTACTGATGAATTTTTAACGGCTTTTATAGATGGTTTTCTAATGGCTCATTTTACAAATGGCTTTAGAAAATAAATAAAAAAAACAGTAGGAAAACAGCAATCGGTAAACCATAGAAAGTAGTCGGTATTTATCAACTGATTTTTGCCGTCGGTAACACACAATTTTTTAGCAGCGCAAAAAACTTATTGCAATACATTTTAATTGAGCTTATAACTGTTTGGTTGTATATATATGTGTGTATTAATACATTTACATATTTTGGTGTCCTATAAATCTGATTTTCCTTGGATTGATTTATCTTAATTTTCAGGTTGCAGCAGAAACTTATATACCTGCAAATTTGTGAAGGAAATTGTTCCGTTTTGTGGCCATTCGGTTGGCGGACGGGTCTCTTCGATCACCAAAGGTGCTTCACTAGTAAGTTTCGAGTATTGCAACACTCTTTCAACCGAGATCATTTTGTTTTCCGCATTGCATATATTCCATATAACCGAAGCTTGTTGAACATTCAAATTGATTCCATACGTTACTGCCAATCCAGCGATGCCTGCCAAAACACAAAACCGAACACATTCCATTTAACTTACATCACTTGGATGGTTCTCTGGAAAAAAAATGTTAACATTTTGCTACATGTTACAGTCCCACATTGGTTAGACTTGAAACATTTGTCTTGTAGTGTAAATATGGAGTTCCTGATATTCTCATATGCACTACAACAAAATTGAGTTTATAGGACGCTAAGCGTCCTAATAGAGATTTTACAGGATCAAACAAGAAATCGTTCTATTTAAAAGTATTGTTACAAAAAGTTATAGGATACTTTTGGGCGTAGTAACAAGTTTTTTAGAACCTCTTTCAAATAAAGTGTCATATTAACTATCTTTAAGCATACTCTTTGAAAAAGTGTCTTATAAACACAAGTAGTCCTCTAAAGATATAGGTTTATTGGACACTTCTCAAAAGCTACCTATAAAACTAGCTAACACAACACTTTATTTTGAAAGTGTCCGAAAATTTGTTACGTCCCTAGAAAACATCCTCTAAGCTTATTGTACACTTTTAGATGAGACGTTTTTCTGTTTGGTCCTATAAAATGCTCTATTATGACGCTTATTTATTTTAGGCGTCCTATAAACTCAATTTTGTTGTAGGGGGATATCAGAGTTAAGTTTTACCATTATAGGAGTTTGACTCTTGAAGGCAATCTGTGTCCATCTAGCTAGCCTCCATTGAAAGGGGGCTTCTTTTGGACGGTAAAATAGGGGGATTTCATATATTCTCATAATACCGTTTAAGTTTATAGACTCACTTGGATCGATGATGCCTTCGGGAAGAGTTACAAGGAGAACCAGTGAAAACGCAAACACGAAATTTGATAACTGGTTGAGCCTGAAACAAAGCCACTCGATTGCTGCAACGTTATGAAACCATGGTCTTGAATGATTGTCAATGAGACAAAGGTTTTTCTCGATAAACCGGTCTTGTTGTTGAAAAGCACGGATTGTGGCTGCACCCGTGAGCGATTCTGCAAAATGGTGAAGGATTGGAGCTCTTTCTATGCCCGCCAACCGTGCCAATTCTCTTGCAGTTGGTATGTAATATCTCTAAAAATATGAAAAGATGATGAGGAAAAATGTCTTTCAATTCTGAAATCAAGTGTAACAAAATTAACTTCATAGGATGTCAAATATGTCTAAAATATCCAAACGATAAAATGTTCAATAAGACCAAACAATTATACTTTCCATGTAAAAGTGGTAGAATAACTTGATATGACAGTTTTTGGACGTCCTAACAAGTTTTTAATGACACTTTTGAATTAAAACTGTTCAGTTACCTTCTTGACAGGACATTTGAGAAGCGTCTTATAAACACATTTTTACATGATACTTGTTTCAATAAACAATTTCTCAAATAGTGTCATATAAAAGGCTAAATAACGTTTTGTTTCAAGTGTCATAAAGAAACTTCTTAGGAAGCCAAAAACATTGTATCAACTTATTGCAACACTTTAACATAGGACAATGGTCCTATACATCAGGCTATTAGGACATTTAAACATATTTGGTGTGCTATAAAGCTGATTTTATTGTAGTGGTTCCTTTTTAAGAGTAAAAGAGAGATTGGTGCCTTACTTGGTACCATACGCAAATGGCAGTCACCGGAATAAGGATGGCAAATACTTCCCATGCCACCTGAGACATGACTGCCATTGTTCCAAGAAGCTGAATCATTGAAAATGCGCACCATCCTATTCGGTTTGCCATCTCTAAATCTATCACACTTTGATCTGTCGATGCCTGTGCATTTACTAGTTAGATGGTTAAGTTCCCAGAGGGAGGTTCAGAAAAACCTCAAAAAAATGAAAAACTAAAGAACACATGAGTGATCTTTCATCTAGACCGTATGCAATTGTGCATACAAGTAAATTAAGTTGTTTTTTGGTTTTTATGCATATATTCATGTTACAAATTACTTGTATGTACAAATACTTACCGTCCAGATGAAGGCTACCAAGATTTTTCCTCAGTTTTTCAATTCTTTTAGGTATTCCCAGAACCTGACCCTAAGAACCCGAAATAAACACTACTAAAACTAAGAGTATTAAGACGACAGAAACAATCGGTAAACCATTGGAAATAGGCTCCGATGGTTTCCGACGAAAACGAGCGTCGATAAAAGTGGTCGGCAAAAGTTAGCAAACGGTTTTTCGACAACCTCTATTGACAGTTTTCCGACCATTTCATTTATAGACGTTTTCCGACGACTAACTAAAAATTAGTAAAAAAGGAAATGAAAAAGAAAATCGATAAACCATGGTTTGCCGTCAGTAATACACAGTTTTTTAGCGGTGAATACCAAATGGCTTCAAGTTAATTAACTCACCCGATTCAAGATCCGTCCAGCTGGAGTCGAATCAAAGAACGCCATTGGTGCACGTAAAACACTATGAAGCATATCGTTGAAAAGCTTTTCCGACGTCAAAAGGCCCGCTATAGCCACAAGCGAGGCCCGTACAAGTACGCATAGTGAACTTCCAACCGCCAAAAGCGTATAAACGAGTAGAATGAATCCCATCCCGGTTACGATCTCGGTGGAATCGGTCGGGCACATGCCCACGCCATCCAGTAATTACTAGCAATTTGTAGAACCTGGAACGAAGACTGGGCCACGAGTATAATCGGCACTAGAATCCCGCCTTTTGCTAAAGTCAAATAAGACCAATAAACCTCTTTCCCGATGCTTCCCTTTTCCCGTTCTTCTTCTTGCACGAGTTTCCCATCCTGCTTCGACATATCGACACATAGATTGTGCTCGGAATCTTGCTTGGTTTGCGAGAGTTCCGTGATCAGAGTCGGTTCTTCATCGACCACCGATGTTTGTTCGGGCTCTCTGCTAGAAGTCTCGACCGCTAGAACCGATTCTAGAGCTTGGTTATGGGCTCCGACTAAAACCTCGAATCCGATGTTTTGCTTTAGAAGTTCTTTGAAAGTTCCCATTTGAGCAATTCTTCCATTTTGCATAACCTGTTTAGAATCTATCATAATCTAGAAATTTCTAGAAATTCAAGACGATAATTTAGAAGATTTGCTGCCACAAAAACAAAACCTGAGTTTATAGGACATCAAAAGTGTCTTAACAGAATGCTTTACAGGACTTAAGTTTTTATCAACAAACAATCGTACGTTCTACGTAAAAGCGTTGCAACAAGTTTATAGGGTGTTTTTGAGCATTTAACAAGTTTTTTTTAGAACATTTTAAAAACAAAGCATCCTATTCTAAAAAAGTCTTAGATTATATTTGTAAAACATTAAAAACGTTCTTTAAACTTGTGTGCAACCACTTTTATTATAGGAGACAATTTTTTGTGTCCTAAAAGTTTGTCGTATTAAAACAGTCTATTAAGTAACAGTTTATACATTTTTAACGTCCCTATAAATCGTGATTTTGATTACAGGCGAAGATAATTTGCTTACCAGAATAAGGTCTGCTGCAGAAAGAAACTCAACCTGGTGTGTAACATAACAAGCACAGTCTTCTCCTTAAGCATCCCCAGAAGGCATTCCTATATAATCCCAATAGAAAATAGCACAAAAGAGTAATCCACAGCATCTTCAAAAATTCCCCAAAATTTAAAAATGGAAAACCAAAGTCAAAATCCTATAAAGAAATGCATTAACTCCATAAGAATTCCATGTTGAAGATAAGCACGTCACTATATATAAAAATTTTTTCTCAAAAGCATCTCATTGCAAAAATCTTATCGATAAAAAAAAAAAAATCAAAATCTCACAGGAACTAGTTTGAATAGTTCTCCAAATCTGACGATGAGTGTAAAATCACCATTTCTCCAGTTTGAAGAAGCTGTTGGAGATGGTCTACAACCGAAAATCCAAAAAAATTATGAACCTGAAAGAGCTCGGTTCCCGTGTGTGCATCCACAGCGCTGAACGGATCATCGAGAAGATATATATCGGCATCATTGTACACCGCACGAGCAATCTGAATCCTTTGCTTTTGCCCTCCGCTCATATTTATCCCTCGTTCCCCGATCTCCGTCAGATCTCCGGCCGAAAAAAGTTCGAAATCTTTAGTCAAAGCACACGCTTTGACCGTATCCTCGTACCTCGTCCTATTGTAACCATTCCCGAACAAAATATTCTCCCTAATGTTTCCTGTTAGAATCCACGCCGACTGTGGAACGTAAGCCTTCGTTCCACTAATCTTAACAATTCCCGATAGCTTCGGCATCTCTCCGAGTATGCATGACAAAAGGCTCGATTTTCCCGATCCAACGGTTCCACATATCGCCACCTTCATCCCCCTTTTCACTTCTAGCTCGATTCCATCAAGATTCGCAATTCTTGAATCCGGGTCCCAGCTGAAATTTCCGCTTTTAATCTCGACATCGATTTTGGTGCGATTTCTCGGGACAAACTCGACCGTATCGGACGCGATCTCCTCTTCCCGGAGATACGAAGCCACCCGATCGGCCGACACTTTCCCTTGCGCGATTACATTCAATAAGTCGGGTAGGTTGAAAATCGGATCTTGTAGCATTCGGAAAGTGGCCAATGCCGATAGAACCCGGCCGGCCGTTAGTGGAATACCCATCAAAACGCACCCTCCGAAAGTCATCACGGAGATAAAAGTCGGCGCCCCCCAGAAGACCAAAGCGGCTAGAGCGTTTAATTTAAGCGATTTCCATATCCAATCGTACTCAACCTTCCGGAAGCTTTCGAGTTTTCGTAGGTAATGGGTGTCCCAAGCTTGAAGCTTGAGAGTCTTTATGTTCTTAAGAACTTCTGAAGTTGACTTCATTCTTGCATCCTTTGACTCCATGATCTTGGATTGATACCATTTCTGAATCCGAGTCAACGGTATGTTTCCTGACATTACCACGATTGTGGCAGCTAATCCCACGAGCGATCCGAGCCCTAGATTTACGTGAAGCACGAAGATCGCTAACGAGATTTGGATCGGGAGCATAAAGATTGTGTTGGCGTACCACATGAAGTCCGTTATCCGTTGGATATCGACGCTCATGATGTTGATGATCTCGCCGCTCGTGTTGCTCTGGCACGAGCGGCTCGATAGCACGAGCCCTTTTTTGTAGATGTGCGATATCAGAGCCGCCCGGAGCCGGAGCCCAAGCTGGCGGGCTCCGAAGATCCACTGGCGTTGAGTTAGCGTCTCAATAACTTTCGCGCCCAGAAACCCGACCGCGATCACGTAGCCGCTCGTCAAGCTCCGGGTCCCCTTTTCGTTCAAGAAACTCACCAAGTCGTTGATGAGGTATGGCCCCACGTACGATGCAGCCGCGTTTGTGACGGCGAAAAGGGCGTTGATCGCCGCTTTCTTTCTCGTGAAACGATAGATTACTCTGTAGATATTAGGGTTTTCGGTCGATTCCCGATTCAAGCATTCATCGAAGAATTCCGATGTGAAACCGGCGGAATCGATCGTGTCAACATCCGGGACTTCGTCCTGGTCCAGAGGTTTCTTGATTCCGACAACGAACAATGGGTTGAGCCAAGAAAATGTCACAAGTTGAAAGATGGAAGCTTTCCCATATGGGCATTCTCTTTTTTCTTCTTTCGAATCGTGTTTTTTAGGGTTTCGATCTAGAAACGGTTCAGTGATGCCACTCGGGTTAGCCACGGTTATGCCGGTTTTTTCCTCGGATCGCGAGAAACAGCAAGCAGGTCGAGGGTAGAAGGGCAAAAAAGTCAATGTATTCGAGTAATTCCGGGCGATGGTGGTGGGAAACTAGAAAACGGACGTCTAGGGTTAATCGGAAAACCATTAACAAGAAAGTGCATAGCCACCAGGATCGTAGAATCCACGGGAAATCGATGCTTTTGCGTTTTGGGATCGCGTATAACGCAACCAAGGTCACAGCCCACGACACGATTTGCATGATCTCGGATGCTAGAATTGGGGTTTCTAGTTTGCAGTATGCTTGGCTTCGAGTTTTCAGCATTAGCGGGATCATGATGTGGGCTCCGAGTAGCAGAACCGAGGTGGCTACGCTCAGTTTGTAAGTGAGGCCGATGTTCGTATTGGTTGGGTTGTATGGTTCGTGGGTCTTGACCACTTTCGGTTCTTTGATGCACCGTGACTCGAAGAGTCTTCTTAGGAAACCGATTAAGAGGAGTGAAAGGAACCCTAGTTGAAGAATGATGCTGGTGGTCTCCCATAAGCAGGGTGAGCCTGGCTGCAGCCATGGTTCCCAAAACTCGGAAAGCTTCAAACCTGAAATGCATCACAACAACCCCATTTCAATTTTGAGATCAAATTCATTAATTTTCAAGTTCAAAATTCACACAAACCACTCCTAGAAAAAAGCAGTATTAGCAATGGAATAAATCCGTCTTAGTTAGCGACGGATTGGCGATTGGTAGGCCACAACCATAATCCGTCGTCACCAAAAGTTCAGGTGAAAATACATTTTTCATTGCAACGTGCATGAGAACAACCGAGAGAGGGACATGTGTCTCTTTCAGTCTGAATAATCCTAGATTATTCAGTTTAGACTGAATAAGACACGTGTCGCGCTCTCGGCTATTCTATCATTCGAAACGAAAAATGAGTTTTCATTTAAACCCGCCCCATATATAAGGTTGCACCAGACATTCTAACGTGTTGTGCTCTCCGCAGTTATATGTGTAGTATGTTTGATACATATGAGTAGTATGTTTGATATATTCTGATTAGTAAGGGGTTATTACAACTTATATAAGCGAGTCAAGCTTTCAATTAACTAACGAGGTATTTGAGTTTGTTTATCTTGAGCTCGAGCTTGTGACAATCTCGAACACAAAATAAAACTCATATAATTTAACGAGCTGAGCTTTATAACATAATGTTCGACTTGACTCGTTTCAAAACTCAATTCAATTTTTCGAGTCGAAGTCGAGCCCATTCGAGCATACCTTTTTTCGAGCCAAACATGCGTATATATTTATTAATTAGAAAATAAAAATATAAAAATCATTGAAACTCAAGCCGATAATTGATTCAACTGACGCGAGTTCAAACCCAGGAACGAGCATCAAGCTTTGATGCAGCGAATACAATGAAACTAAGACTGAACACGTTGATTCTACGAAGTGTCAGTCTCTTCTAAGGCTTATAGTTCAACGAAATCCAAAACCTTAGGCTTCAAAATTCGAATTCTCACGAGAACTCAAAAGATGGAAGGGAAAGTTGAAAGTTTCTGATTAATTATCTGTCCCTCCAAAAGACTCAACAAAAACATAAATAAGAAAGCTGAAACGAAACGGGCCTGCCAAAACCTACGGGCCGAACACAAAGCCCAAAAAACAAAAGCCCAAAAAACGAAAAAAAAACACAAAAACGTCCAGAAAGTCACTTAAACAGCGATTTCGGGGGTCAAAAAGTCCGTTAACCACGGCGTGCTCCCTGTTTCAAGCTTCGAATCGTCAGGTAGATCGCCCAAAACGGACAACCGGAGCGAGAGTTATTCCCTTCTGAAGTTGGACCTGTTTGTGCCCCGATCGTGGGCCTCTAAAAACTTTGAGGCCCGCTCCTCCACCGATCGGCCCGCGTCAAGCTCGAACCAAATAACTCAAAAAAATATTCTAGCTCGAGCTTGAGCTGTACATTGAAAAAGTTAATTGGGCTCGAGCCGTAATATTAATTTTTTGAAGCCCAACTCGATTAACTGACCACTCGATTTGACTCGGCTTGTTTACTACTTAAGGGGTCTTTTCTTTTTCAAAAAATATATTACCTCTTAAAACCTCTTAAGTTTAAAAATTAAGAGGTCTACAACTTAAGACTATTTGTTTTACTTTTTGAAAAACTTCTAAAAACCTCTCTCATCCTCTAAAATGTTAAGAAGCATACCATCCATCTCTTATCTTTTTTAGAGGTAAAAGGAGATTAGGGACTTTTTCACCTCTTAAGAAACAAATAGACACCTAAATATCAAATTTAATCTATATCTATTTTGGATTATTCTAGAAATAAGTCATTTGACCACACCAAATCCAAAAAGCAAATAAGATCGCATACAACCGACGAATCCTAATCCAATCCACCGAAATCGTGTTTTCTAGAATATAAAATCATGTTTTCCGACGACCATTTTAACTCATTTTTCAAACCTATATATATAAAATTAGGTTCACACAACAACTAAATGCATTTTATAGAAATAAAAGAACCAACCAAAATCACATATATGATGTGGGCCTATGCAGGTTCTACGTATTAAAAAAAATCATATATGATTCAGGTGGGTCCCACCACTTAATCATATATGATTTTTTAACATGTGGAACCCACATGGGCGCACATCAATATGTTGCTCAAAATGAGTTCTTTTGTTGTTGCAAATGTGGTTGGTTCTTGTATGAACCTACTTCTCTCTTTATATATATATATAGAGAGAGAGAAAAAGGTTCAAATGAGAAGTGTTAAAAAAATACGAAGTAGAGAAGTGATTTTCACCACTCATCCGATCAATAAAGGTGGCTTTGGTGATCACGGGGGATTGATGCGATTCATGGGAGGGTAGAGATTATTAGAGGAGGGGATTGGTCAAAACCAACTTTATTGACCCGATGAGTGGTGGAGATCACTTCTCTACTTCTCATTTTTTTAGCACTTCTCATTTGAACCTAATACTATATATATATATATATATATATATATATATATATAGGACCAACAACATCACGTCACATGGCAGTCTGAATTGGCGCCTAAGCTTTATTCAGACTGAATAGTCTGAATATTGATGTTTTATTCAGACTGAATACAAGCTTTATTCAGTCTGAATAATGAATGTTCAACTGAATATTACCACATGACGCGATACTAGTAGTTTTCACGTTCATGATAAAAGATGAGTTCACATCTGAACCTCCTATATATATATATATATATATATCTACTCATACGAAAATAGAATAATTACAGCAACAGTTGCAGTTTTCCGATGAAGAACTAACCTGTTATCTGGCCGGAGATTAGCATGGTTTTAGAAAACGTCGTCGTTCTCCACAAAGATTTTGATTAATCAAAATGTGATAAACTCTATCGATAGAGTAGCATCAGAGAGTGTGATCCATCTACGCAAAAAGCTGGAAAGCATTTAAACTCTGATCATCTGTATATATATAGATATATAAATATAAATATAACAATAATATCAATTATAATTTCATACGTCATTTGCCTTTAAAATCTTTTCTCGGCCAACGTGGAATTTACAAACCATGGATGGAAGGTTAGTAGAATCGATGTCTATCACAATAAAGCATGTTACAAGTTGGTACAAGTAAAATGACATGTAAAATAAACGAGTTGGCATAAATCAGTATTTTTTATTGTGGCATTTGATTTTGTGAACGCACATGGTTGATTGGCTTTTTGAAATTAATCATAAAGATAAAAACAGGCAAAAAAGTTGGTTGTAAATTTGAAAATATTTCCTTCAAAACAATTTGAGGAAATTTTGAACAATCTATTTTTAGCCCTAATGGATGGTAGTTAAGACCATCTTTAGTGGGATATTCAATTTGACATCAAATCTTACGTTAGTTTGTTATTATAAATGGTAAAATGTTAAATTTTTTGTATAGTGATTTATTCACAACAAATTTTATATTAATGGAAAAATATAAAAAATAACATACCTACCATGAGGTCTTTGGCCTGGTGGTAGAGAGTTTTCCCTATGATGGGGAGGTCTCGGTTCGAGCCTTCCTTGAGGGTTTCTTCCTTGGGGTTAGTATTCTCTTGGGAATATTCCCTTGTAGCAGGTGTTAGCAGCCCTATCGAATTAATTAGGGGGTGTAGTGGAGTGGATTCGAACTCGGGGCCTGGATCACTTGTTCGCAAGATCAATCGGGTTCGAATCTTGTGCCTCTACCGCTGAGGCGAAGCCGTTAAAAAAAAATCTAAGTATATTTATTGTATGCACTAAATTTTACATTAATTTTATGGATTTTGTATAAAGATTGGGTGCCTATTGCTAATGCCTTGCTAATTTTGAAAAATCTTTTTTCCCCAAAAAAGATTCTATTAATAATACTTTTCTATTCAACAATATTTTCATTGAATGATTTTTTTCTATTGATACATGCAACTCAAAACCTCATAAAATAAATAAATTGTATCAAAATGAAAACTAGTTTGTGTTAGTTTATGTTGTAAAAAATTTACTTCATACATTTAGTTGTGTTTAAAAAAACATCTCAAAGAAAGATAGTTTAATAAGTCTTTTCAAGAATTACTTCTTTTGTATACAAATATATTTCATTAAATGTATCAAAGACACAATACTTTTTTCTTAATTGTATTAAATACATAGTGTACACTTTCCTACATAAAAACGCAAGTATCGAAAACATAGTATGGTCATTAAAATGGAGTTGTCATTAAAATGCCGCTTTAAAATAGGAATCAAAACGTTGAATTTAGTTTTAAAATATCTACCATTTTACAACATTATGGAGCATTCAAAAATGGTTAAATGCATTAAATGAAACCAATTTTGACCATAAATCAAAGCATTCATATTTAGGCTATGTTTGGCAAACTAGATAAGCTAGCCGGTATCTGATAAGCTAGCTGTTGATTGATAAACTAACTAGTAGTTGATAAGGTAGCTTATGAACAAATTATGTTTGGCAAAAACTAGTCTATGAGTATGTAAAATACTAAAAAATGTATCTTTAAATTTAATAATTAATATTAATAAGTATATAATTGGAAAAAGCTCTCAAAAAGCTACTCAAAGTAGCGTTTCAAAAAGCTAGTTTATGGTACATATTTGGATGAACTAGTTTATCAGCTATGTTTTACCTAACATAGCCTTAATAAGATATTTAAAAATTCTCATTAGAATAACAATATACACAATGTATAAAAAAATTTCAAACTCATGTAAAAAGTGATAGGATAATGATATAAAGCCTACAAAAAGAAAGTAAGGCACTTTACACTAAAGGAAGATAAAAAATACGTCAGTAAGCATGAGTTGAAGGTGCCATGACACATTATTCCCATGCCATGATCATGTTTTATCTTAAGGTTACATTTTATACTCGAGTTTGAACT
The DNA here is from genome assembly GCA_030169165.1 of Centaurea solstitialis. Lineage (NCBI taxonomy): Eukaryota > Viridiplantae > Streptophyta > Magnoliopsida > Asterales > Asteraceae > Centaurea > Centaurea solstitialis. Next base: position 10,271,021 of record CM058044.1, on the reverse strand, counting down.
GTGTATGATAAGACAAGGATCACTGTATCAAGTTTGATGTGGCATATATATATATATAGGGGTGGGTTCAAATATGAACCACTTTTTGGTTGTGAACGTGAGAACAGTCGAGTGCCCGACATGTGGCGGATGACTAGGCGCCACGTCAGATCCACGGCGGAGGACTAGACGCGATTCATGGGAGGCATTGAATTAAAGAGGGGGACCACACTCAAAGCCGCCACGTGTCACGCACTCGGTTGTCCTCACGTTCACAACCAAAAGGTGGTTCACATTTGAACTTTCCTCTCTCTCTCTCTCTCTCTCTCTCTATATATATATATATATATATATATATATATAGAGGAAAGTTCAAATGTGAACCACTGTTTGGTTGTGAACGTGAGGACAACCGAGAGCGCGACACGTGGCGGCTTTGAGTGTGGTCCCCCCTTTTAATTCAATGCCCTCCCATGAATCGCGCCTAGTCATCCGCCGTGGACCTAACGTGGCGCCTAGTCATCCGCCACGTGTCGCGCTCTCGCCTGTCCTCACGTTCACAACCAAAAAGTGGTTCACATTTGAACCCACCCCTATATATATATATATATATATATAGAGGAAAGTTCAAATGTGAACCACTTTTTGGTTGCGAACGTGAGGACAACCGAGAGCGCGACACGTGGCGTCTTTGAGTGTGTCCCCCTCTTTAATTCAATGCCCTCCCATGAATCGCGTCTAGTCATCCGCCGTCGACTTGACATGGCGCCTAGTCATCCGCCACGTGTCGTGTTCTCGGTTGTCCTCACGTTCACAACAAAAAAGTGGTTCACATTTGAACACCCACCCTATATATATATATATACAAAACAAGAATGTGAGAAAACTAAAAATTTACCAATATACTCTTATTTTGATATAATCTTAATATAACATTTGGCTTAATGGTTACTATTATTATAAGGGTGGGTGTGAGAGACGTGTCTATCATGTCACACCTTCAAGTAGACGGCTAATAATTCATGTTTCAAACCAACATTTTGATTGTACACGTTGTTCTTGATACGGAAAGAGGATAGGAATGTACCAAAAATGTGACACTTTGATAGGTTTTCCATAGAAAGGGACGAAAGTAATGACAAATACATATAAAAGTTATATAATGATGTAGGAATCAAACAAGTATTTTCTTAATATATAAAGTACTGTAAGTAATATTTTGGCCATATTTACGCAAGTGGACGAGAAATCAGGAAAGTACGAGTGATATGCATGTTTGATTGGCATATATATGGTTCGTATTTTTTGGGGGGAGGGAGTTATGTTTGTTGTGGACGTGTTAATTAATTATTATATTTGAAATTAATCATGTAGTTAGTAGCAATCATGGGTGTGTATAAAATTATTTGATTCAACTACAACCAACGAAAACAAAATTGGGTTGAATCTAAAACTTCAACATTCATCTCGAATCAATCAACTTTAGATCTAATTCAAAAACTCGTACAACTGAACTATTCTGATCCTATTTAAAAATCCATTATCCAGTAAATAAAATATTCAGTTTAAAATATTAAAACGTTAATCAATAAACACTTTAATATACTAAAAATATTATAGATAACAGTCTCAACTCATGTATAAAATTGTATAAATTCTATAACCATTTGAATATTTTTGTTATCTATAAAATATATTCAGAATAATTATTAGCCACTAATGAAAATAATTAACCTATCATATTTGCCAACTTGTTTGGCAATAAAATGTTTCCTTTCGCATTAAATATTTATGGCGAAACATATCAAATGGTCTTCATTAAATGTCATAAATGTTTTATTCTTAGAAGATTTGTAATAACTCAATAAACTATTTTATTTGAAAAACTAAAACTGAAGTATTTTATAAATAAATAAACATTAAGTTTATTATTTTGAAAAACGTAGTTCCTAAGTATTTTTTAATAAAATCAAATATTAAACTTTAAGAAATTTTATTTACATTATTCTAACTCAAACTAATTTATTTTTTACTTAAAAACATTCCTAATCAATTATAAGTACTTTTTTTGGTTAGAAAACCTAGAGATAAATTGTAAAAGTACCAAGTTTCTTTTTTAAAAATATATCAAAAGTTAGTTAATTTAGTTGTCAAATGAATAAGTTGTAATTATTTTTTTAAATAAATTTTAAGAAATTTAATCATTAAAAATAAAAAATTATACTTTTTTTTTAAAGTAATTTAGAAACTTAATAATTTAAAATGTAATAGTTTTGTGGATATTTTTAAGCTTTTTCTTTACAATTTCTAATTCTTTTACATATGTACCAAATAAAAAATTCTTTAGTGAACGTGACATTGATAGATTTTTATGCAACTATGTGTCAGATAATCAAAAACTTAAGTATAACTTGAAAATTTAAGATTCATATGTATATATATATATATATATAGAGGGAATGAGGAAAGTTCAAATGTGAACCAGTTTTTGGTTGTGAACGTGTGGACGGCCGAGAGCGCGACACGTGGCGACTTTGAGTGTGGTCCTCCTCTTTAATTCAATGTCCTCCCATGAATCGCGCCTAGTCATCCGCCACGTGTCGTGCTCTCGATTGTCCTCACGTTCACAACCAAAAACTGGTTCACATTTGAACCCACCCCTAGAGGGAATATATATATATATATATAGGATGGGTTCAAATGTGAACCAGTTTTTGGTTGTGAACGTGAGGACAATCGAGAGCGCGACACGTGGCGGATGACTAGGCGCCACGTTAGATCCACGGCGGATGACTAGGCCCGATTCATGGGAGGGCATTGAATTAAAGGGGGAGACCACACTCAAAGCCGTCACGTGTCGCGCTATCGGCTGTCCTACGTTAGACAACCAAAAAGTGGTTCACATTTGAACTTTCCTCTATATATATATATACACAAAATAAAATCTACAATTCTGATCTAATGTGACTATGTTTCTCATACCCATTTGAGTTTTCACCATATACATTTGGACTTCTTTAGTCAATGGTTCTAAAAAAACCAAAACTCATGCAAATTTAGTTTCCGTTTGATGAATAAAATGTCGTTATCGGTAATTTATTCTATACGATTTAACATACTAAACTTACTTGCTCTAAAATTTCAAAATTTTGGTATCGATTAAAGATTCTTGTAATGACTATTTTGACCCCAAATACTATAATCATTCACAGAACACAAGACTCCAATTAAGTAGCAAATTTCCAATTCGATCTCTAAATATTCTGCCATCAAAAAGAATTATAACGGTTTAAATGATCGAAAAAATCTCTTTCGAAAATGCAAATAAACGATCGAGATTGAAACATTTGACTTAGTTCTTTCGAATCTTACGTTAAGAACCATGTTCATTTCTCCTCGAAAAACCAGTCGTTTTTTTTTTGTTCTTTTACGGTATTTTCATTTGATTACCTAGTTTCAGCTTACGGTTGCTGATACGTAATGATTTATGGGATTCCAGGAAGAAAAAAACAAGAAATCTGAGTGTATATTCGCGTTTAAAATCGTCGACCCTAATGGCTTTTTTTTCCCGAAAACTGAAGTTATTTTGACTAAAACACCAAAACTTCATCTTGAAATTAACAAGCCCAGAAAGATTTGTGCATATTTGCGTATGAAACTGTAAAATTTGAATGGAACTAACCTGTTATTGTGCAGGAAATGACCATTCTGTCCTTAGATAGCATCGGACCGCAGCTTGAATGGCTCTCGATCCATAGATGATGAAGTTTTCGGCTCCTATCCCACCTTGGAGAGAGGTTGTGTACATAATAGACTATATAACATTAGTGAGTGATTTATATATATACGAATGTTGAAATACAAACTAATATTTTTATCGTGAACGTGAGAACAACCGATAGCGAGTCACGTGGGCATCTTCAGTCTGAATAATCCAAGATTATTCAGAGCTGAATATTATGTATTATATTTAAGGTGAATAATACATAATATTTGTATTATTCTATCTGAATACTGTATTATGCACGTTGAATAATGTATAGTATTCGGCCTGAATAATCCTGTATTATTTAGACTGAATTTGAGCCGACTAGGACACGTGGCGCGTTCTCAGCTATTCTCACGTTCGCAATCAAATTTGAGTTTTCATTTGAACCAGACTCTACATATATATATATATATTATATATATATACAACAAACACTACACACACATGGGTAGGTTCACGTAAGACCAACATGTTTTTTGTAGACTAGTGATCAACATGAGGCCAAGTTTTTAAATTTGAAACCTCACAGCAAAACATTGTGAAAGAAAAAAAAATCCGAACCTTCACAACAAAAACATTGTAAATGTTACCCGATGGACGGACTCAGGATATTTTTCAAACGGTGGCACAATGTGATTAAGTTTTTGGTTGATTTTGAGAGATTTTTCAATTTTTTGGTTGATTTCAAGATATTTTTTAAGTTTTTTATGTTGATTTCGGTAGACTTTTTTGTTGGATCGAGATAATTTTTTGGGGGGCTTTATATTGTTTTCAAAATTATTTTTTTTGGTTTTTTGGTTGATTTCTAGAGAGTTATTTGAATTTTGGTTGATTTTAAGAGAATTTTTCAGTTTTTGGGTTGATTTCAAGAGAATATTTGAAGTTTCTAAATAATACAGTAGCACTCTCTAAAATGATACGGTTGCACCTTAAAAAAACTAAATTTTTTTACCTTTCATCGGACAAATAATCACGTGCCACCATGTACCCCACTTCAGGTCCATCCATGATGTTACCTTCATATTGTTTTGTAGTGAAGTTTGAAGTATAAAAACTTGGTCTCATGGGTCTCAAGAAAACAATTTGTTCTCACATGATACCAAGTACAATATATATATATATATATATATATATATATAGAGAGAGAGAGGGGGGGGGGATGATCAATCGAAAACACTGTCTATTTAAAGAACACGAGATATGATTCACATGACTTTGCAAGTCAAGTCCAAAGTCGCCTACATGGGTTTTTTTTCGAAAGCTGATTTTGTTGGTTGTGTTTTTTTTTTTTTTTTTTTTTTAATAAATATGGTTCTCGTTTAAACCCAATTCTCTCTGTCTATATATAACAAAGTATATATAAAGATGGTTAATTATGAAGCAATTAGATAAGTGGTAACAAAGGATTTCGGCCCACTCGATACTAACATGAGGTTGTATTTCGGTTTTCTAATCATATTTACTTTACAGAAAAGGATGTTTAACGTGATAGGTATTTGACAGACGTATCATGTTTAAATCTTCTTTCCCAAAGAAACACAATACGTCATGTATGAAGGTTTGAATTACGAAAATGATTTATTCTGAAAGTAATGAAAAAAAATACGTGCAGAAAACAAGGGAAAGTGGATGACAATCATATGAGAACGACTATTTTGTCTGATTTTAAAAATTACTGTCTTTTTATAATATCAGTTTAAAACTAGTAAACTTATAAAATTAAAACTTCAAAGTTTTATATAATTGTCTAAGATGCAAAAAACTATTTTCTCAAATTAAAAAAAAAACCTCAAAAGATATTAAAAATTTCTGATTTATATGATTAAATAAATTAAATGTAGATACCAAACTAGTTTAGTGATAATAAATAGATGTATTAACTTTTTAATGATAAAACAAAGATGAGACAATTATACGTAACGCATGTTTGCTGTGGATATTTTCGGTACTTTCTTTAATTTCTACCGACGATAATAGTCAAGTGGTTAAATTCCACATAATTCTATAAAGTAGTTCTTCTTTTAGATTTCTATTGAAGTTATAATATGAAATAAAAATAGTATTTGTATGATTTGATAATACATTGGTTTTTTCAATTTCACAAATTCATGTAAACATCATTGTAAACCACAATTCGTACTCTTTTATACCCTTAACCATTTTTTATTAATTAAATCATATATATACTATATATTATATTAGAGAGAGAGAGAGAGAGAGAGAGAGAGGTGTGTGTGTGAGAGTAAACCGGCGGGTTGGAGAAACCGCTAGTGAAACCAATGCCGAAACCGTCGGATGTGATACCACTAAACCGCCGAACCTATCGAACCCACTGTAAAACTAGCATAAAACCAAATATGTGTTACATTTGACCTTTATTATCATCATATAGAAAAATTATAATAACATTGATTTAAAACTTTAACAAAAAGATTTATAAGAATTAGAGCATTTTTAACGAAGACATACCAAATTTGTTTCTTTTTACTATTCATCTCTTCAATAAACACATTTTAATTCACACTAAAATAAATATAATAAATGGTAAAATATTTAATTTGCGGTATCTTACTCATTTTCGTTATGTTTGGTTTTTTTTGAGTTTTTAAGTGGCAAAATTAGTAAATTTACTTCATTTTATTATATAAGGACATTTTAACTTTACCTATTACATATATAATTTACAAGTTAAATTTATATCTATCTTTTTGCTTTCATAATTTTTTTAATGTATTTAATAACTTATGTAAATTCATGGTTACTAAAAGTGTTTAGGGTGTTAACATGATTAAGCGGGTAGTGAAAATTTTGAGAACCATATGTACGGGGCTTAATACCTAATTTTACTATCTGAAAGCCGAACCGTGCGGGGGTGGGTACCCGCACCAAACCGAACCGAAAAAGAGCGGGTACCCATGTTTCGATTCACGATTACCCACATTTTGTCGAGTCTTTTGATGTACACAAAATATATATTAGAAAATGAAGTTATTTTGTGACAAACTAAATAATTAACATTAAAAATATTAGAACTTGAAAATAAGACTATGAAGAATTGTCGTTGATACGAGTGTGCAAAAATGATCTAGATAAAATCTGACCGATCTAGAGTTGAACAGGGTGGTAGAGCTCACTACCAAATGCCCGAGGATAACACCAAGCATGATGACAAGGGCAAAGAACCAACGAAAACATGCTTCAAGATGCAAAATGAGCGAACAACACTTCTTGCTGATGATGAAGCTTGGCTCAGAATGTCAAGTGATGATGAGGAGGGAGATACCTAATGTATGCTTGCTGAGGATCTGACTAGTGATGAAGGAAGAGTTGATCAACTGTGCCTGATGGCAAATCATGGTGAGGAGGAAATGTACTCAGAAGACGGAGATCGTGACTACAACGACCTTGACTCAGACCATTCTAGGTCATCTTCTTCTGAGATACTTCCTGACCCGTACATTGAACTTGAAAATCAAGTAAAAGGTCTACCACTTAAAGTTTCAGAGTATGATAAGAAAATTAAACAAACAAACAACTTAACAACCATTGTTGAATCCAAACTAGCTAGTGAACGTGCCTTAGTCGTGAAATTCAACATTGAGTTAGCTCACTCCAAGGATACAATTAACATGCTCACTCTTGCAAATAAAACTCTTGAAGATAAAATAACATGCATGAATGATAGTATCACTAACCTACAAAAGAAACTTCATGAGGCTGAAGTCTTGAGTAGGGAAAGTGTTCAAAAGTATGAAGCACTTTTTGCCCAACGAACAAATCTCTTTGCAAAAATAAAAGATATGGAGGACAAGTTCCTAAAGAGAGGCCAAACCGATCAAACCAATCATATGAACCGGCCTAAAGAGTTCAATTATTATAATCCTAAAGAAGGCATTGGATACAAAAGTCCATGCTATCTTAAGCGTGCCATATCCAAGACTCCTACCATGTATGACCTTCGGTACATGAGTCTTGGATACAAAATCGTTTTCATGAAAGAGTGATGATCCTGAATAGTTGAAGGAAATTGAGAAGAAAGAAAAAGATAGAAAAAACAAACACTCCATTCCATTCAACTATTCATCTCTCAATGCTAGTTATGCAACGCGTGAGATCCCTTTGTCTAAGGATTACACGCCTAGCTACACTGAGGCTGAGATGAACCAGGAAGTTCCAATTCTCAAAAAGATTTACAAAGACAATAACACGTTTTATGAGAAAAGGATTGCCAAACTTGAGGAGGAACTCGAGGATGAGAGGCGCATGAGCCTTGGGGAGAAGGACTTGTTCTTGAGTAAAATCAATGAACTTGTAACTGCCCTCAAATCCAAGAGTCCACCAAGAGACAATCAATCCTCATGTGGAACTTGTGGTAAAACACCTCATCATCGCCATGCGTGGAATGTTGATGCACCCGATTTCAGACCTTCAAGTACAAATTTTCAAAACTCAAAATCAATTGTACTAAGGTCTCCAATTTGCACAACTATCTCATACATGGACACTCTAACTAACATGGCACCAAAATCAACGGTACAAATCTCTGAGATTGTATCGGATGATTGTTCCAACATGGCTTGTGAGGGTGGTAGATCAAATAGTACCTCTAAACCTGGAACTAGTACTCCTGTCAAACTCACTCGGAAAGACAAGGGGAAGGCTACTGTATTTACCCTCGAGTCTGAAGTTGCGAGTACGTCTCGTTCAAATGTGATTGCTCCTAAGAAACGTAGACGATCTCGTAAGAACAAGAAGTCGTCTAAATCTAAAAAACAGTCACACAACTTCCACCCGAGAAACAAAGCTTCACATCATCATCCTCATGCTAATCACAGTTTTTCAAATGAGACAAATCAAAATGTGAGACAGGGCAGTCATCCAAAGTCACGTGCACATAAGCCCAGATTTGCGAAAAACAGATTTTCCAACGATAAATTTCATAGTCATGTACCACATACTCTTTTTAATTTTCATGACTGTGAACATGTTGCTTATGGATATCGGAGTGATTATCGATGTCGAAACTGTTTTCATTTTGGCTTTTGTGTGAATGCCTTTGTGAATGATCGATATTGTGCTCCTAACTATCATGGATTCTAAAATTGTGGTTATCATCGTACTCATAACAAGAGACCTAAATCAAGACCCAAACCTGCTGGTACTAACCCGAAAGGACCCATTCCCAAATGGGTACCTAAAAATGTTTACACTTGATTTTGCAGGACGGTTATGTGTGGGTCATGGACTTAGGGTGTCCCAAACACATGACCGGGCAAGGGGACCTTCTCACTCCCTTCAAGAGTTGTACTTAGTGAGAAGTTGTTTTTATGAGTGGTAATAAATCAAGGGGGAACGTCACCCACCTATGCATGTCTTAAGGAGTAATGTCACCCTCCTATGCATGCCTCAAGGGGGAACATCACCCTATGGTACATGTCTGAAGAAGGCATGTCAACCTGCGGTGCATGTCTCAAGAGGGGACGTCACTCGGCGGTGCATGCATCTAGGGGGAACACTGACGGGTAAGATGTATTGCCAAGGTAAGTCCTCTTTCTACTAAAAAAAACTGCGGGCAAACATGTTAAATCGAAACATAAATAAGTGTACCAAATCAATCTGGGCCAGTCAAAAGCTTTGGACCATTCTCAAAAGTCGAAATCAAAACCCCAAAAACATGAACAAATCACGAAAACTCTCAAAAAGTCACCTAACCACGGTGTTCTACCGGTCTCAAGCTTCGATTTGACAGGTGGATCGTCTGAAACGGAGACCCGTAGCCAAAGTTATGGCCTTTCAAAGTTTGCTCGTTCAGGTACCCACTATTCCACCTTCGCGCCGCGAGCACCTCTCCTCGCGCCGCGAAGGGACTTGTGCGCCGCACCCCACCTTGCGCCGCGCCCTGCGCCCCGCCTCGTGCACCGTAATCTCCTCGCGCCGCGAGCTCCAACCCTCGCGCCACGAGCCGCATTCCCTCTGCGCTGCATTCCCTTTGCGCCGCACAACACCTTGCGCCGCGCCCTAGCCTCGTCGCACCCCAACCTTGCACCGCGCACCACACGCCTTCGTGCCGCGAGCCTACAGCGTGCTGCGTCCCGCACCGCGCCGCTACACCGCGCGCCACACGACTTCGCGTTGCGCCCTGCACCACGCCCCACGCCGCACTGCCTCGCATCGCATCTTCTCGCACAACACCCCACCTCGCGCCGTACCCCTCGCGCCGCGAAGCTATGCCCTCGCGCCGCGAGATTTGTGTTCAGTTCAGTTGTCGGCTGTTCTTGCTTGGCTGTTGGGTGCTTATGTTATGCATATTTTTGTTATGTATGTCTTGCCTACATATTATTTGTGGTGTATGATGTGTTGAGGGTTTGATACATGTACGTGTTTGATACATTATTGTGTGCATGTTTGATGTGTACGTGTGTGATTGAATGGTTGCATGTTGTTGAGTATGTGTGTGATTACCCTTGTCTGTCACCTCACCCTTGAGCTTGGGATGATTTCTCTCCTTTGAGCTCGGGCGAGTGTTGTTCCTTGCATTGTGTGTGTCTGCATATGTTGTTCACCGACACCTACAACTACACCTACACCAACACCATCACCCACACCTCCACCAACACCATCACCTACACCTCACACCACACTTGTGCACCATGTCCTTTTAATATCAACTTACTTCATGGATGGCATCTTTTGTTGGTAAGGTTACCCTAGTACTCATTTCGGATTCAAGTCACTCACCCAATGAGTTGCATTCCCTTATACCAACACCCTGGTCTTGGTACAAAGGAGTGCAGGTCAATGCTGTGAGGGTCTTCAAAATAAGTTTTGCCTACACGCACTAATCGTGTATCATTTTCAGGTACCATGGTGAACCCGACGTTCCCAAACAAAATATATATATATATATATAAAACAAAAAAAAAGAGAAAGAAAAAGAAAAAAAATATACTTCAAGACGTCTACCTACGCATGTTTCGAGGGGGAACAATGACATGTATGACGTACCCCTACGGCGCTTTGAAATCCTAAGGCGCGACAAATCTTTCCCTCCCTACATGTATGACATGTATGACATGTATGACGTACCTCCTACAGTTACCCTCATACCATACCCATCACACCCTCATGCCATACCCATCACATCCTATATCATACCCATCACTCCCTATATCATACCCTAAACTTATCATGGCAAACCCCAAAGACTCATGATATACCGATGGCGATGCCACTTGCATCACTTGATCCTGCCGATCATCATTCACCGGTTGTGAGAGCATACTTAGGTGTATCACCTCTACCAGTATCTCCAGAGCCGGAGACTGGCACCCTAAAGGTTTCCTCTAGGAGAGTGAGTGAGGGTATCGAGCGAGGTCATTCACCTGGGGGGTGATGACCAAGGGTGTGAGGATGAGGAGTCGGGGGGATATGACGGGGGTAGATTAGGCAGTGATGATGATCACTCTAGAGCCAGTACCTTACATGCTTATGACAGTCACCATAGCCCTTCACTTTTCCCTTTGGTGTACTATGATTCGTTGACTCCGGTGATGACCACCCATATGAGGGTGATGATGACATAAGGTTTGAGGGAGACCTAACAGTCGAAGAAAGTGAGCAGAGCAAGGGAAGTAAAATAAATGATGAGTGTGAGATAGGACCAAAGGTTTTAACCGGTCCTTCCTTATCCTTAGGTAGTAGCTGGGCAGCCACATCTGCTACCTGCACGCATTCGTTAGATGCGGGTATTGAAGAAGACACCTCCCACCCAGAGGTGCAATTGCACGCCCCACCTAGCCACTCATTCATCTCTCAAAAGGTAGATGTTTCATTCCACGGGGACTTAGCACAACGGCTATCGCGCCCTCACTTGGAGGGTAGTGATATTGAATCAGGAGGATCCCTGCCCCGATCCCCACACTTCCTTCATGTGCACCAAAGTCTAAAGCCTTATACACTTTTAGGTACACATACTGCCAGTCTATGTGACGCAGTCTCTGCTCCACCCATCACGATTCTGAGTGACGTGATCGGAACCTCGAGAGTGGCGTCCATGCCGGGCGTTTCACGATGACCGACGGGAAGTCCTACCATGGTCACTATCACGCCAGCCATGAACGTAGGCCACACCGTTGATTCAGCGGTTGTGCAAACGGAACGTCTATGTGACACCGACGTTACTTACCCGACATCCGTTGTCCATGAGGATCTTGTACTTCACCACCTCCAGCACCGACTGCACCCAACTACTCGACTAATGAGTTGAGGGATCCTTTGTCTGCGAAGTTGCTCTCCAAATGGGAATCTCCTTGAGGATGAAGTCAACATACTTGGGTACTTTCAGCAGTCATCATATCCAGACCTTCCCGAGCACCGTCCCGAGCCGGCTACCGCACCTTCTCATGCGGTAGGCCCTTCCATCCAGTGGCTCGAAGGGAAGTTTGATGATCTCAAGGCAGAGGTGAGATCAGAGATTCCTGAGGTCAAGGACTCTCTTTCAGACAATCATAGAGTCCTTGCAACCACCAGCCAAGCAACGGCCGAGCCACCGAAGAGACGACCCGGCGAAACATTTGACCCCGATCGCCGTGAGGGGGAAATCAACAAGAAGGCTCGACTCGACTCCTCAGTTCCAACTGGCACATCTTCCGGCGCCGCGCATCGGCGTCGATGATCACCACTCATAGCCTGGTTGTAACTAGACGACTGACGTTGATGAGATGGGTCAATTCCTATCACATGCGTCCCCGCTACTGATGATGAGCTCAAGGAGATTATCAATCTTGATGATATCTCCTCATATGATGATGATGAGTACTTGTAGTTTCTAGTCTTCTCCACCACTATTCGACATACCTTCACCTCATAAATCACCTCTCCTGCGCACGCCGTCTCCTACACCTTGGGAATCTCCAAGTGTGTTGACTCAAACACCGTTTCCAGTCACGAACTTCTCCCCAACATTGATCGTTGTCCGTTGTACAAGTACTTGCCTTGCGTGTTGTCTATATGAGCAACGTTCTATGACGACATTACTATGGGTTGAGGATGATCGAAGGACGACCTGCCGAAAGACGTGAAGAGAGACCGCCACCACCATCGCATCAGAGAGATGAGGGACTATCTAAGAAGCTCAAGGAGACAAATGCTTCAAGAAGGAAGTCATCGGGCCATCATCATCGAAAGCGAAGAAATTGACACAAAGGGGGAAATTGTTAGAAATATTTGTTAGTTGTGTCAATTTGTAATTTCCTTAAAGTTACTTTCCTTTATTGTAAATTGTGGATGAAGCCAATTGTTTAGGTCCCATTCATTTAAAGCCTTTTAGGCCTTTCTAGAGTAGTACAAATAGGAGTTGTTTACTTCATTTGTGTTCTCCTCTTCTCCAACTCTAAAACACTTTCCAATCATTTGAGAGAACTATATATTGATTGTGTTCATTGGTGTTGATTTGGAACCTGATGAATATACGATGAAGACGCATCCTCATCGTAAGTGAAGACGCATCTTCATCCATTTTGCACTTCAATGAATGTATGAATTTCCCGATGCACGTCCGATGAATGTTTGAATTTTCCGACGCATGTCCGATGAATGTATGAATTTTTCAATGCACGTCCGATGAATGTATGAATTTTCTGATGAATGTATGAAGTTTTTGATGCACGTCCGATGAATGTAAGAATTTTACGATGATGAATTTTTTCAATAAATATATGAATGCTTACTTAATACATGTCCGATGATGAATCTTAATTTGAAACATTCATGATCCATTCACTTAATCTGAAACATTCATAATCCAAACCATTGAAGAAAACAAATAAAAAGGAAGTTCCACCAACATTCAACACCCATGATTTGTTGGAAATGTATCTGGGTTTCGAACTATGTTGTTTATCTTTGATTCATCACTGATGCATATCCGATGAAACGATGAATATAAGATGAATATCGGGTTTTATACGACGAATATACGATCAAGATGATGCATATCCGATAAAAATGATGAATATCCAAATTTTTACGATGAATATAAGATAAATATCTAACTTTATATGATGAACATAAGATGAATATCCGGTTTTATACAATGAATATAAGATGAATATCCGATTTTATACGATGAACATAAAACAATGCATATCCGAAAAAACGATGAATATCCAGTTTTATACGATGAACTTATGATGAAGACGATGCATATTCGATGAAAACGATGAATATCCGAATTTTAACAATGAATATACAATGAAGAAGATGGTAAATTTCATTGTAATTCAAATTCAAAATTAATTAATCGTGTCCAATCATTCAATGGTTTTTGGAATTAAAATAAATGCAAATTTAATGATGGTAACTTCCATTGTAATTCAATTTCAAATTAATTGACAAGCTTTCCATTTTACCCCTCAGTGTCCAATTATTCAAAGATTTTTGGAATTAAAATAAATGCAAAATCAATGAATAAATAATGTTTAATCTTAAATGTAGATTTCTTAATGAATGGTAAAGATTAGGGGTGTAAGGTGTGTAACATTTTAATAGGGTGCATAATAAAAGCCTCCTGTATTCATATATATATATATATATGTATTCGTATATAAATATATATATATATATATATATATATATATCGTGTTCTTAACCTTAAAACTAGTATCAAACAAAGGTACAAAGAAAAGAAAATTCGGTAGCACTTTCAAGAAACGCACAGTCTTGCTGTGTTGCCTATTATTGGAGATTAAACAGTCAGGTCATCTTGAGTCTTGGACAGTAGGTCCATAACATCGATATTTACCTTTCCATTGGTTGAGTTATCGATTAGAGGTCCATAGATCGTACAGTCTCTATCAAACAAAAGGAACTCAACAGAACATTCGACTAACGCGCAGCTGCGCTATGTTTTCTATTCCCAGTTCATTTTGGGTTTTGGAAAGTAGCTTGATAATGTTTTTATTTATGTTTTCACCAATTGGATTGTTGATTAGATCTTATGAGGTTTTAGAGTCTCTATCGAACAGAAGGCAGTTGTTTTTCTAAGTCTTGATCGAAGTTGGAAGGTTAAGATCAATAAGTTTGAACGTCACGATTTTATATTTTGGAAGCTTCATATAAAAAATTATCTCTATTAAAAGAAGTTACATGAACCTTAGCGTGAGAAGAAAATTGAAGTAATGAAGCAAGAGGATTGGAACCTATTGGATCAACATTCTTTGGATGTGCTTAGGTTGTTACTGAAGAAAAATGTTGTGTGTAACAATGTCAATCAGAAGATAACATTTGGATTGATCAAAGCATTATCCAACGTGTATGAGAAACCCTCAACATTGAATAAATGTTCTTGAATAGATAGTTGATGGATACAAAGATGAAAGATGGAATGTCAGTGACAGATCATGTAAACGCGTTCAATTCGATACAATCCAGGTTAGCATGTGGTGATATTACTTCTAATGATAAAGTTTAGGAATTACTACTATTATCTTTGAATATGTAGATCAAGTGTTTGAAATCAAGCAATGGAGGCGAATACAATGGAAGAGGATTTGTTGACTACTTTGCTTAAAATGGGATCACAATGCCGAAGCTGGTTCTAGAGACACTTTTCATAATGTTGTCGAGAGGATGAACATGACACTAAATGAGAGGGAAAAAAGAATGCGATTACATGCAGGCCTACCAAAGATATTCTAGGCGGATTCGGTCAGCATGTCAACCTATGTAATCAACCATGGACCCATAAGTCGGATAGGGTTCAGGATTCCAGAGGAAGAATGACAAGGTCGAAAGGTATCTATTACATACTTCAAAGTATTTGTTTGTGTTTCTTACATTGAAATCAACGATGCAAATAGAGACAAGCTTGAGGCAAAAGTAAAGAAGTGTCATTACATTGGTTATGGGTTGCATGACATGGGCTTTTGCTTTCGGGATAATCATAACAAAAGAGTTATCAAATGCATATACATGACATTCAAGAAGAATGCTTTTTACAAAGATGAGTTTGTAGCAACATCCAACAATAGTAACAAATCATAAGGTAAAGATCATGTTTTATGCGATGAGATTTCAGAGAAAGACTTTGCAAGACCATTCAGTAATTCAGAGATGAGTGAGAGTTCAACAAGAAGTGCGAGCTTAGATGAGTCTAGAGAATTTGAAGCAAGTAGGAGCATAGAGGACAATAGGAGTTCAGAAAAATGAAGCTACAAATAAGGTACAGACAGAAACCCCAACTGTGAAAAGATCCTCTAGAGATAGAGGACCTCCAAAAAAGTGTTTTCCATCAGCGAATTACTTGTTGTAGATAGAGAATAAGGAGCCAAAATCATCTTTGGAGGCTTACAGGATGAAAGATTCCATGCATTGGAAGAAGTCGATGTAGAATGTGACGAGTCACCTAACAAGAACCAGACATGGTCCTTAGTCTAGTTAGCTACGAGGAAAAAGTTAATGCATTGTACTACAAGTGCGTATTCATGGTCAAATATGAGGTCAACGTAAACAAGAGTTACATGGCCAGATTGCTGGTCAAAAGGTTTCAACAGAAGATGGGAGTTGACTACAAGGATCTTAACTGTAGTGAAGATGACCACAATCATATTAGTACTTGGTATTGTGGCTATAGAAGACTTACATTTAGAGAAACTTGATGTGAAGATAACTTTCTTGTTGGGATTATTCGAGCAAAAACAGAATTAACAATTTAACGCAGCGGAAAAGAAAACCTGATAATCCCAAACGTAGATCCAACCAAAACCTTATCAGATACAATACAAGGGGGGTTTTCGATATACCTTTGAGCGGGACAAAACAATCCTGGAATGCTGGTGAGGGTACACCGCTACTGCACCACCACGAGACTTGCTGCTAGACCGCCTAGGATTACTCAAACCTAACTGGTTTGCATGTGTGTGTGTATTTTCGATGGAGAGAGAGAGAGAGAGAGAGAAGGTTTGGGGTTTTTCTCTGGGTTTCTTTTCTTAATCAGAAAGAGTAATGAATTGGAATGGAATAAACCCATTAGGTTTGCCTTATTTATAAACTTAAATAAGGCAGTACCCAATTAAGAAAAGCCCGTTTAATTAAAAGGCCCGTTAGACTTTTAATTAAACTAAAACTCCTTTTAATTAACAAAATGTTAATTAAATATATAAACCTTTAAATTAATTTAACTATAAATTTAATTTCCATAAATATTTAAACTAATATTTATCATTAAATGATAAATAAACTATTTATTATTTAATCTCTCTCATTAATAATTAAACTTAATTAATTATTTCACACACAACTTAGTTAATCCAAATGATCTCTATTCGGGTGTGTAGTAGTGTGACCCACTAGTGTCTTATAACATTGGACACAGTAAATCCTGTTACTGTCTTGCACATAATCCTTTCAAACTCCCACTTGTGCCAGACTCCCACTTGTGCCAGACAAGTAACTGAACTGTTACCATTAGCCTAAGGAGGTCCCTAGCTAGACACTTAGGTTAACAAGGTTATAAGATCTCTTATATCCAGAGATACGATTCATACTTGAATTATACACAGGTTCATTCATTTTACACACGATATTTCTAAAATGAGTTTTAGACATGGAGCGGAGGGTTTCAATCTTAAACTCAAGTATTTCTTAACTCTGATTTCGACTACATGTAGTTACGGAACTTTCCAAAAAGCATTAGTTCTCTTGAGCAGATTTCTATTTGTTAGTTATGGGTCTCTAGGTTAGCTTATAGAATCTCGAGTAATCCCAAGCTTAAGGACCATGTAGAATTGCTAGAAAAACCTGAAATGGTCTTCCACGACCCTAAAAGAGAATCCCAAAGGGCAGTGGCGGATCTAGAAATTTTGGTGATGGGAGTCGGAATTTAAGTAACATATGAGAATCATTACCGGTTTTGAAAGTCAATATTCTTTCTTAGGCCATCCGCAATGGGGCCGGTAGGTGGCCGGTACCGCCACCGGTACCGGCGGTAACACCGCCGAGGTGAGCCGATAGGTGGCCGGTACCTCCCCTACCCGGTACCCAGGTGCCGGTCTTCAAACAACCCCACCCTACCCCACATTTCTCTCTATCTCTCTCCTCTCTCTCTCTCTCTCTTCTTTTCTTTTCTTTTTTTTTTATTTTTTTGAATTAATTAATTAGAGTGGTATGGAATTGGTACGGTTAAGGATGATATGGTATGGTGTTGGTAAAACTGATGTGGCGCTGAGGTGGCAACAAGTATGAGGGGTATGAGGGATACGGTTAAGGATGACCTTAAAGGTATTTTCACTTTTTCTAGGAAATTAACATAACAATTTTCGTGAACATCTTTTCATTTTACTATCTAGAATAAAACAATCAACAATTTAAAAAACTTAACAATTAGACGTTTAATAATCCCAACAATTAACAATTCTAGATAAGATGTGATCTAATTCACTTTTAGTGATTCTTTTAAGATAATGGTGCAATATTCAAGTCGTATTAATATGAATTATTAGTTATTCTGTATGTAACGTATTTAGCCAAATTACTTGAAGAAAATTGTATGTATAAAATAATTACTTGTAAAATTTGAAATTTGAAATTTGAGGAATTATGCATTACTAAACAATACCCCACACTAAAGTTTAAAGCAATTAATACTTAGTTACTGGTTCAACATTTTTATATACCAATGGTTTTATTGAAATTATTCTTTAAGATGGGTAAAACTAAGAAAATTTAGGGGGTCAAAAGAGAATTTTGGTTCATAAATATAAAGTTTATCCAATAAAAATCAATTATTTAGGAAATGTTATGGGATCAAATGACACCCCTTGCCAAAGGGTGAATCCGCCTCTGCCAAAGGGTCATCCATGACTTATTATCAGTTGAACAAACACCACAGGTTTCGATTTGCATGCATGCAAACCACAAATTGATAATTATTCTTGATGTGGGAAAATGCCAATAAATTTGTTAAGAGTTATACATAATTAGACCATCTTTAATGGGGTCATCAAATCTTACACTAAACACTAAATTTGGTGTAAATGTTACTATTCACATCTCCAATACGGTCACTATTTTTCACACTAAATTTAGTGTGATGAATAGTATCACACTATATTTGGTGTAACACTATTTTTTACACTATTTTTAACACTACTTTTCAATGTAAAAAGATTTGGTGTAAAAAATAGTGTTACCCATTGGAGAAGATTTACTAGTAATACCAAATCTTACACTATTTCTTACACTACTTGACATTTAGTGTAAAAAATAGTGTTACCCATTGGAGATGCTCTTAGAAGAAAGATATATATTAGGGTACATAATTCATAGAAAACTAGAATTCTCAACTTATGGAGTCATTTTTGAACATTTGTCTCGCTTTCTGTTTTTGGTCCATACCATTACATAGTTGTGGTTAAGTATGAAGTAAAGTTGTCGTATTGGATGACCATCTTATGAGAGAGTGATAGAAAAATTGATCAAAGTGGTGGTGGAGTTTTCCAAAGCAAATTAAAAGAAAAA
Organism: Centaurea solstitialis; assembly: GCA_030169165.1. NCBI lineage: Eukaryota > Viridiplantae > Streptophyta > Magnoliopsida > Asterales > Asteraceae > Centaurea > Centaurea solstitialis. The sequence goes on along the minus strand of CM058044.1, from coordinate 10,251,757 downwards.
GGGATTTCTATCGCTTTAGATTTATGATTAAAAAATCTTGACACAAAGAAGAAAACAAGACTGGAATTCTCGGTAGAAAGAAATGCGGTTCTAACACACTACTAAAAAACAAGGTTATTATTGATGGTGGAAACAGTCGCTAAACCGTAAAAATAGGCTTTATCGACAGTTTTCTGACAAAAACGAGCTTCGATAAAGAGTTGATCTGTAAAAGCTACCAACGGTTTTTCCGAACTGTTCCATTACTCACGACTTTTCGACGGCTTTTTGACGACTAATTAAAAAGTAAAATATAAATGAAGCAATCAATAGACCGTCGGTTTGTCTTGGTACCGTTGTTGGTAATACACGTTTTTTTAGTATTGAAATATTTGGAGAACCCTTGTAAATAAATGTTTATTCTTAAGTGCTTAATGGGTCAATTACCTTACAAACGAACATGAAAAGTATCGAGAATCTTATCTGGGAGGGGGCAATGATAAAGACCAAGAGCCGCTGCACGACATGGGACTACGGGTATGGCACTGTCCCTTGGTGCGAGCGGTCATCAAATACGGTCCGACAAATGGCCAATGTTGTAGTTATGCGCGTGAAGTCGCGACTCGGTAGAGGACCAAAGTCGTGGCTCAAACCTTGGCCAAATTCGGTCGAGGCAACAACAACAACAATTTTGACTCCAAAAACAGTCCAAGCGGTACCATCCAGTATGGGGACGGCTTGAGCAGTAGTTCAAGTGAAGGGTGAAAACAGTCCAGGTGGCACCAGCCGATGCCAATGCAGGGGTGACCTGAGTAGCGACAACATTCCAGGTGTGGCATGGCCGAGGCAGTAGCATGACATCAAACGACTTTGGTCACTTGCATGTCGCTCGATGCATGGTGCATGAGGTGTAACCTTTGAGCACAGAACGAACACAAGAGGGTCCGGTTCCATTTTCTACTTATTACTAATTTCATTCCAACAATTTAAAAACAATCCGTTTGGTATTTGTTGATCCAGCTCTCCTAAGACCTGATGAAATGATATGATCCTGAATCTTTACTTAGTGAATAGGTTTTTACTTCTGTTATAGCTTGAGGAATTATCACTGAGTCTGTTCAGTGTTATTCCATGTTACTTATGCTGTAACTTGACTTTATAGATTTCAGGATCAGGATCAGGAGACTAAAGAGTCTGTTCTGCAGTCTACTGATCCTGTCCACTGAAGTGAAGACCTCCTCCTGAAGACATTAAGATCATACACAAAGAACCATCAGCGACGTCGAAGAAATAGCTGATGACAGGAACAGCATGCTCGTGATCTGAAGACGGAACTCAGTGATAGCAATCTGTTCACCATCGTATGACATCCTGAAAACTCATCAGGATACACGTGACCCTGAACATCTCAAGTTTCAGGACTCTAGTCACTGATCAGTATCCTGATCCTGAAGGATTAGAATAATGTCTTAGTCTAATGCACAAAAGGATTACACGCCTTTTCTGACACAATAGTACATAAGGGCAGTTACTTTACTGTTCCCTCCGTACTTATCAGACCATAAGGCAACTGTTTACAAACATCCTCTTTTGCACACCATGCAAAGAGTATTTGTTTATAGTAAATAGTACAACAGACCTCTCACATTGTGACACGTTGCAATAGTAGGTCTGCATGCATTTAATGCATGGAGTATAAATAGGACGTGAAGAGATGTTCTCCATACTTCTTCTTCATCCTAAATTACTCAAGTCCTTTCTCTCTTTTTCCCTCTATCTTCTTTCTTTATTCTCTTCTCACTTAGTGCATAGTGAAAGAACTTAGATTGTTTAGTTTAGACTAATTGTCTTTTCTATTTCCGCAACAATCTGTAAATTCATATTGTTTATAAAACAAGAATTTAAAAGTGAGAAAATTGTGTGATTATATTCAACCCCCCCCCCCTTCTATAATCCCAATCACTATCCTTACTTGAAGGTCACCTATTTGGGACCAACAAGTGGTATCAGAGCAGATACAAGCTCTCATTTTCTTCTTAAGAAAAATCTTGTGATCCTCTCTCTTATTATTCTATGGCTCTTCAAGCTAAGGATAACTACTTTGATACCGGCTCTGCTGGAAAGCCTCCTCGGTTTAACAAAGACAACTTCTCTCTTTGGAAAACCAGGATGGAACTTTTCCTCTCTGGTTCTGATCCCCAGATTCCTTACTTTCTGGAAAACGGACCACATGTGCCTACACAAACCGTCCACCCCATTCCTGCTGCTGGTGGCCAACCTGCTGTTCCTGAAAGACAGCTGGTGAAGCCCGTAACTGACTGGAATGATGAAGACAGACGCCTGGTCAACATTGACACCAAGGCAAGGTCTCTCATCGCCATGTCACTCCCTGACGACGTCTTTCACTCTGTATGTCACCTTCGCTCTGCTAAGGAGATATGGGACACTCTCTGTGTTCAATATGAAGGTACTGCCGTACTCATGGAATCAAGAAAGATTTTCTTGGTTCGTCGGTACGAAAGCTTTATTCATCAGAAGGATGAAACTCTCTCCCAGCTACATCAGAGATTCAACTGTCTTCTGATTGATCTGAAGACCATCGGTACTACCTACTCTAACTCTGAGGTGGTTACCAAGTTCATGGAAGCTCTTCCTGAACATTGGGAAATTTACACCTCCTGTTTAACTATGTCAAAGAACATAAAGACACTCACATTAAGTGAGTTGTACGGTATTCTTCTAAACCGTGAACAACAGAAGAAACTGAAAAAGAATCTCATAAGAGATTCTAAAGAATCCAAAAGCACATCTGTTGCATTGGTTTCTGATTCAGTTCCACCTGTTGCTGCCACTTCTTCTTCAGTAACTATTACTGAATTAGAATCTTCTGACTCTGACATGTCAGAAGATCCTGAATTCAATGAGTCTCTTGCTCTTTTAACCAGATCTTTTAAGAAGTTTGCCAAAAAGGGAAACTTCCATAAAAAGAAACATCTTTCTATTACTGACAAGCCTAAGTCAGATCCTGTTGACAAGGCCACTGCTATCTGCTACAACTGTCAGGGCAAAGGACACTTTGCTAATGATTGCAGGTACAGAAAAAGTCAGTTTGCTCCCTCCTCTGCTAAGTCTTCTTCTAAGAATCCCAAGTACCAACGCCTGAAAGAAAAGTACAAGAAGATGAAAACTCAGCGTAAAGGCAAAGGTCTAATCGCAGAAGACTGCGACTGGGATGATGTCTCCTCTGATGACTCATCTGATGAGGAAGACACTCAAGTGGCACTGATGGCCATTATTGAGGAACCTATGTTAGCTCTCATGGCTAAGATAGAAGAGGTTCCTGAAGAGATTCCTCCTCAGGATCCTGAAGCTTCTTCTTCCACCACTCCTGAAGCTTCCACCTCTGCGACTGATTCTTCCAGTCAGGTACCTATTCCTCTTATCCCTCTTGAAAGCTTGACCCAGTTGGACCTGGTCACTCTCGATCTTTACAAAGCCCTTAATGGTAAAACCTCTGCTGAAAAAATGAATATTGATCTCAGAGGACAACTTAAAGAATGTCAAGAAAAATTAAAACAGCTTACCATTATGGAAGAGAATTATAAAGACCAGGTCACTGTAAACAAAACTCTTTGCATTGAAAGAGAATTGGCTCTTGCTGCCAAAGAAAAGGCCCTTGCTCAACTAAATGCTGAGAAAGTCACCATCAAAGGATGGAGTGATGCCTCTGAAAAAGTTGATGAAATATTAGCTTCAGGAAGGCCTGACAAAAGCAAAAGAGGTCTTGGATTCACTCGTGGATACAAGAAAGATGAGACTAAGTCTGATAGTTCCATGCTCAAATTTGGAAAATTTGTCTCTTCTATTCCTCTTCCTAATGCCTCTGAAAACACCCCTTCTTCTTCTTCTAACACTCACCCTGAAGGTGCTCCTAAGAGCAAAAAGAAAACAGTTAAGGATAAATCCAAAACTGAAACACCTTCAAAGACTAAGGGTCCTAAACTCAAGAACAAAGTTCTGGGTGGTGGTCCTTCAGTCTCTGGAACTAAGTCTCTTTCTCAGAGTCCTGCTCCCAGACTGAAGATTGACCTGAAGCAAACGACTAAGGATAAGACTCCAATTCCTCCTATGTCAAATGCTAAAGGCATACTTGGTGCAGGTCCTGCTCACCTAAAGTTCAAAAACTTTCTGGACCACACTAAACGCTTTCAATATCGCAAATGTTATCACTGTGGATTAAATGACCATATTGCGAGTAAGTGTTCTGTTGCTACCAAAGCTGAAAAATCTGCTAAGGTAAAGAAAACTCCCAAGACTGAGAAATCAGTCAAAGGAAAGAAGGTTGTCAAGACTGTTTCTTCAGTCAAGACTCCAGCCTCCTGTACTGATACTTCAGTAAAGGCTGACACTGACTCAACCAGTCCTACTGATACTTCTGGATCCATAGTTCTATGGGTACCAAAGAAAACTTAAACTCTGTATTTTACAGGATAAGGGCATCTGGTACTTGGACAGTGGATGCTCTCGACATATGACTGGTTCTAAATCTGTCCTCATTAACTACCGTGAAGAAAGAGGTCCTGCTGTGACCTTTGGCGGAAACGGTAAAGGCCAAACCCGAGGGTATGGCACTCTGACCAACGGAGTAACTACTTTCAAAAGAGTTGCTTATGTTGAAGGCCTGATGCATAATCTTCTGAGCATCAGTCAACTGTGTGATAAGAGTCACAAAGTTTCTTTCTCTAAGAAAAAGTGCAAAGTCAAGAACAGGAAAAAGGAAGTCATTCTCACTGGTGTAAGACATGCTGATATCTACATCATCAACATGAATACTTCCACTGATAATTTCTGTTTCGTATCACGTGCTTCCACTGATATGAATTGGCTCTGGCACAAGCGTCTCTCTCATCTCAACTTCAAGACGCTGAATCAACTCTGCATCAACAACCTGGTCATTGGTCTTCCTGACTATCGCTACACAAAGGAATCTCTTTGTTCAGCATGTGAGAAAGGAAAACAGACCAGGGCTAGTTTCAAGTCCAAGCAGATCTCCTCCATCAGCTCTCCTCTACAACTTCTACACATGGATCTCTTTGGACCTGTTAATGTCCAATCCATTGGTGGAAAGAAATACACTCTGGTAATCGTAGATGAATATTCCAGATATACTTGGGTTTTCTTCCTACGTGCCAAGAGTGATGCTCCTGAAGAAATCATCCTGTTCGTCAGGAAGATGGAAAAACTCAACAACCTTACTGTTCGATCAATAAGGAGTGACCATGGGACTGAGTTCAAAAACAGTTCCCTGGAATCTTTCTTTGAACAGAAAGGTATCTCTCAAAACTTCTCCTCTGTGAGAACTCCTCAGCAAAATGGTGTTGCTGAAAGACGGAACAGAACGCTGATTGAAGCTGCGAGATCTATGCTGAGTGAAGCCAACCTTGCCACTCAGTTCTGGGCTGAAGCTGTAAATACTGCTTGCTATACTCAGAACAGATCTCTGATTGTCAAGCGTTTCAGAAGGACTGCTTACGAACTTTTTCGTAACAGGAAACCATCAATCAAACATCTCCATATCTTTGGTTGTGTCTGCTACATCCTGAACAACAAAGATAGTCTTGGAAAGTTTGATTCCAAATCTGATGATGGAATTTTCCTCGGATACTCATCCATTTCTAAAACCTTCCGTGTGTTCAACAAACGAAGACAAGCAATTGAGGAAACGATTCATGTCAAGTTTGATGAATCGGGTCCTACCTTTCCTCACCCAAATGATAATTCTGAAATCAATCAGTGGGCTGACTCTTTCTTTCAAGTCCCTGAACCTCCTATTGCTGATCCCTCTCTCAAGACCTTCCTGATGGTTTTGAAGAAAATCCTATACCACCCTCTGATATAACCACCACTCCACCTCTCATAAATGCCACCCCTATCACTCAAATCACACCCCCTGAACCTGATCAACCCACTAACAGTGAAGACTTCTCTCAAACCACTGTTAGTGAACCCTCTCCTACAAATCTTCTTCCTGATCCATCATCCAATGAAGCATCTACTTCAGGACAGGTGTATCAACCACCTGCTCTCCGATGGACCAAAGATCATCCCATTGATCAAGTTCTTGGAAACCCTTCTTCTGGTGTAAAAACCAGACGTCAGGCTGGTAACGTCTGTCTTTATGTAAATTTTATCTCTGAAAATGAACCTAAAGAAATAGATGATGCTTTGCGTGATCCTGCCTGGGTCTCGGCCATGCAGGAAGAGCTAGCAGAGTTCATCAGAAACAATGTCTGGCTTCTCGTCCCTAGGCCTCGAAAACGTACAATCATTGGTTCCAAGTGGATTTTTCGAAATAAACTTGATGAGATTGGTACAATCATTCGAAACAAGGCTCGCCTTGTGGCTTAGGGATACAGGCAGGAAGAGGGCATTGATTACGATGAAACTTTTGCTCCTGTTGCTAGGCTCGAAGCAATTCGACTCTTCCTAGCTTTTGCAGCACATATGAACTTCAAAGTTTATCAGATGGACATTAAAAATGCCTTTCTGAATGGAAAACTTAATGAAGAAGTCTATGTGGCTCAGCCTCCTGGCTTTGTAGATCCTAAGTTCCCTGATCACGTCTACAAGTTAAACAAGGCTCTCTATGGGTTAAAACAGGCTCCTCGTGCCTGGTATGATACCCTCTCAACCTTTCTTCTCTCTAAAGGTTTTGTTCGTGGAAAGATTGATAGCACTTTATTTCTGAAGAAATATCCTAAGCATATCCTTCTTGTCCAGATATATGTCGATGATATTATCTTTGGATCCACAAATCCCAAACTCTGCGAAAAGTTTGAGTTGCTCATGAAATCTGAATATAAAATGTCTATGATGGGCGAACTAACATTCTTTTTAGGACTTCAGATCAAGCAATCTGAAAAGGGAATTTTCATCAATCAAGGTAAATATGTACATGAGATGCTGAAGAAATTTGATCTCACATCCTGTACACCGATGAAGACTCCAATGGCTCCTCCTCTGTCTCTTGACAAGGATTCCAAAGGGAAACCTGTTGATGTGACTCTCTATAGAGGAATGATTGGCTCACTGCTGTATCTTACAGCGAGTCGTCCTGATATCATGTATTCTACATGTCTCTGTGCTCGTTATCAGGCTGAACCCAAAGAATCCCATCTGACCGCTGTAAAGCGGATCTTCAGATACCTGAAGGGAACTCCTAACATGGGTCTTTGGTATTCCAAGGACTCAGGGTTCGATCTAACAGCTTATTCTGATAGTGACTTTGCAGGATGTAAGATCGACAGGAAAAGCACCACTGGTGGTTGTCACCTTTTAGGTGGCAAGTTGGTGAGTTGGACTAGCAAAAAGCAGAACTCTGTGTCCACATCAACTGCTGAAGCTGAATATGTTGCAGCAGGAATATGTTGTGCTCAGGTCCTGTGGCTGAGAAATCAACTTCAGGACTATGACATACAACTCTCCAAAATTCCGATCTACTGTGACAACACTTCAGCAATAGCCATCGCTAACAATCCTGTCTTACACTCTAAGACAAAGCACATTGAAGTGAGATATCACTTCATCAGGGATCATGTGATGAATGGTGATATTGAACTCCATTTTGTCCCTACTGAATATCAGCTTGCTGACCTCTTTACTAAACCACTGGATGTGACGCGTTTTAATATGCTCCTCAGTGAACTTGGGATGTTAAATCCTGAAGAATAGAAGTTCTCAGGACAAACAGTTGTTAAAGTCCTTGTGAAAATATTCACTCAGGACATCTTTTCTTAACAACTCCTGAATAACTCTTCTTCAGAGGATAACTCTGTTCAGTACTTACAAAATCTATTGTTCAATATCCGAATACTGATGATTCTCAGGTAAGTAATTCTTCCCTCTGCTACTGAAACCTTATCGCATTAAATGTGATAAGAGGATTTTCCCAAAACAGTACTTATCTGATAAGTACTCTGATTCCCATAAAACATATCTTTCACCAATTTGGAATCATCCCCTGAAAAGGTGGTTTTTATCTTTTCAAATAAAACAAACTTTTCATTTGCACTGACACGTAATGGGACGTTTCCTGTTCCCCACTACGTGTGTCAGGCGCGTGAACGCGCGTCGAGCTTCTTTTTCATCATTACGTTTGAATTTAGCCGCTCTTTTCTCTCTCATCCTTTTTCTCTCTCCTACCACGAGGTATAAAAACCCCATTCGTAATCCTTTTCACTCTTTACGCTCACATTACACTCTCTAAGCATTCAAGCAAGAAAAAGCAAGAACCTTCTTCCTCAAGAACACCAAGAACACACACTTACCACTTCTTTTAACAAGATCAACGTAAGTCTCCTCTTGTTCTGTGTTCTTTCTACAATCTAAGTTGATATCCTTTCTCTAAAAACAACTTATTTTGATAAACGTTTTTCCAAAAACCCTAAGATCACTTCGTTTGATCTTAGTTTTCCTAAAATCTTCAAAGATTTTTGTTAAAACTGTTTAACATGACTTTTCCTATTTCTTTTAAGAAACAGTCATAAACTCCCATTTTGATATCTTTTCATCAAAATGGAAGTTCTCTTTAATACCAAAACACATTCCTTTTGTGTATTTTGGTATCTAATCTATTCTAAGTATAAAGGATTTCACCATTTTTATGAACATATTTTGTGTTCATTGAAAAATGAAGAAAAATGCATATTTTGGACTCTTAATCATCCATATATGTTATTTTTATGTTTCTAACAGGATGGCTGCTACTACTTCTTCTCTGGACGCTCAACTCTCCTCCGAGGCTACTCCACTATCATCATCTGAAAGTCTGCCAATCGTCATCCCTGCGCATGACGTTCAATTCAAACAGAATAACGTTCTTGCTCTGTTTGACATTCCTGAAGACAAGGAATATCTTATTCCTGCCAAGGACTTCCTGATGCGAAGCCCTCTGAAGACGGCGTTCTCCCTGGACCCCAAGCCGAACAAGCCCATGCTACAGCAACTATGGTCTACAGCCATGGTTACCAAGGAGAAGAACTCCAGGGGCGTCCTGCGGGAGGTAATCAAGTTCCAAATCAGGGACAACCTCATCTCCTTCGGTTTTGGAACTCTCAGGAACGTGCTCAACTTCCCCAAGAAGAAGCACTTCCCTCCTGCCCCCACCGCTGACGAGATAGTCGCATTCCTGGACACCATAGGCTACAGATGGCCTGTGAACAAGGAAGGCGTACTCCTGCCCAAGACTGGCGCCACTGTCCACAAGTCAGGACTCAACGCCGTGTTCTATTACATATGGAACACGTTTGGCCTGTGCTTGACGGGCAAAACAGGGAGCACGGAGCAGTTCCCAATGGTTATCCAGCAGATGGTCTACTCTGCGATCAAGAATCGCGAGTTCGACTATGCTCGCTCCATCTGGGATGACATGGTGAGGAAGGTACGACAAAAGAACAGAGTCGTCAACGTTGCCTTCACCAGGTTCTTCTCAGCCATCCTGGAGCTGCATATGGGGGAAAACTACCCCAAGGTTGGAAACTCCAACAACTACGCCCTCGGGCCTAAGTTCTTGGACCAGGTTGCCCATCATCCTGAAGACGTCCCCCTCTCTGACGTCTTGGTAGTTCCTGAACCTGCTCAGGATCAGGATCAGGAGGATGCTCAACCCTCAACCTCTCCGATCGCTGGTACGTTGTCTATCATCTCTTCCAAACCTCATTCTTCTACTTCTATGCATGCTATGTCAGTAGCTAACCCCATACTGACTTCCCCAGCTGCAACCACAACTTCTGCGCTCCAGAAGCGCCCCCAACCATCATCTGCTACTCCTCCACCTCCTCCAAAACGCGCCAAAGCTAGGGCGCAAAAGAAAAAGACGCAGGCGGCCGGTAAGAAATATTATATTACCCTGCCCCAGCTCTTTAATAGACCTTCCCCTTTGTCTAAACTTTCTTCCTCTGCAGATACTCCTGCATCTGCCCCTGTTACACAAGAACCTGAGGTGGTTCAACTCGAACCCTCAGAGAATCTGGTGGGTAATCATCCTGATACCCTCCAAGCCTCAGGTAATATTTCTAAGCAATATATTACTGTTCCTTCTTCTATGAAAACTAATGAGTCTTCTAGTGCTCACTTAGTTACTATGTCTACAGGTTCTTTAGGAGCAGGTTCTGAAGGGCTCCACGACGACCCCTTCAACGACTTCGTCCTCACGGATGCCGAGCATCAGCTGACCGCAGCTGAGCTCCGCAGGCAATCCGCTGAGAGGACTCTGCAGGAGGCCCGCGCAGCCTTCGAACAGAAGGAGGCCGAGCAATCAGCACAGCTCCAGTCCTTACAACAGGAGCTTGTTGCTGCTAAAGCTGCTGCAGCCGCTGCTGAAGCCGTCGCCGCCAGTGCCACTGCCGCCGCCATCGCCGCGACTCCACCGCCCACGGCCGTCACCCTCTCCATCCCTTGTCTGGATACTATCCATGACAAGGTGTCTCAAGTTGCCTCCTCCTCCACCAACCTTCAGGCATCGATTGATGACCTGAAGGCCACGGCACTTCCTGCGCTCTCCACAGATATCATCAACAGCACCACCTCTCTCACCACCTTTCAAACAACGGTGGTTCAGAGGTTGGATGCTCAGGAAGCTGCTCTCCGAGCCATCCAGGAGCAGGTGCAAGGGCTCTCCACTGCTGTCAACGCCCTCACCGCTGCTCCTGCGCCGCCTCCTTCCTTCACCACGGCGGACAGGGACATGTTGCAGTCCCTGATCACATCGTCCTTCATCCAGCGCAAGGTGCTGGGTGACATGGCCTCTCTCCTCCAAAGGAGTGTTACAGCAGCTGCCTTACTACAGGCACCTGCTGAGGGGGAGAGACAGCCCCGAGACCATTCAGCATATTCCCCCTCCACCAACTGGAGAACTACTGAAGCAGGGGGGAATAATGAAGACGACGATGATGATGATGAAGATGATGATGATGCTGACGATGATATCTTCATCGAGAAGGTTCCCACTGATTCTGCGCCCATTCCAGGGCAAGCACAACCTCAGGGGGAGAACCCTGAATCCTCTGGTAAGTCTCTACTACCATCTTCTCCCTCTACCTCTGATAACCAACCCATTTCTACACTTCTTAAATCCAAACCTACCCCTGAAACCATCACCCTAGACTCTTCACCTGAAAACTCCCCTCCTAATAACCTTCAAATGGTTATCTACCAACCTCCCAAACTACCCTCTCCTGAACCATCTCCTGAAATCACCTCTCACCCTGAACCCGAACCTGAACCTGAATCCAATACCCTAACCAACCCTGAAGACATTAACTTTGGTTCTGTCACTTGTGACATTATTCGCCTAATGGAGAATAGTCCAAATGAACAGATCAGAGCTCAATTAGCCAATATGACCTTCAGAGTCACACCCCTCAACCAAGAAACCTTTCCTACCCGTCCTTCAACCCGTTTCAACCAAGAAGCCTCTTCCTCCAGAACCCGTGAAACTCAAACCACCCCTGAAACCATATGCCTCTCATCAGATGATGAATTCATCTCTGATGACTACTCTACCCCTGCTTCCTCACCCAGATCTCCTCCCTCAAATTCTCCTAGATCTGAAGGTGAAAATTACCCTGACAGTTCCTTTACCATTGACAGGGATGGGCGCTTAGACGCCGTGATAGAGCGACTCGAGAGTACAAGAGTAAAAATTCCTCTTCGTACCTCTTGTGACTCTGAGTTCGCCTATCTCTCGCAGGAGGAGTACAACGAGGCTGTACAGGCTCAACTAGAGCATAATAAAAGGCAGAAGGAAGCTTTCCTCTCTGCCCAAGCCGCTCGAAGGCTTGCATCGGATTTTGTTGATCAAGATGCCGAAATAAGTGCGGATCCTATCCTTGCACAGAAGGCTGTTCTGAAGGTCTTCAACAAAAATGCTGAGATACAGACTGGAGAAGTGAATGCTGAGCTTGACTGGTGCAGAGATAGGTTACACCTTCGAAAGCATGGTGCTGCCATCTCAGGAATCCATCTTCGCCGATCCAGAGGCAAGAAAAACAATCCTGGCAAAACCTGGATCACAGTCAAACGCTCTGGAGTAAAGGACGTAGAGCACACTCTGGACAAGTTAGATCGCTACAACTTGTCAGAGTGGAACGAAATCAGATCCCTGCTTCCCAAAGCCAACAAGAATTATCGGGCTGAAGTAGAAGAAGTCATTGAAGGACTTATTGCTCGCATCAGAAGGACAACTGAAATACCTGATGACCTACTCCATTACTCTCCACTCCCAACTCAGCAGCCTGTTCGAAGATCTGCAGGCACCTCTACAAGAAGACCAACTCCCTGTCTTCCCAGAATGGTTGTTAAACCTCTGGACCTCTCGATGCTTGATCTTTCATTCCCTCAAGGAATCACTCTATCTGAAGGACAAGTAATCAGAGAACCTGTTCATGGCATTTGTGTTAGCAATAACTCAATCCTACGCTTTCAACGCTTCAGTGAGCTACACTTAGCGCCTTATGAACATCTTTTGACAGTTCTCTTCACTGCACAACAAGACAAGAAAAATCCAGACAACAAAGAGATCATTCGCACTGTCAGAGCTATACTTGATCACAGACTTGCATTCAACGACACTCCTGTTCCTGTTTGCGTCAAGACTGAATATATTAGCGAAGAATCTGATAGTTAGTTGTCTTGTAATTTTTCTTTCAGTACTCCTGTAATGTACTCTTGTATTTTCCTTACTCTTGTAACATTTAATGAGATTAATGAGAATGCAATTCAGTGCATTGTACTTCATTCCATCACAGTACTGAAAAAGATCCCTCAAAACAGTAAATGGGACATGTACCTTTATGAGTTCTATTTCCTACTGTTTAATTCTAGACTTAGATTTATTTCTAACTTTTCTAGTTTAAGACAATTACTCTGTTGTCTTATCATTATCATTTAGGGGAGATTGTTGATCCAGCTCTCCTAAGACCTGATGAAATGATAATGATCCTGAATCTTTACTTAGTGAATAGGTTTTTACTTCTGTTATAGCTTGAGGAATTATCACTGAGTCTGTTCAGTGTTATTCCATGTTACTTATGCTGTAACTTGACTTTATAGATTTCAGGATCAGGATCAGGAGACTAAAGAGTCTGTTCTGCAGTCTACTGATCCTGTCCACTGAAGTGAAGACCTCCTCCTGAAGACATTAAGATCATACACAAAGAACCATCAGCGACGTCGAAGAAATAGCTGATGACAGGAACAGCATGCTCGTGATCTGAAGACGGAACTCAGTGATAGCAATCTGTTCACCATCGTATGACATCCTGAAAACTCATCAGGATACACGTGACCCTGAACATCTCAAGTTTCAGGACTCTAGTCACTGATCAGTATCCTGATCCTGAAGGATTAGAATAATGTCTTAGTCTAATGCACAAAAGGATTACACGCCTTTTCTGACACAATAGTACATAAGGGCAGTTACTTTACTGTTCCCTCCGTACTTATCAGACCATAAGGCAACTGTTTACAAACATCCTATTTTGCACACCATGCAAAGAGTATTTGTTTATAGTAAATAGTACAACAGACCTCTCACATTGTGACACGTTGCAATAGTAGGTCTGCATGCATTTAATGCATGGAGTATAAATAGGACGTGAAGAGATGTTCTCCATACTTCTTCTTCATCCTAAATTACTCAAGTCCTTTCTCTCTTTTTCCCTCTATCTTCTTTCTTTATTCTCTTCTCACTTAGTGCATAGTGAAAGAACTTAGATTGTTTAGTTTAGACTAATTGTCTTTTCTATTTCCGCAACAATCTGTAAATTCATATTGTTTATAAAACAAGAATTTAAAAGTGAGAAAATTGTGTGATTATATTCAACCCCCCCCCCCCCTTCTATAATCCCAATCACTATCCTTACTTGAAGGTCACCTATTTGGGACCAACAGTATTTATATACTACCTTTAGGATTCGTAGTAGATTCTGATGGCGCATTTAAAACGAAGACATGTTTCCTATATAGTAATCCACACACGAACACACTTGACCTCTATAGAATGCTAGCTCAATTATATTTGATCGGTGTAATAAATCTCAATTATTGGTTGTTTGTTTTTGTTACAAACATGTGAGGTGTACTCTATACATATTTTGTTTCATACCTTGGAACCTATTGGGCAAACTTCTACTAATTAAATGCATGGTGGAGTTTGGGTAGTTACAATCCCTATATTTGCAAACCCCACCCTCTCCTTTCTTCAAACAGACGCCTAATTACAAAATCGAAGAAGACTCACGTGACCTAAGAAGAAGCTCCCAATTTGCAAATCTGCCTACTTGGTGAAAACAAACTGCTATTCGCTTTATAGTACCAGTAAATCCTAAAAACCATAGCTCAATTTGATAGTTTTTGATGAAAGTCTGCATAAACTCTAGGTGTTTGAGTCAATTAAAAACATTTTGTTATAAAATTTTGTGTTCAAGAATATCACAATTGAGCGATTCTGATAACATCAGGATTAGTTTTGCATGTTCACAAGGGAATGATGAAGACCCGTGGGAGGGAAGTCGTAAAAAACAAATTTGTACTCATGTTACAAACCGATGTCTTTATTCAACAAAACGAAACTTCATCTACCATGTTAACTTAAGAGCTTTTAATAGAAGAAAAAAAAAAGTTAGAAACATCAATGTAGATACAAAATCCAAATTTTATGCCCATCATGAAAACCATTAACTCAGTCCAAAATAAAAGTAGACCAACACCCAAAGATGGAAATTTTATTCATCACCATTAAATCAAATTATTCTTGACGTAGTCCACTTAAAGATAAAATCGTGGAAAACTTTAAAGACTAATTTGCCTTTAAAGAATCATTGGTGGATTTGAATACGTATTATTATAATAGTTTTCCAAAAAGAACAAAATTATGACTAAAAAACCCTTCATACGACATAGAACACTATATATTTTATATGCATATATACCCATTAAGATGAATAGGCGAATCTTACAAGCATCTTTAATAACTAGTTTAGATTTTAAATATTTAAATAAATGTTAAATTCTTTAAAGAAAATTATATCGAGTTTGAATAAAAATTATATAACTAAGAGCAAATGGTATATTTGGTTCTTAGGCCATTCGCGGCCGCTTGCGGTATGCCACCGGTACCGGCCCGGTACCCCCGGCAACACTGCCGAGGGTGACCAGCACGGTAGCCGGTGCGGTACCCCCATGCCGCTCCAACTAGATTAATAAAAATGCACGCAAACTAGTCCGGACATCACACTATATATTAAAGATTAAAAAGAGATTGTTAGCATCTTTACACAAACGTCATAATATAATTTATAGGTTTATAAGAAAACCTATGTATTCAAGAATGGTTTATTAAATTTTGTTCATAATGGGTAGTATATAATAATGGTGTTCACGGGGCGGGTTGAGTGGGTAGCGAAATTTTTGAGAACCATACATACGGGACGGACACCTAATTTACTATTTGAAATCGAACCGTACGGGACAGGGACCTGCACCGAACTAAACCGAAAAGGAGCGGGCACCCACGGTTCGGTTCACGGGTACCTGCATTTTGTCGAGTGCTTTGATGTACACAAAATATATATACTAGAAAATGAAGTTATTTTGTTACAAACTAAATTAGTTAACACTAAAAAATATTAGAAAATGAAATAAGAATATGGAGGATTGTCGTCGATACCGTGTGTAAAAACAATCTAGACCGGATCTGATCGACAAACCAATGGTAGTGAGGGGGTGAACAAAGAAAACATTGTATGTGATGGAGATTTTTTTAACGTTAAGAATTTTTTATTATAAAGTATTAAATTATTAACAAATATATACAGGACGGGCCGGGTATCCGCTGGTAGTAAATTTTGAGAACCGAACTCGACCGACAACTCAGTGGGTACCCTTGTTTTCGGGTGGGTTTTCGAGTCACAAGTTGCTTGAGTATTAGTTTTTTTGGTTTCGGATCATACGGTTCGATTCGATTTTTCGCCTTTTTGGTTAACATACCTAGTATATAAGGAGAAACATGATAGAATATTTCCTGTATCATTTTATTAAGAAGAGTATCAAATTATTTGATTTGCAGCATGAACGTGGAATATTATCTATCCACGTATATATGTCTTTTGCAATTTTCTTTTTTGCTTTTTCATGCACTATCCTTATATTTAATAAAAGAATTTTTGATTCATTTTATAAAAAAAACATTACTCATAGGGAGTTATTTAGCAATAAAAGGAGGTTTGTTTAACAGTAATGTAAAAGTTTATTAAGAATGATCCAAATCAAAATCATAGTCTCTTATTTATATTGTCATTGAACTATTTGAACCCAAAAATTTTTACTTAGCAATTCCTTTATATATTATGTTGCTAAACCAACCTCTTCAATTTTAATTATGATCATTAATGTACTAGATTTTTGTTTTTGTTATGAATGTCTTCAGTGGCGAATCCAGAAAATTAAACGACTGGGGTCAGACAAAGGGTGTGTCAAAAATTTCCAGAAACCTAATAACCCTCCAAACCAAAACAGTTAGGGGTAAATCCGTTATTCGATTTTCGGGTAACGGTTCGGTTAACTCAATAATAATTTCATTATTAATTTGGTTTTTGACATTTTTTACTATTTCGGTTAAACAATAACTGTACTAGTAGCATTAATTATTTAGCATTATATAAAGAAATCAAAAAATACTTAGGAGCAAAAGCATATTAATTTAAGATTAAGGTCGTAGATACTCAATTACAATAACACAATGTATTATAAAAAATTAGTTAAAACCCAAAAAATACCCTAAAAAAACCAAAAGTCATTAGAATAAGGTAGGAGAAATAGAAAGACTAGAAAATCAAGTTAGTAAAAAAAGTGTTTTTGGAGGGAGAGAGTGAAATTGGTGGGGTCCGTTGGATAAACTGATGGGATCAAGGGATAAATTTGATGGGTTCAATAGTGAAATGATTTTATATAAAAAATTTATGAAGGTAAAATGGGATATTTTTCATGCTTCACTGGGGTCAACAGACCCCATATCCATGGCTGTAGCTCCGCCTCTGAATGTCTTTAAATATGAATATGTTGAGTTTATTTGTTAAAAATCAATCACCCTGGAGTATCTATACTATATATATATATATATATATATATAAAAGGCATACAAGTTTTAATTTTTTTTTAAACTCTTAACGTTTCTTTTGTTAGTACAAGAATTAGAGCAATATGTACAAAGTAGTAATACATACAATACATTTTAAATATTTCCATTTTAGCTATGTTGTAAATAATAGTAATAATGGAAATGTTAACGTGATATTTGGTTTATAAATTTTAAAAGAATATGATGAAATAAAAATGTTAGATTTTCTTTAATTAAGTTATATTCTCTTGTTTGGTTATTTTTTTCAGGAAATAATTTTGACAATGATTCACTGCGAGATGGTGTTTTGGTATAATGAAATTCTCATTTTCTAATTTATGTTCGATTTCTGCTCCCTTAATTTAAAATTTAAATAATTTTATCATTAAAAACGTACAATGCAATAAACTATTTTGATGTAATTATAATGATTAAAACATTTTTTATACCTAGTAATAACAAATAAGGCTGACAATTGGGGTTGGGTTTGTGTTATCGGGTTCGGGTCAGTTTCGTGTCGACCAGATTCCAACCCGTTTATTTTTGCGTTAGGCTCAGGTCGTGTCGTTTTTTTCGAGTCGGGTTCGTGTCGACCCATTTCGGCCAAATGTGTTCGACGAGTATTTTTTCGGTTTTCGAATATGGTTTTCGAATACGGATTTCGTTATAAGTTTTTCAATTTTTTTGTTTATTTTTAACTTTCGGTACGATTTTTTGAATATTTCTATTCAAATTTGATTTGAATACTAAACTATTAAATTACCAATAAAATTTAGATGTTCGGGCAAAGCGTGAATTGAAGATAAGAGCCTAAGATGTAAGATTGAAGAGTCTCAAGTTAATCAAGTTATTGATATTTAAAGTTTTTTATGTTGGCTCTCAATCTCTTACATTTTCAATTTTGCCTCTCATCTTTTCAATCTTAGATTTTAGTTTAAATTTAGAAAGAAAAAAAAAGTCGGGTCAAAATCAAGTTGGCGAGTCAACCCGAACCCGATCCAATTTTTATTCGTGTCGCCTTCGTATCGACCTGACTTTGACCCGTTTCGATTTATGTCATCTTTTTCGTGTTGAGTTCGAATCGTGTTTCGGGTCAGGATTTGCCATGCTTAACTAGTAATCAGTTATTATATTTATTAGAATCCAATTTAATTTTATAAAAGAATGTTCCTTTTATTATTAAATATCGGGATCTGAATGTTAATGTATATAGCTTATGGGCCTAGGTTTGGGCCATAAGCACACAGGCTATATACACTAACAGTGAATATTCCATCCGGAGTTCCGGACATATGTTTTGTTTTAAAAAAGTATTTTAAGTTATGGAAAAAAAATTCAAGTATTCAGAATAATAATATTTTAGACATTTACCAATATTTTATTAAAATTTAAAAGTTATATTATATTAAAATGGTTTTCATTTTAATTACTAACTTAATAACATTTTATTTTAATCTCTTAAAAGTGAATTTGTTTTAACAAATTATATTCCATCTAAACATATTTTATGAATCAAACGTAACCTATAGATATTTAGATGCACGTATTACTTTCTCCATATAAGATCAATGTTTTTAAAAACTACCGATTTGTGTCAAATTTAGAAATATTTCTATTTAAAAAATAATCAAACTTTTAGTTATAAAACGAGTATTTTATTCTTTTAAATTAAATACCCATTTTGATATTTCTTTTCGGTTTTTAACTCAAATTTTACATTTTTTTATAAGGTTCACTTGGGTTTGCCCAAAC
Organism: Centaurea solstitialis; assembly: GCA_030169165.1. Taxonomy (NCBI): domain Eukaryota; kingdom Viridiplantae; phylum Streptophyta; class Magnoliopsida; order Asterales; family Asteraceae; genus Centaurea; species Centaurea solstitialis. Next base: position 10,232,850 of record CM058044.1, on the reverse strand, counting down.
TACATCGTTAGTGAATTTTATCGAGAGCTAAAGCATGCTCCCTTGGAATTAATACCCAGTGGCCCATGGTTGCTCACCCCAGATTCGAACTTGGGTGGGTTTTTTCCCAACCGCAAGCCTTAACCGGTAGGTTGTCCCATTGGGGTTAAAAATTACAAGTATAGTCACAAGGAGATATCTTTATATAATATAACATTAAAACTTATTTCACATATTTATAAGTTCAAAATAACCGTGTAAACTCATGTTTGCATATATTAAATCAATAAATTTGGTTTATGAAGTTGTTTAATATGATGAAAACGTTTTATAAACTTCAACTTTTGATGAAATTGTTTCATATTTCGGTGTTTTTTATTCCTATGAAACCTTTTCCTTATTCCTGTGAAACCTTTTCATTTCTACGTAAAAAAACAGCTTCATATGAAATAATTTCATCAAAAAATGTAGTATATGAAACATTTCCGTTATATTAAACAACTACAGAAAAGATTTTTCGTTGATTTAGGTATACAACCATGAGTTTACACAGTTTACACCCTTTTTTGGGTATACAAATGAACTTTCCTCTTTATATATATATATATATATATATATATATATATATAGGGATGTTATCGGTTACAAACCACTTAGTTTATACAAACTATGCAAACCACTTCTATACCACAAAATTTATTTTGTTCGAATTTTGGTTTTACTATTAATAATAATTAAAATAAGGGCAATATAGTCAACTCAAAATTCAACAATTCAATTATCACAATTCAATTCAACTATTTATTTTGGGATAATACCTATTTTTTAGTGATTGCATGATTTTTGGTAATTATCACAATTAAAACTCAAATGGTCAATTTATTATTCTGGAGATAATCAAAATTGAATGCAACACTTATTTATAAATCAATTCTTATGAATAAACAAACTTATTCATGAATGTGTACATATTTTATAACGATCAACATGATAGAGAATTGTACAGCACATGATATGAATTTCCAAAAATCGAAAAACTTAAATTTATTAGATTGATCAATACTCATATCAAAACCAAAAAACTTGATTGGATATACTTAACGTGACAATATTCACCCAAAATCTATAATTCTTTGCATTCATGAATAATTCTTTTATTCATGGTTATAAATTCATGAATAAATATTGCATTCATGAATAAGTATATGCATTCAATATTTTTGGTGATAAAATAGATATTGATTCATGAATGACATTTATCACTGTAGATGTAGATTTAATATGTATGATACGGAACATGAATATGTAGAAGAATCATCAATATTTATATGCATTCATGAATCGAACGAGTTTAATCGTGATTATATATTTATGAAAAATTCTATGCACTCGTTTTCTTTGCATATAATACGATTATAGAGGCATGATTATAGATTCATATATAAATATTTGCATTCATGAATAAGTATATGGATTCAAAGAATTTTGTTTTTGATAAAATTGGAATTTTTTTGTGATTAAAATCATGTTAATGCAATCGCTAAAATATAGGAAATTTTCAAATTATATCCATCTAATAAATCAACTAAAATTGACTGAATTTCAAATTTACCATATTGTCCCTACTTGAATTATTATTAATAAAAAAACTAAATTTAAACAAAATAAAACTAGTGGTGTAGAACTGGTTTGCATAGTTTGCATAAATAAAGTGGTTTGCAATTGAAATGTCCCTTATATATATATATGTAGGGTCAGGTTCAAATGTGAAACTCAATTTTGGTTGTGAACGTGAGGACGAATCTCAAAACACATCTTCGGTTACGGTGGACGCGATCACGGAGGATTGACGCAATTCATGGGAGGGTGGAGATTATTAAAGGAGGGGATCCGGTCAAAGCCGTCTTTATTGACCGGTTGAGTGACCGAGATTCGTCCTCATGTTCACAACCAAAATTAAGTTCACATTTGAACTTTCTTCTCTCTCTCTCTCTCTATATATATATATATATATATAGAGAGAGAGAGAGAGAGAGAGAGAGGAAAATTCAGATGAGAAACATGTCAATTTAAGAAAACGTGAGGAACAATCTCAGCCACTCATCTCGTGGTTACGATGGACGTGATCACGGAGGATTGACGCGATTCATAAGAGGGTAGGGATTATTAAAAGGGGGACCGGTCAAAGTCGTTTTTGTTGACCAAGGTAAGTGGCTGAGATTGCTCCTCACGTTTTCTTAAATTGATATGTTTCTGGTTTGAACCTCCCCCCCCCCCTCTCTCTCTCTGTGTATATATATATATATATATATATATATATTTCATGAAATAACTAATAACTAAACAGAGTTAAGTTCCGATGAGACCAAACCTTTTTGGTGAGACCGGTGAGACCAACATATTTTACTTGAAACTTCACATCAAAACATTTGTGAAGGTAAAAAAAATTGAAGATTCATCGTTAAAACATATTAAAAAAACACTATCGAAAAAAAATCTCAGAAAAAGGTTAAAAAATGAAACATTCATAGCAGTTTTTTTTGTGAAGGTTCGCATTATATATATGTAACCTTCACAGAACTTGAGCTGTGAAGGTTTCGTTTTTTAGCTTGTTTTCGATATTTTTTTGCATCGAAAGTGATTTTTAGGTCTGCGTATTCGAGTTTTATGTACATTCACGGGGTTTTTTTTGTGAAGTTTCATATGTTAGGTATTGGTCTCACGTAGTCTCACGGTAACAGCTTGATCTCACTAAAGGAGTGTTAGCCTAGTGGTAAAGCTTGGGCACTACATAGTGGTGAACCCGAGTTCGAGCCCTGGGAACGCATTCTGGAGGTACGGGGGCTTCGACCCCGGGCTGCATGCTTTAGCAGTCGGCTTCGGCCCAAAAATTGCCGAAAATTAGTCTGGGCCCAATGTGGTCCGGGATACTTCTTCCCAAAACAGCTCGATCTCACCTAATCGTAAATCTAACTAAATAATAGGATAAAGCGTAAAGTATAGGAGAATAGTCCATAAAACGAATAATCAATAGAGATAACACTCTTATACTTTATTATTTTTATTAAATAAAAAAGTTCATGACATAAAGCATAAGAAAATAAATAATTTGTATAATAATGTGTATAAATAGAACGAATATTTTGTTTATTTTTCCTGCGACAGTCTTTGGAGTTAGCAAAAGTGCAAGTGGAATCTCAGGTTTTGTGGGGACTTCTTTTTTTAATTTTAATTTTTTTAAAACATTTTTATCAAATAGGTCACGACTTTTTAATTTGATTTAATAATATACATATATGATATATTATTTGGTAATTTACAAGCTGCCCTTTTATAAATTAGAATATCAGAAATTTAAATTATTGTATAAATTAATATTGACTCATGATATAAAAATATAAGGAAAGTTTCAATTACAATCCATATAATTTAAAAAATTATACAAATCACTATAATAAGAATTTAATAATGATATTTATAGATAATTATTTTGATTAATTAATTAGACTGGGATGTATATTAAAGATGAAAATATTCACTTATTATAATCATCACTTTAAATTAAAAAACAAAATACAATCAGATATTTATTAGACTAGATAAACCGCTATGATTGATTGTATAGTTTGTTAAAATTATGTGATCTGCAGTTAATTTTTTTTATTTCCAAAAAGCTTTATATAATAAATAAGTAACTGAGTTGCAATGTGTTGTCGTCTCGTAAGCCTTATCTCATTGACACATGTTCTTTTATTTAATAAATCTCACTAATTTAGTTTAAATATAAGAAAATATAATCAATATAATTATTGAAATTTTAATTGTTCAAGTTCATTCCATAATTTTATTTTAAATATAAACAAGTATAATGTATAATCAAGAAAATCATTAATATTTTAATTGATCAAGTTAATTCTACTAACATGTTTTAAATCGAAAAAGTATAAAATATCGACATAATCATTGATTTTTTAATTGTTCAAGGTAATTTTTACCTTAAACTACTTGAACCAAATGTTGAATACTTTTGGATTTAATGATATTATTAAATATCATATAATTATTGAAGTGCTCGTTAACTTAACATGTTTTGCGTTGCGTATGTATGTATCTAGTATATAAATACGTAAAATTCTAATCAATAAGTCAAATTAAAACAGAAACTGAGTGTGAAAGGATTTCTAATTAGTTAATTGGGCGATTAGAGATATTGGGCTTTCGGACTATATCATGCTTTGGAGGCCCAATAACATGAAATCATCTTGAGAAAGGGAAAAAATATTTTGAACTTTTCCAAACAATGATGTTACACTCCAATAAACAACCGGGTGATAACGGTATATCATGACTTGAAAATGTACAACTCGTTTGTCATATTGCATTGGAAGACTTTTAACATCTTAAAACTCAAACCATCTTAGGGTGGATCCAACTTAAAGATAATACAATATCGAATAACTTAAATAATGTGGCAAATATCAACCACACCACGCTCGATCGAACGTAGAAAATCGTGATCGAAATGGAGTAGAAACTTAGTTGAAATCAGCCCACGATCCAAAATAAACTCAAACGTGTTTATAATGTGGAAACGATAAACTGGAATTCTCAACGTAACAATAATCAATCACACAATAATAAACGTAACTTGACGGAAATAAGTAAGAGATAGAAACCGATAGATTGAATATGTCTCCCATGACTCAAAAGAAAGAATTGGAATATTATCTTTATATAGTCCAAAGGTCAAGCAATAGGCAATTAAACCTTTGGTGTATTTTAAAAACAGGCTCATTTTTGCCACATATGAGCATCTCATATTGTAGCGCTAAATTTATCTTGTTGGACTCTTGTACCTCATTGCTACCTTTTTACTAAACACAAAGTGTGTTCCATAAGGCTTTAGAAGTTTTAAGGTGCATAATGGAATGTATATCTCGTTGGGAAGAGACATGGTAATAATAGATCTTGTCTTGGTGTCAATACTCACCAACTTCTTTTCTTCGTCACTCCACTGATGGGGTTCTTTTACGATGCTCCTCTCAGGAATAGCTTTGGTGGTAGAAGTGGCTGGAACAACTTGAACAATGGTGAATGGAACACAAGGTCCATTTTCCAAATAATGTGGAATATGGAAATCCACACCTTCTAGGGAAAGGTCAAAAGCGACATACAATTTTTTAAGAGAACAAAAATCTTCTTGCTAAAGCGAGGAGGTTTACAAGAGAGCAAGTATTATGATAGTTTTCTTTATTTAAATTACTAATATGGTTTGAGAAAGAATTTTTAAAGATAAGAAAATTATTTAAGCCGCTATGGTACCACTTGTTGGTCCCATAAAGGTTCTTTTAGGTAGATACATTTTATAGAAGAGGGTGGGATGAATACAAACACAATATTTTTTTACTTTTCTAATTTTTTGTTTATTGATTGATAAAACCAACACATAATTTTCAAATGTTGAGGAATAAGACAAGCAAAAAGGATAGACATTATGTTAGTTTACTAACTAAAGAGGAATGAAGAAGGGCTTCAAATGTATATGATAAGTTGAACTTATTTTATCTTGTGACTAAGACATTCTCAGGGACAAAATATCTCACTCCAAACTTTTTCTTCCCCTTGGTTTGTGACGTGAAACTATGTATTAGGAGTTGGATGGATACTCATGATGTCATTATTAGGAACATGGCATCAAGTATGTTCATTAAAATGGATAAATATTAGGGAGTCATACATGATGTCCTCAGTGTGGCTATTATTTAAGGTCCTAGGTATAAACTCAAGTTGATAAATTTTTTCTAGAGTTTTATGGTGTTGACTCAAGAGATGAGGTTGTGAAGATAGGTAGCTTATGTATGATCTATGTGAGAAGTACAAAAGGAAACATGATCACAACAAAGGAAACGGAAAATCTTGCACTACTGTCACTCAGATGGGGGGATATCTTCTCTGAACAAGGCTTCATGAGAATTAGATTTTGAGAACTATATATAAAAAAAAGGAACAATAGCTTCCCTCTTGTTATAATGAGCAAGAGATATTCTTCCTTCTGCTAAAGTCCAAAGTCTTTGCTGCTGTTAAAGGATTCTTGCTACACCCGTATCCAGAGTTGAGCCATGGGATTTGATGGCTCCAGATTTTTTCAATCAAGATTAATCAATCTAATTTTGGAGTTAATTTTTATGATCACCTATGATGATATGTATGAAAGGGCGGAGTTGGATGACTATTTGGTGGAGAAATTGTTGCCAAATAAATAAGACTTTGATATATTGATATGGTGGAAGTGCAACGATATCTTGCAGAATATTGCAAAAGATGTCTTGGTCATTACAAAGCATCAAAATCTCCTTTTAGCATGAGTGCGAACAAGTTAACAAAACAACATAGTCAGCTAAAAATGCAAACAGTTGTAACATTGATGTGCACCAAAGTTGGTTGAGGAAAGAACTTAAAGTTAATATTATGTAAATTGTTATATAGTACATGTATATATAATTCTTCTAACGTGTATTATTTTTAATTTCTGATAAAAAAGATGTGGATTATTGAATAATTAGTTGCTCGAAAGTTTGAAACAATATTTGATGTTTTAAACCATGTTTATCTTTGATGTTTGATGGTTTTAACATTTTAATCTTTGATATTTGATGTTTGGCTTGAATGGGATTATATTTAGGATTAATTAAATGGGTATGTATCGAACTTGTTACGTTTTATCATTATATGTACTCAACTTATAAACTTACCATTGTATGTATCAAACTTTCTAAAATTGTCATTGTATGTATCAAACTTTATCAAAACCTAAAATTCGATACATTTCGTGACAAGTAGAATACATTCAATGATAGGTTTTGATAAAGTCGGATAATTCAATGGCAAGTCTAGCAAGTTCGATACAACAATGATCAGTTTATAAGTTGAGTCTATACAATGATTAAACGTGACAAGTTCGATACTACCCATGTAATTACCTTATATTTAATATTTGATGTTCTAAACTTTTCTTAAATAGTTTTCTTTTTTGAGAAATATTGCATATCAGGTCGGGTAACAGGGTAAAGAGTAACAAGAATTGACCGAGGTTTGACCAGAAGTTGACTGGGACCAGGTCTCGGGGCTCCTCACATCAAACCAGGGCCGCTGGGTAAGGGGGTACCTGCCTTGTTACCATCCTTACAAGACTAGGAAATAATAAGTTCTAACTATTTCAATCACAATATAAATCGTAATAGTGATAAGTCATGTACAATCCAGTCGCGACAATTATTCGATGTCTACACTTTTAGTTTAAAAAAGGGGGGTTGCATTTGATTAACTAGATTAAACATGTGAGTACAACAATTTCAAAAATCAGGTAAAGAAAACCCAACAATAGTCCACTTCAAGTAATGATGCAAAACACCATCATCGATTCCTAACGGTGCAAAATGGTAAAGCAAGCCCAAATTGTCTATAGTTGTCAACAAGCTCTTAAAATCTCAATTTTCCTTTAGCTAAACAATGATCAAAACAAGTTCTTTACCAAATCTTAACCACAAATAAGAGTTTAAACAAACTCTTAAACTTTTAGGTGCAGTTAGCTTTACCGAATGAGGAAAATACCAATTTAAAGCAATAAGCTCATTAGCTCAGACTCACTAGAGCATTGATTGCAAGATTTCAAGAATCCATCTCAAAAACCTTATTGAAATCAAGTGGATTCAAATGCTACTTCATCAAAATCCCAAGACAATTACGTATCTTAGGTTTCTAAATAACTATTTTTCATAAGAAAACCAACTAATTGATCATGTTATACGAGTCGTATGAAGACACCGCCTAAGGATCGAAAAAACCCAAAATTCGGCCCCCAAAATCAGTAGACCGCAGATTTTGGCGGGTTTGACTGCAACTTTGGCTATCAAAAGACTCGCCCGCATCTCTTTATGCCCTCGATTTAATGATCATTGATGAAATCCACCAAGGAGATAAACCAATTTCTTAACTACAATCGTGACAATTATTCAATTTTAACACTCTTAGTCACGATTGGATTTACATTAACACCATAACTTTCATTTAACTTAAATCTTAATAAAACAATGAAAAAAAACTTAAAATATGCATAGTTACACAATATTTTGACGCAAAGGTACAATAACACCATAAAATTTCATATAACTACAACTTGATTAAATAATGAAAAAATCACCTATGAGACCTTCAACTCTTTTCTTCCAAACCTAATTTCACAAGACCCTGAAATTAACAGCCAGTAAAACCTTCAACCATACTGAGTCGACTCGAATTGGTCATTAACAAGGAGCAAACCGAAGTCGTGACGAATTAACCATGATTAATTAGACCTCGATTGCACTCCCGTTACTTTTTCTTTCGGTCACCAACGTCTTCCGCTTCGATAGCTTCATCACCACCCAAACGACGAAAAAGATGGTATGAATCAAGGCCAAGATCCCACAAGCCAACATCCAAATCAAACAAATCCAAACACTCCCCACATCCACATATCCATCCGGTGCCATCGTCGTCAGCGAGTGATAATAAGTAATCACCATGCACACCAACCCGAAAAGTGTGCCAATAGTAAGCACCCACATCCAAAACTTGTTCTTCAGAGGAAGCCCACTAATCAACACGAGAACAATCACTAGAGAAATTATCATAGTGAACGTATTATACGCCACGAATTGGTTGTAATGATCCATGTCAACTTCCGATAGAACCGCGTTTCCAAGCGGATAACGACCATTTTGGGTGTTGGAAATCGTCCCTCCGGGAGGGTTGAGCCCCGAGTGGAACGACATCACCGCTACCACCAAGGCAGCAACTATTAGAATCCCACGTTGCTTTTCTAGCCAATTATGGTCGTCGTTCAGATACCGAGCCCATGTTCTTGATATGAACCCCTTTCGGTTTAGAATCTGAGGGGTAATTAATTGACGATTGTAATGGTTTCGAAGGAGGTTGAAGGTCATTCGCTCTCAAAACACCGGCTTCCATTAGAATTTCTCGTGCTTCGAGTGTTTTGAGATCTCGCGAACAATGATCCAAAACATCGAGTGCGGTTAATCCATGTTTGTTTACGGCATTTCCATTAGCTTTGATACTTGGTTTCTGAAGCAAATAGTTCAAAATCTGCACAAAACCAAAACTCCATTATAGAAAATACAACAAATGCATTTCATTCCATCTTTAAAACACTGTAACAAATTAATTAAATCAGATTTATACATATAAGATGTAAAAATGCTTAATGTCATAATAAGCTCTTTTATAAGAACTAGCACCAACAATTTATTTATCGTGTTGTTGGAATAAGTTTATAGAATGATTTAAAAATTTAAACAAGTTCTTTTTGAAGACTTATAATTATATGTTGTATTATGACCAATTCTCTTGCAGGATACTTGTATTGATAAATAAACTAATAAAACAATGACATAACGAACTACAGTAAAGTTAATTATATAACGATTATTTGGTTAAGCATTTTATAAACTCAATTTTGTTTTAATGACATTTACGCTAGAAAGCATGTTATATATATAAGATATTGAAAACTTTTTTCTAAATAAAGTTATTATACGCTTTTACTACACAATTTTTTGGTTCAATAAAGTTATAATATATATTAACTATACTATATCAAATAATCTATTACGACATTTCATATATTTACGTCTTTATTGTCTCTAAAAAAATGTACTAATTAATATATTACCTGAATTTGTTTATTAATTGCAGCAGCATGCAAGAGGGTGTTTCCACCATTATCCACGATCTTCGCCAACTCATCTTCATCCCACACTTCAATCAACACCTTCAACGACTCAAAACGATTATAACCAACACACATATGCAAGATCGTTTCTCCGGTGGCCGGAATAACCTTCTTAGCGGCATTAGGGTTCGCCTGAACCAAAACCCTAACCACCTCCACGTGCTCGTTAATGGCCGCCAAATGAACGGGTGTCAACCCGTCTTCATCTTGATAACGACACGGATCAATATCGCCACCCCTAACACTACAAAAGAAAAACAAGGGTATTAGCGATGGCAAAACAATAGGTGAACCGTAGCAAATAGGCTTCCGATGGTTTTTTATAGGGAGGTAAATGAGTCGAGCCAAGCTCAGCCGCGCTCGACTAAGCTCGGGCTCGGCTCATTTAAGTATATATATATAAAACTCAAGCTCGAGCCCGTCAAGAATTTAGCAAGCTCGGGCCCGGCTCGAGCTCGACTCATTTACCTATGAATCAATACTTAATATATTTTTTCTATTTCTAATTTATTTATTATTTATTATTTATTATTTAATAATTTTTTTTATTATTTATATGTTATTTCATTTACCGATGGTTTTTCTAACAGTTTTCTGATATTTTTCAGACAGCTAATCAAAATAAAATAGTCGGTAAACCATCAGCAAGCATTCGGAATTCTCCGTCAGCTTTCAACCGTTGGTAACGGCCGTCAGTAATACAAAGTTTTTTAGTAGTGGCAAACCTTAAAAGCTCCCGGACCATCTCCAGGCTGCCGCCTGCGGCCGCCAGGTGAAGCGGGGTCCGCCGATGGGCATCCAACGCGGTGGCAAGATTAGGGTTTTGGGTGAGGAGGAAGGCGGCAAACGGAAGGTGGCGGCGCATGGCAGCGATGTGGAGGGGGGATTCATTGAAGGCGGTGAGTGAGATTCTGTTTAGGATGAGTTGGTCTTGATGGAGTAATGCCTTGAGTGCTTCAACATCGCCTTTCAAAGATGCCTCATAAAGCTTTGTTTCCATTTTTGAAGAATGTGAATTAGTTAAAGAAGATAATGCATTTAATTTCAGATGGTGTTTGTATATATAGAGGTTCCAATTCCATTAACGAGTTTTTTTGGAATGGATTTTGACCAAGAAAATTTCAAAGTCAAAAAAAGGCTGAAACCACCATTTCATAATCCAGTTGGAGTACATAGTCAGCATGATCTTGAATTAGATGAGGACCATCTGGCTAGTGGCCAACTTGAAAATGATGATTGTTTTTTTTTCTTTTCTTAAAGTTAGAATTAAATGAGTGGTACTTGTCATTTAAAAAAAGTGATAACTAAAATATTCCTCGTTTAATTTAATTGGTGATGAATTTTATCTGAAAAACGCTTGAAGTGAGTAAAATACGACCATCACCAGTCTCTTTGTACTTAACATAATAGGTTAACAACCGTATTAAAAGTTTTTTTTAAAGAAAGCTAGACACTACGTACAACAAAGTTAAGTTAAATAGGACGTCTAAAATAAAATAAAAAATGTCCTAATAGAGTGTCTTACAGGAAGCTAATTTATAGGACCAAACATAAAAACGTCATATCTAAAAGTGTTGCAATAAGTTTAGGATGATTTTAAGCGTCGTAACAAGTTTTTTAGGACATTTAAAAAAAACTTTGTATTAGCTAATTTTATAGGACACTTTTGAGAAGTATACTATAAAATTTATAGGACATTTTTCAAAAGCATCCTATAAAATTAGCTAATACGACGTTTTTTTTTTTGAAATGTTCTAAAAAACTTGTTACAACGCTTAAAATCATTCTATAAATTTATTGCAACTCTTTTAGATAGGACGCTTTTGTGTTTGGTCCTGAAAATTAGCATCCTATAAAACACTCTATTAGGATGTTTTTTTTATTTTAGGCGTCCTATTAGCTCATCGTTGTAGTGAGATTTTATTCACCATATTAGCGAGAAGCTAGAAAACGCCCGAGGAGATACAACGAAAATCATGAAACGACAAGAGAGGGTTATGGCGCCAATTGTCTCAATTCAAAGAAACACGATTCCTAGTTCTACTCTTAACCCACAGATAAAAATCCGATATCACCTCAGAAAGAATTATGCTCGACTCCCTTTCCTGTTGAAGATAAGCGAGTTACAAAGTCGCCAGATGGCCCAAACATACGCAACAATGACAATCCCTAAAATTAGATTCTTATTGCCTGTTGTATCACTCACAGACATGTCGAGGAGATTGTCTAAAGACCCAACTATGAAAGGGAACAAAGTGCACCAAGTTGAGATTTTAGCTTTGAGTTCCTTGCTAGTTGAGCAATGAATGAAGAGATGTACCTCCATTTCCTACAATGAATGACAAAGAGGGCACACATCTAATATGAGCCCGACTCCTCTCCTTTTCAAGTTGTGTTTGGTCAGTAGTCTCTCTAACCTCATTCTCCATAGCAGCAAGTTGACTTTACTAGGTACCAGATGATGCCAACTTGTACAACAATCCAGAATCCGCAGCACTGAATCATCAACCGCTTTTTTTAGCGAGGACACCGTGAACATTCTGTTACTCTTCAACTTCCAACTCCATGACTTGTTTTGGAGATTAAAAGAAAACAAATCGTGCAACAAGATATTGTAAGAAGCCAACTCTTTATCTAACTTTCTAACTAATAGTACTTCAAGAACCAGCGAAATGACTTCCCCTTTCTCTCTCTCTCTCTCTCTCTCTCAAGACAAGACCCCCATTTGGATCAAAAAGGGAAGAAATACCCTCTCTCTCTCTCTCTCCATAACCCCTCATATTTGAACCTGAATCGCCTTCACCATTTATCCAAGAGAGCTAAATTCAGAGCCTTAAGACTCTAAGACTCCTAATGACAAGCCCACCATGAGGCTTACTTTGTAGAGCGAGAACAACTGAACAATTAAATACTGAGACTTCCCAAAACCGTTTTGCACAAGATAATTCTATCACCGAATGAAAGATTCTTACTTTTCCAACTTGAAAGCTTTGTTTGGAACTTATTCACAAGAGGGAGCCAACCTTCCATCTTAGAAATTTTAGCACCTACCGGAAGACCGTGGTAAGAAAAGGGAGTGCATCGTTCCTTGCATCTCATTCTCCTAGCCATTCGTTTCAGCTCGACCAGGTTGACGTCGATTGTCATTAAGTTACTTTTCTAAAAAGTGTTTTAAGACCAGACGCGAGGTTAAACCACCTTAAAATTCTTATGAGATTCTGTTGATCCAGCTCTCCTAAGACCTGATGAAATGATAATGATCCTGTTACTTTACTTAGTGAATAGGTTTTTACTCATGTTATAGCTTGAGGAATTATCACTGAGATTGTTCAGTGTTATTCCATGTTACTTATGCTGTAACTTATTCTTATAATGATCAGGATCAGGAGATGAACGAGCCTGTTCTGCAGTCTACTGATCCTGACCACCGAAGTGAAGACCTCCTGAAGACATTAAGATCATACTTAAAGAACCATCAGCGAAGTCAAAGAATTAGCTGATGACAGGACCAGCATGCTCGTGATCTGAAGACGGAACTCAGTGATAGCAGGCTGCTCAAATTTGTATGACGTCCTGAAGACTCGTCGGGATACAGTGACCTCTGATCATCATCAGTATCAGAGTTTTCCTCACTGATCAGTATCCTGATCCTGAAGGATTAGTGTAATGTCTTAATCTAATGCACAAAAGGATTATCCGCTTTTACTGACACAAAAGTATATAAGGACAGTCTCTTTTCTGTTCCCTCTGTACTTATCAGACCTCAAGGCAACTGTTTACTCACATCCTCTTTTGCACACCATGCAAAGGGTATTTGTTTATAGTAAATAGTACAAAGGACCACTTAAAATGTGACACGTACACAAAAGTGAGTCTGCATGCATTTAATGCATTGGGTATAATTAGGACGTGAAGAGATGTTCTCCATACTTCTTCTTCATCCTAAAAATACCCTAATCATTTCTTTCTTATTTCCCTAGTTTCTATCTTTTCTTATCTTCTCACTCTAGTGCATAGTGAAAGAACTTAGATTGTTTAGTTTAGACTTGTAGTCTTTTCTATTTCCGCAACAATCTGTAAATTCATATTGTTAATACAACAAAGAATTTAAAAGTGAAATTTGTGTGATTATATTCAACCCCCCCCCTTCTATAATCCTATACACTATCCTTACTTGAAGGTCACCTCATTGGGACCAACAGATTCATAATACTGGATCTCGACCATTTCCTAAGGAAAACAGCATCATTGGCGTATTGTAAAATTGAGATTGTAGGGCCATGGTTGGGGAGTGAGAGTGGGGACCAAAACCATTATGAAATAACAAATGTGAGAGACCAATCCAAATTTTGAGAGTTTAGGAACGATATGTTGAAATTGACTAGCTTAATGACCCAATTGAAGTTTAGTCTAATACAACAAAGAGTAAATTGCATGATTGGTCCATGTGATTTACATAAAATCACACTATGCCTTCCTAAATTAAAATAATTATGACCTTGTGTTTACCTTTTCACACACCTTTGGTTCCTTAATCTATCTTTGTTAAACAGATTTTGTTAACCCATTTAAACAGACAACCATTTCAGAAATTTCTTTATTTATATTTAGAAACACATACATATTATTTTCAAAAACCAATTTAATGATGCCACATGTATTGTTACTTTGACCAATTCCCCTAGGGGTTTTCTTCTTCGACCCAATCCACAAAACTATCAAATGAGTCATGCACTATTTTGTGCTCACCAGCTTGTATTGATAAAAAAATGACAACTTATTGATTCATCAGTTGAGACTCTACAACAATCATCATTAAGTGTAACTCCATGTATTGTTTGTCTCTGATGAATAATAAACTCTACCGCGTGCAATGATGTTTCTCAAATATGATGAGTCGGTCGGCATGTTTGTAAAATTACAAGGCATATATACATCATAAAACTCAAATTTAAAAAACATACTATTGGTTACTTGAGATGCTAAACTCTACTATAAAATAAATCTAGAGAGTTTAAAAAACATAATGTTAGGTCTTTAGTTGGGACAACTTTAGATGTCGTATTTTCATAATCTTGCAAGTTAATATAAGATGACGGGATAGCATTAGAAGGTTCCTACATAGATCGAGATCGAGAAGACTATTGGTTACTTGTACCAATTAGTTGAGTACATTGTCTGGGTGGCATAAGTGAGGATGACAAAACACTTCTCAAAAATTGATGAAAGGCGTAAAACAATTTATGTAATTTGCAATGATTTATTAGAGTAGTCTCTTAAAGAGACTTTCAAATAACGAACAAATGAATACGTACTTTCACACTTGCTCATTTGTAGTAGGAAATTATATTGATGTCATTTCGTGAGAATCAAGGTAAGAACATATTGCATCTAGCTTATGACCTTGTTCTTTTACCGTTATAGACAAATGTTTAGCTTTTTCATCCTTCAATGTTGTAATAACCGAGATTCTCAAAAATGTATTTAATTTTAAAGATTTGATATATTTGAGAATTTTTAAAGTTCAGGGACCGTTTCCTCTAGTGGATTTTGGGAATTTATTATGTTGGGCTTTTCCATTTTAGGTAAAGAATTAAGGCCAAGAGCCCAAGGCCCAAGGTATTTAAACCCTTTAGGGTAAGTTTTACCATTTGGGGGAAATATTCTTGAGTGTGTGAGTGTGTGATTTTGCAGCAGCATCAGCAATCATCTTCTTCATCGCTTTGCCCTCATCATCTTTTTCTGGTAAGCTTCTCGACTCTCTTGATCTAAATCAAGATTTATGTATTAGGATTAATCATTGAATGCAATTTTGGTTAGAAATCTTGAGATTTTGATCTGTTTGGAGTGAGTTTTGGGGGTTCCAGACTTGATCTCCTCGAGCTGGGGAAAACCCCCGAATCGACTTTTTCTCCGAATCGGACTACTCCTCCAGTAGTCCAAATCGGGCTATGTGGAAATTCCGAGTAGGACTTGGTAAAAGTCCGAATCGGACTTCCACTACAGAAAATCCACTCTATTGCGACCACAAAAGTAGTCGCTAAAGCTCCAGTTTTTGTCGCTATATGTCTATTGCCACGACTGTCGTCACTGTAGACTTTGTCCCTAAAGGCTTGTACCTGTAGCTCTATAGCAACTACATGTCGTCGCTGTAGGTAAAAAATAAAGGTTATTTCAATACCTATAGCGACTACTCCATGTGGTCGCTATAGACTTTGTAGCAATAGAGCAAATTTCCCGTAGTGTTCGGGTAAATTCCGGGTCGGATTCAGGAAGTTTTCACCCTAGGGTTAGATTTCTAAGGAGGATCTTGTAATGATTTATTTCTATAGAAGGAAAATTTTTCTAGGGGTGCTGCCCCTCGACCCCGCAAGGGTGGTCCCCCTTGACCCCATCCGCTAACCGGGTAGCGGAATCCCCGTGTTAAGTCTGCCTAGAGGGTCATATATCTTAGGATTTAGCCGTCTCTAAGAATGATTGGTAATGTTATAGATTGGGTATGAATCCAGTTATAGGCGGGTGTTAATTGTGGTAGCGTGAATCTCGGGCAGGCTAAGGTGAGTTCTCTCGTCAAACCCTTTTTAATGAACTGAAATTGTTTAATGAACTATTATTGAAACGTTTTTCAATATTGATGAACTGCTTCTTTCATTGTATACTATAAGCATGCCTATATGAAATTGAATGTGTGACTATGTATTGGTGTGTCGCATAGTGGACTTAGGGTACCAAGGTTCGATGCATGACCTTGGGAGTTGTATAGTAGCCTAGGGCACGTCTTTGGCGTGTGACCCTGAAAGGCAGTAGCCTGGGGACTGGATCTAATTTGGGTGACCCTGAAGGGCAATTGGGGCACAGATGAATTCCATGTGACCCGTTATGAAAACCTAAGTCCACAATGCACCATCGGAAGCTTAACGTTTATTTTTGGGCCAGCGGGCCGGCTGCGTTTTAAACTCTCTGAGGGAATTCACTAGACCTTATGGTCTAACCCTCGTTTTCTTTTCAAAACCTATAACCTTTTTCAGGGGAAGCTAGAGGGGGCGCATCTAGGAAGGGAAAGGAGAAGGTGTGCGGCTAGCTTAGCGGCCGACTTGCTTTTATAGTTGGTCATTTATAGTCCACCTTTTTATTATCTTATCTCAGTTGTGGAGGGATGTTCCACTAGTATTATTATTAGACTACCATTTATGTTTGAAAGGATCATGCCTAGAGCCGAATCTTGGTTATTAATATATTTTCTGTTGGGTTAGATCACTGGGCTTGTTGCTTTTATCTGTTTGGGTTTTCGGGTCGTTACACCAGTGTTTGTTCTTGTTTTTCGATCTTCACAAACAAATATTTCACTTCCTTGTACCGATTCATGTAGTTTCCTCTTAGCATCTTGTTGTTTCTCAAGTTTAACAATGTGTTCGTTTGATAAGCCTTTTCATCTAGGAATGTTCCATTTGGTTGGAGCGACTCCCCGCACCCCTTTTAATAGCATCAATGTTTTTTGGAGCCTTTGCTTGATGATCTTCAACTGTTATTTGAGGTGGGAGTCAAACCATATGATGCATATACACAAGACAAATTTACTTTATGTGACAAACATATAAAGGAATATTAAAGCAAACAAATTAATTTAAAAAGAAAAGAAAAATTAGCTTTTAATTTAATATTAATATCGATATACTTAAATTGGTAAGTCATGTTCAACCAGTACTTACAATTTTTTATTTGACATTAATATTGATATATTATTTCGAGCTTTTCTAATCGGATTTTCAAATTAGTAACTTATGTTAAACCCATTACTTGTAGCTTATATCTTGTTGAAACATAAATCTAGAAAATTTTCAATAAAAAATTTTGTTCACAATTTATAATAAAATTTCCCATTCATAGTATAATAAAGCATTAGAAATTGATCATGTATAATAAGTTAGTGTGATAGATATGGATGCTGACCAGAAATCCTCTTGCAAGTGCTCTTTAAATTCACATTATAAAACTCCCTAATATATATTCCACATCCAAGTGATCTTTTTTAGCCACCTTTGTTGTTTTATTTAGACAAAAGAAATTAATCATCGGTAAACCAATGTTACAAAATGTAACAAAATGGGATAAAATCGTATAAACCATGAAATCACCACCACAAAACCCCCACCACCATCACCACCACGAAACCACCACCACCACCACGAAACCAAACGCAGATTTGAAAATAACCACCACCACCACCGAGATTGAAACCCACTGTCGCCGGAGAAATCAACAAACCCTAACCTGCTGTAAATTGAAAAACACCCTAACCCCCTAACTTGTTAATCAATAAAACTCTAACCCTAACCTGTTTAATCGAAAACCCCAGAGAAGAAGAGGGGGAAAGGGGGAGGAAGGGAGGGTGGTCGCAGGCGGCGGTGGGTGGTTTGGAGGTCGTAGGCGGGTGACAGCGGTGGTTTGGAGGTCACTTGCAGGCGACAGGGTGGTTTGGAGGTCGCTTGCAGGCGGCGGCGGCCGTTTGGAGGTCGTAGGCGGGCGGCGGTGGTGACAGGAGGTATGATCGGAGTGGTTTGGAGGTATGGAGGTCACTTGCAGGTTTGGCGACATCGGTGGTTTGGAGGTTTCTTGCAGGCGACGGGGGTGGTTTGGAGGTCGCTTCCAGGCGGCGGCGGCCGTTTGGGGGTCGTAGGCTGCCGGCGGTGGTGGCAGGAGGTATGATCGGAGTGGCAGGGGTCGTAGGCGGGCGGCGGTGGTGGTAGGGGGTCGTAGGCGGGCGGCGGTGATGGCAGGAGGTGAGTGGTGGGTGTTGGGTGTTGGGTGTTGGTGATGATGTTGGTGGGTGTTGGTGGTTGTAGTGGTGTTGGGTAGATGATGAAGATGATGAAGAGAGAGATAGAGATAGTTGCAATTTAAACCTTCATCTTTCATTTTGGCAAAATTACCCCACAAATTAACTGAGTTCTAACGTCGTTAGCCGTAGGGACGAAACGCGTTGCAAAAATGGAAGTTCAGGTACTCTTTTTGTAGTTTTTGAAGTTCAAGTACGAAACGTGCGGATTTATGTAAACTTCAGGGACCAAATTTGTAGTTTACTCTTTGTATAATAATGTGGGGACTTCTTTTTAAAATTTTTATTTTTTTAATACATTTTTATCAAATAGGTCACGACTTTTTAATTTGTTTTAATAATATACATATATTATTTGGTAATTTACAAGCTGCCCTTTTATAAATTAAAAAAAATAATATAAATAAGAATATCGAAATTTAAATTATTGTATAAATTAATATTGACTCATGATATAAATATATAAGGAAAGTTTCAATTACAATCCATATTATTTAAAAAATTATATAAATCATTATATTACGAGTTAATAATGATATTTATAGACAATATTATAATTTATTAATTAGGCTAAGATGTATATCAAAGGTGAAAATATTCACCTATTATAATCATTATTTTAAATTAAAAAACAAAATACCATCAGATATTTATTAGACTAGATAAACCGCTATGATTGATCGTATAGTTTCTTAAAATTATGTGATATGTAGTTAAAAAAATTCTAAAAACCTTTTATATAATAAACAAGTAACTGCGTCGCCACGTGTCGTCGTCTGGTAAGCCAGTTTTAGGATTTTTTTTCGTCTAAACCTGTACGTTGACGTATTTTACACTTTCAGTTCATTAAGCCTTCTCTGATTAAAACATGTTTTTTTATTTAATAAATTTTACTAATTTAGTTTTAAAGAAAATATAATCAATATAATCATTGAAATTTAAATTGTTCAAGTTAATGCCACCAATTTATTTTAACTATAAACAAGTATAATATATAATCAAGGTAATCATTAATATTTTAATTATTCAAGTTAATTCTACTAATTTACCTTAAATAAAAAAATATAATCAACATAATCATTGATTTTTTAATTGTTCAAGTTAATTTCTACATTACACAACTTGAATCAAATGTTGAATATTTTTGAATTTAATGATACTATTAGATATCATAAATTTATTAAAGTGCTTAATAACTTAATGTGTTTTGCGTTGCATTTATCGTATATGTATAATATATATATAAATATATAAAATTTTAATCAATAAGTCGGATTAAAATAGAAATTGACTGGGTTATATGTGAAAGGATTTCTTACTTCTAATTAATTGATTGGGCAATTAGAGATATTGGGCTTTCGGACTATATCATGCTTTGGAGGCCCAATAACATGAAGTCATCTTAAGGAAGGGAATTTTTTTTTTTGAACTTTTCGAAACAAAGATGTTACACTCCAATAAACAACCGGGAAGTCATCTTGACGAAGGGACTATATTGAAGTCATGACCTAAAAATGTACAACTCGTTTGTCATGTTGCATTGGAAGACTTTTAGCATCTTAAAACTCAAACCATCTTAGTATGGATCCAACTTAAAGATAATATAATATCGAATAACTTAAATAATGTGGCAAATATCGACCACACCATGCTCGATCAAACGTAGAAAATCGTGATCGAAATGGAGTAGAAACTTAGTTGAAATCAACCCAGGATCCAAAATAAACTCAAACGTGTTTATAATGTGGAAACGATAAATTGGAATTCTCAACGTAACAATAATCAATCACACAATAATAAACGTAACTTGACGGGAATAAGTAAGAGATAGAAAACGACAGATTGAATATGTCTCCCATGACTCAAAAGAAAGAATTGGAATATTCTCTTTATATAGTCCTAAGGTCAAGCAATAGGCAATTAAACCTTTGGTGTACTTTAAAAACATGCTCATTTTTGCCACATATGAACATCTCATATTGTAGCGCTAAATTTATCTTGTTGGACTCTTGTACCTCATTGCTACCTTTGTACTAAACACAAAGTGTGTTCCATAAGGCTTTAGAAGTTTTGAGGTGCATAATGGAATGTATATCTCGTTGGGAAGAGACATGGTAATAATAGATCTTGCCTTGGTGTCAATACCCACCGACTTCTTTTCTTCGTCACTCCACTGATGGGGTTCTTTTACGATGCTCCTCTCAGGAATAGCTTTGGTGGTAGAAGTGGCTGGAACAACTTGAACAACGGTGAATGGAACACAAGGTCCATTTTCCAAATAATGTGGAATATGGAAATCCACACCTTCTAGGAAAAGGTCAAAAACGACATACAATTTTTTAAGAGAACAAAAATCTTCTTGCTAAAGCGAGGAGGTTTAACAAGAGAACAAGTATTATGATAGTTTTCTTTATTTAAATTACTAGTATGGTTTGAGAATGAATTTTTAAATATAAGAAAATTATTTAAGCCGCTATGGTACCACTTGTTGGTCCCATAAAGGTTCTTTTAGGTAGATACATTTTATAGAAGAGGGTGGGATGAATACAAACAAAATAATTTTTTACTTTTCTAATTTTTTGTTTATTGATTGATAAAACCAACTCATAATTTCCAAATGTTGAGGAATAAGACAAGCAAAAAGGATAGGCATTATGTTAGTTTACCAACTAAAGAGGAATGAAGAAGGGCTTCAAATGTATATGATAAGATGAACTTATTTTATCGTGTGACTAAGACATTCTCATAGACAAAGTATCTCACTCCAAACTTTTTCTTCCCCTTGGTTTGTGACGTGAAACTATGTATTAGGAGCTGGATGGATACTCAGGATGTCATTATTAGGAACATGGCATCAAGTATGTTCATTAAATTTGATAAATATTGGGGAGTCATACATGATGTCCTCAGTGTGACTATTATTTAAGGTCCTAGGTATAAACTCAAGTTGATAATTTTTTTCCAGAGTTTTATGGTGTTGACTCGAGAGATGAGGTTGTGAAGATAGGTAGCTTATGTATGATTTATGTGAGGAGTACAAAAGGAAACATGATCACAACAAAGGAAAAGGAAAATCTTGCACTACTCACTCAAATGGGGGGATATCTTCTCTGAACAAGGCTTCATGAGAATTAGATTTTGAGAACTATAAAAAAAAAAAGGAACAGTAGCTTCCCTCTTGTTATAAATAATGAGCAAGAGATATTCTTCCTTTTGCTAAAGTCCAAAGTCTTTGCTGCTGTTAAAGGATTCTTGCTACACCCGTATCCAGAGTTGAGCCATGGGATTTGATGGCTCCAAATTTTATCAATTAAGATTAATCAATCTAATTTTGGAGTTAATTTTTATGATCACCTATGATGATATGTATGAAAGGGCGGAGTTGGATGACTATTTGGTGGAGAAATTGTTGCCAAATGAATAAGACTTTGATATATTGATGTGGTTGCATTTGATTAACTAGATTAAACATGTGAGTAAAAATCAGGTAAAGAAAGCCCAACAATAGTCCACTTCAAGTAATGATGCAAAACACCATCATCGATTCCTAATGGTGCAAAATGGTAAAGCAAGCCCAAATTGTCTATAATTGTCAACAAACTCTTAAAATCTCAATTTTCCTTTAGCTAAACAATGATCAAAACAAGTTCTTTACCAAATCTTAATCACAATAAGAGTTTAAACAAACTCTTAAACTTTTAGGTGCAGTTAGCTTTACCAAATGAGGAAAATACCAATTTAAAGCAATAAGCTCATTAGCTCGACTCGCTAGAGCCTTGATTGCAAGATTTCAAGAATTCATCTCAAAAACCTTATTGAAATCAAGTGAATTCAAATGCTACTTCATCAAAATCCCAAGACAATTACGTATCTTAGGTTATTTTTCATAAGAAAACCAACTAATTGATCATGTTATACGAGTCGTATGAAGAAACCGCCTAAGGATCGAGAAAACCCAAATTTGGCCCCCAAAATCAGTCGACGGCAGATTTTGGCGGGTTTGACTGCAACTTTGGCTACCAAAAGACTCGCCCGCATCTTCGTATGCCCTCGATTCCTTCGATCATTGATGAAATCCACCAAGGAGATAAACCAATTTCTTAACTACAATCGTGACAATTATTCGATTTTAACAGTCTTAGTCACGATTGGATTTACATTAACACCATAAATTTCATTTAACTAAAATCTTGATAAAACAATGAAAAAAACTTAAAATATGCATAGTTACACAATATTTTGACGCAAAGGTAAAATAACACCATAAAATTTTATATAACTACAACCTTGATTAAATAATGAAAAAATCACCTATGAGACCTTCAACTCTTTTCTTCCTATCCTAATTTCACAAGACCCTGAAATTAACAGCCAGTAAAACCTTCAACCATACTGAGTCGACTCGAATTGGTCATTAACAAGGAGCAAACCCGAAGTCGTGACGAATTAACCATGATTAATTAGACCTCAATTGCACTCCCGTTACTTTTTCTTTCGGTCACCAAAGTCTTCCGCTTCGATAGCTTCATCACCACCCAAACGACGAAAAAGATGGTATGAATCAAGGCCAAGATCCCACAAGCCAACATCCAAATCAAACAAATCCAAACACTCCCCACATCCACATATCCATCCGGTGCCATCGTCGTCAACGAGTGATAATAAGTAATCACCATGAACACCAACCCGAAAAGCGTGCCAATTGTAAGCACCCACATCCAAAACTTGTTCTTCAGAGCAACCCCACTAATCAACACGAGAACAATCGCTAGAGAAATTATCATAGTGAACGTATTATAAGCCACAAATTGGTTGTAATGATCCATGTCAACTTCCGATAGAACCGCGTTTCCAAGCGGATAACGACCATTTTGGGTGTCAGAAATGGTCCCTCCGGGAGGGTTGAGCCCCGAGTGGAACGACATCCCCGCTACCACCAAGGCAGCAACGATTAGAATCCCACGTTGCTTTTCTAGCCAATTATGGTCGTCGTTCAGATACCGAGCCCATGTTCTTGATATGAACCCTTTCGGTTTGGAAACTGAGGGGTAATTAATTGACGATTGTAATGGTTTCGAAGGAGGTCGAAGGTCATTCGCTCTCAAAACGCCGGCTTCCATTAGAATTTCTTGTGCTTCATGTGTTTTGAGATCTCGCGAACAATGATCTAAAACATCGAGTGCGGTTAATCCATGTTTGTTTACGGCATTTCCGTTAGCTTTGATACTTGATTTCTGAAGCAAATAGTTCAAAATCTGCACAATACCAAAACTCCATTTAGAAAATACAACAAATGCATCTCATTCCAACTTTAAAAAATGTAACAAAATAATTAAATCAGATTTATACATATAAGATGTCAAAAATGTTTAATGTCATAATAAGCTCTTTTATAAGAGCTAGCACCAACAATTATTTATTTTTGGAGTATCAATTAAAAAAATGTAAATGTTGTAATAAGTTTATAGAATGATTTTAAAAATTTTATCTAAGTTATTTTTGAAGACTTATAATTTACATTTTGTGTTATGACCAATTCTCTTGCAGGATACTTGTCTTGATAAATAAACTAATAAAACAATGACAACAAGCTACACTAAAGTTGAATTTATAGGATGCTTAAAATAAATATGCATACTAATAGAATGTTTTATAGGATTAAACAAAAAAAAAATTATATCTAAAAGTTAATATATATATGACCTTTTTTAGCATCATAACAATTAAGTCCTATAAACCGATCTTTTAGAGCATAGTTGCCTGTAAGATACTTTTCAAATAGTGTCATAAAATAGTTAATATATATGACACTTTATTAGAAAAATGTTCTAAAAAACTTGTTACGATGTCCGAAAGCATCCTATAAACTTGTTTGTAATACTCCAAGCTAATTAAGTTTTTTCTTCCTTTTTTGTTTCGTCTGATGAACTTACTGTAACACTTTTAGATAGGCGTTTTTTGTTTCAATCTATAAATTTTCTTCCTTTAAAACATTCTATTAGAACGATTATTTGGTTTAAGCATCTTATAAACTCAATTTTGTTTCACTGACATTTTACACCAAAAAACATGTTATATAAGATATCTGGAAACATTTTTTTTTATAAATAAAGATGATGTTAAATGGACCCCCTTAGGCATTTTATCCCCTCACATAAATGTAAACCCTCTTAAGTGGGTCCTGCCTGTACACTCACATAATATTACCGATTTTTCTCAAGGAGGGTCCATTAATCCATTTATACTTCCCCTAAAGTTATTGTAATGCTTTTACATAACATTCACATTTTTTTGGTTCAATAAACTTAATATATAACTACACTATATCAAATAATCTATTACGACATTTCAGAAACTTTACGTCATATAAATCCGTTTTTATTATAAACAAAGTATCTATATCTCTGAAAAAAGGTACTTAATTAATTACCTGAATTTGTTTATTAATTGCAGCAGCATGCAAGAGGGTGTTTCCACCATTATCCACGATCTTAGCCAACTCATCTTCATCCCACACTTCAATCAACACCTTCAACGACTCAAAACGATTATAACCAACACACATATGCAAGATCGTTTCTCCGGTGGCCGGAATAACCTTCTTAGCGGCATTAGGGTTCGCCTGAACCAAAACCCTAACCACCTCCACGTGCTCGTTAATGGCCGCCAAATGAACGGGCGTCAACCCATCTTCATCTTGATAACGACACGGATCAATATCGCCACCCCTAACACTACAAAAAAAAACAAGGGTATTAGCGATGGCAAAACAATTGGTGAACCGTAACAAATAGGCTTTACCGATGGTTTTCTATAGGGAGGTAATTAATGAGCTGAGCCAAGCTCAGCTGTGCTCGACTAAGCTCGGGCTCGGCTCATTTAAGAATATATATAAAACGCAAGCTCGACCCAGTCAAGAATTTAGCAAGCTCAGGCTCGGCTCGAGCTCGACTCATTTACCTATGAATCAATACTTAATATATTTTTCTATTTCTAATTTATTTATTATTTATTATTTTTTTATTATTTATATGTTATCAACGGTTTTCGATGGTTTCAATTACCGATGGCATACATAATCGATCCAATTGCTGAAGCATATGGAACCGATTTCATTTTGTCCTGATCTTGACTAGAAACAGGACATTGTGTTTTACTTAACACTATGCCATGTTGCATCGGGATAAATCCTTTCTTGGATTCATCCATCCTGAATCTCTTCAGGATTTTATCAATGTATGTACTTTGGCTAAGTCCGATAAGCCGCTTAGATCTGTTTCTGTAGATCTTTATGCCAAGTATATAAGCGGCTTCTCCAAGGTCTTTCATCTGGAAACATCTGCTTAACCAACTCTTTACACTCTGTAAAGTTGGAACATCGTTTCCTATGAGTAGAATATCATCTACGTACAAGACCAAGAAGGTTGCTATGCTCCCACTGAACTTAGTGTAGACACACGGCTCGAACTCACTTTTGGCGAAACCAAATTCTTTGATTCGCTCATCAAAGTGTAAGTTCCAGCTTCGAGATGCTTGCTTTAATCCGTAAATGGATTTTAGTAGTTTACACACCTTGTTAGGATTCTTAGGATCTTTAAACCCCTCTGGTTGTTCCATATAGACGTCTTCTGTTAACTTTCCATTCAGAAAGGATGTCTTGACGTCCATTTGCCAGATCTCGTAGTTAAAGTACGCTAAAATGGCCATTAGAATCCTAATTGACTTTAGCATGGCCACTGGTGAAAAGGTTTCATCATAGTCGATACCATGAGTTTGCGTGAACCCTTTTGCGACCAGTCTGGCCTTGAAAGTGTGTACATTCCCATCCATGTCGGTTTTCTTCTTGAAAACCCATTTGCGTCCAACAGCTCTATAGTGTTGTGGCAAATCAGTCAACTCCCAAACTTGGTTGTCGTACATGGATTGCATCTCGGCCTTCATGGCTTCTTGCCATTGTTCAGACTCATTGCCTGACATAGCTTCTCCATAGGATGTTGGTTCATTCAAGTCTCCACTATCCTGAGAGACTAGAAACCCAAGATACCTATCTGGTTCTTGTCTTACCCTTCTGGATCTACGAAGGTCCTGTGTTTGCACTTCCTCAATCGGTTCTGATTGAGATTCAACATTCTTATGTTGAATTTCTGGCTCAACAATTGGTGTAGTGTTTTCTTCGTCTACTACCTGTAGATCTACATCCTTTCTGGTGTTCTCAGAACTGAGAAACTTTTCTTCCAGAAATTTTCCATTTCGAGCAACAAAAACTTTGTTCTCTTCAGGGTTGTAGAAATAATATCCTACGGTGGTCCTGGGATATCCAACGAAGAAACACTTGTCGGATTTGGGCTTGAGTTTTTCTGAGGTGGGTCGTTTGACGTAAACCTCACAACCCCAAATTCTTAGAAAAGATATATTGGGTTTCTTACCCTTCCATAATTTATATGGAGTCTTTTCTACCGACTTTGTTGGCGCTCTGTTCAGTATATGTGCTGCTGTTTCGAGCGCATGTCCCCAGAATGACATTGGCAACGTAGAGTGACACATCATCGATCATACCATGTCGAGCAAAGTACGATTTCTCCTTTCTGACACACCATTCATCTGAGGTGTATACGGAGGTGTGAGTTGGGATACAATCCCACACTCCATCAGGTGATTGTCAAACTCATCGCTAAGATATTCGCCTCCACGATCCGATCGCAAAAACTTGATCTTTCTGCCAAGCTGATTCTGCACTTCATTCTGAAATTCTCTGAATCTTTCAAAGCTTTCAGATTTGTGTCTCATAAGATAGACATAACCATACCTACTGAAATCGTCAGTAAAGGTAATGAAGTACCGGTATCCTCCTCTTGCCACATGACTAAATGGTTCACACACATCTGTGTGAATTATTTCTAGCAAGTCAGTAGCCCTTTCATTTTCTTTGTTGAAAGGTTGCTTTGTCATTTTGCCAGACAAACAAGACTCGCAATTATCAAAAGGTTTATAATCGAAAGTGCCAAGAAAACCTCCTTTTAGGAGTAGTTCAACGCGTTTCTTGTTTATGTGGCCCAAACGACAATGCCAGAGGTAAGTTTGATCCTGAATGTCTTTGGATCGTTTACTTATATGATAGATTTCACTACTGTTGTCTTGTAGATTTACTGTATATAGACCATTCACAGGTGTTGCTTTAAAATAGAAAATATTATTTTTAAAGATAGAAATCATTTTATAGTCGTATTTGTAATAAAAACCTTGGTCTACTAACAAATCAAAAGACAAAACATTCTTAATCATATTTGGAATATAATAACAATTATCCTGTTCCAAAACTAGACCCGAGGGTAAACTAAGACTATAAGATCCTACAGCTTCAGCTATCAGCGGAGTGCCTTCGCCAACTCGTAGGTTCGAACGGTCCTTCCTCAAAGTCTTTCTTCTAGTGAATCCCTGTAAATGATTACAAATGTGGTTACCATTGCCTGTATCAATTACCCATGATTCATAAGAAGTGATTAAACAATCTATCATAAAGATACCTGGAGCATCGGGTAAACCGATCTCTATCTGGTCGATATTCATCGAGTGCTCGCAAATATCCTTGCTACCGCATTCTGGGCAACTCAGATCCCCTAGCTCATCAATCCAATCAGTATCCATGAGATCAGCAGGTGCTGGCTTCGGCTCTAGACTGGCCAGAATGTTCTCATGCAGTGCTGCCACGTCAGTCTTTGGTTCTTTCATGTAGGCACTAGCTGTGTCACATATCTCCTTCGGGAGTGAGTACCACATGAGATACATTAACTCTTCCTGAGTCATCTTGTACCCCAAACGTGTCAAGCATTTAAAGAACCTCCTCATTTCCATGAGATGGTCTTTAACTGACTGGTCCTTCTTCAGCTTTAGTGAAAGTATCTCTTTCATTATCAGAAGCTTACCTGTATGTTTGTAGAAACCTAACTGGCTTTCTATATCTTTCACGACCTCGTGGCAGGATTTATCTCTTAATCTATCCGTGAACTCGGATGATATAGAGAATATCAGAATTGACATGACATCCGATTCATCCGCCATGTACTTGAAGTACTGAGTAAACTCCTCTTCAGGAGAATTTGTAACACCCGTGATTTTTGGACAAATGCGAATCCGAATCTGTGTAAAACTTATCTTTTAAGAAAATATGAAAAATAGGACTTTTGATCAAAAACTAGATTTTATGGTCTTGTTGGATGGGAAATTGAAATACGAATCCAACGGTTCTTCCGGAATCGAAATCGGAGCTATAACGAAGAAGTTATGGCCAAAACAGTGAACCACATGGGTTTCAGGCGGGTTTCAGAGTAAGGGCGGGTCAGCCGCGGGTCAATCCGTGGGTCAGACCGCCGTTACCGCTGGTCAGACCTGAAAATCGCAATTTTAAGCCATCTTCTTCATTTCTTCATATTTTTCTCTCTACAACTCCGATTTTGGTGATTCAAATTGCTATCTTCTCAATTTTTCGAGCTCTTCAAGAATACATCAATGGATTTCAAGTATTTGATGGTTCAAAAACGTTGGTGTAAGTAATCTTATCATCTCTTTCGAGTTTTAAGCTTAGATTTGGGGGTTATTCATCTCCAAACCCTTTTCTTCCATACTTGTCTTAGATTTGGTGTTGTTTTAGGTGGATTTCATGTTATTGAAAGTGTTGGAGGTTAGATCTATTAGTTTATAGGGTGGAGATCTCCATGGCTTCATCTTCTTCACCATCCATCCACCATTGTTGGAGGTTCTTCATCTTAGGGTTTTCACCCAAGATCTTGAAGAGGTAAGTTCTATATATGGTTTTAATGTATAGATCTAGTGTTGTATTATGTATGGATGGAACTAATCCAAGGTATTAACTCTTTATCAGTTTAGGTGTTCACTCAAGCTTTAAGCTAGGGTTCTTGGTGAAAATTGGGGCTTTTGGCTTTACGAGCCTCAAGGTGAGTTGCTAAAACCGTTTTGTTAAAACTGAGAGCACATCATCTTGCTTGATTTACATATATTGTTGGTCATTGTGAATAAACATGATTTTGGATGAAATGCCTAAATTGTTAGGTTTAAGGATTGCCATGAAATGAATGAGTAATGATGCTTATATGAATAGCTTGACTTGGATTATTGAATACATGGAGTAGATTATCGTATGCTACTATTGTATGAGTTAAATCCATGTGATTATATGATGAATGTATTTATGAGAAATACGTGTTATTATGCATGCCACGGAATAATGCGAAGGAATTGAATCCCGAGCATGTTGGCTTATATGAAATGAATGAAAGTATTGAGACTTTCAATAATGCTTAAATTATGTAACTAAAATGTTATGGAGCACCACTAGTGAAAAACTGGGATGCTATTGGCCACTAGTCAAAAAGTGGACCGGGATGTCACTAGTCAAAAGGTGAGTGCCCATGTTTTTACGCAAACGTAAATTGGACAATGTGGCACTAGTCAAAAGGTGTACACTGTGTCGTTTTTTAAATGAGGTTGATTTAAAGTGGCACTAGTCAAAAGGTGTGCACTTTCAAGTTTACACGAGTTCGACTCAGTCTTGGTGGCACTAGTCAAAAGGTGC
The DNA here is from genome assembly GCA_030169165.1 of Centaurea solstitialis. Classification (NCBI taxonomy): domain Eukaryota; kingdom Viridiplantae; phylum Streptophyta; class Magnoliopsida; order Asterales; family Asteraceae; genus Centaurea; species Centaurea solstitialis. The sequence continues at coordinate 10,202,655 of CM058044.1, read as the reverse complement.
GCATCTATGTCCCTCGCCATTCGTGTGGCCGCGAATGTTCCTGGCCTCTGAGGTTGTCTATTTGAGTCTTCGCGGGAGGACGACAACGGGGTGTCTCGACTCTGAGGTGTAACTTGCTTGGCAAAAGTGGGTCGCTCCCACGGTTTTCAAAGATAAAAGATAAACCGGTTTAACATGATGCATTTGGTTGTTAATACACTCTTGCATATCTCACATGTCTTAACATTCTTTTATATGTATGATATTTTGTTGATACAACTCACTAGGCTCCTTTGGCCTAACACTTGCGTGGTGTCGATGTGTCTCTCAGGTACTAGGGACGCTGTTCCCAAGTAGGTGCCGGGATTGAGAGTGAGACTTAAGGGATGTGTGAAGAGACCGATACATCTAGACCGCGAGTTGATAATAGAAACTGTTGACCTTTTGTAGTCTTTTCCTTGTTAGGAATTAGACTTGTTGGTTATTATAGCACTCCATTAAAGTTCAGACTTTGTAATTGTACATTACTTTATACCCCACTTTTGGGAAGAGCTCATGCTTTGGCGTATATTTGTACTAACACCTTTCGTAAATAAAGGCTTTTGTTTGCTCCAATTTTTGGGGTGTTACAAGTTGGTATCAGAGCTTTAGTTTAAGCGAACTAGGTATTGATCGTAGTGTACCTAGACTTAAACTTAGTGCACTAATAGACATGTCACCTATCATGGGTAAAGTCTTAGGTGGGGAGAGCGCTAGGAATACGAAATACATGGATTGAGAATTTGCGTCAATAGAGGCAGGGAATCTCGTGTACGGTCTATTCATAAATCACTTAGCTACTGAGTTATGAATGTATCGTCATTTGGGTATTCTTGGTTACTATCGATGTAATGATTGATAAATGTTGGTACGTATGGTAGTTTATTCTTACTTTTCTTGAGTTCCTTGTGATAGGATATTTGCTCGGTCATAAAGGACCCTTAGTTATGATAAGTCTTTATCTGAAGCTCATGTTTTGATGATTGATGTGAAAGAGGATTAAGTGCGTTGACTCGAGTTTGAATTAGTGGTAAGAGTCATTATGCAGGATTGGAAGGCATATTCCGGAAAATGTTTACTCCGGTAGATGGTGTGGATATTCGAAGTGGGTGAGATAGATACAGCTTATGTATCGAACGTTAACGAGAGATTATGTAGCATGTCATGCAAGTAGGCTATGATGAGCTAGGCTTAAAATCGACTTAAACGTGAAGAGAGTGATCCTTAGGAATAGGAATATTCCTTCATGTGATAGAATCTGTTTAATTTACTGAGTTGATTGGATGATTTGTAAGCAAGTCTAGATTCTAGAAAGCCTCCCTCTTTCGGTAGTCGTGCCAAATTCTCTATATTTAAAAGAGGAGGATCGTAAGAGGAAAGCGGATGGTTTTTAACCTGCGATCGAATATTGAGGATTAAAGGGGGTGACTCGTAACTGACCAGAGGTCGAGCGAGTAGTTGAGAAAGACCCATACCTTAAATAGTATGGGGGTAAGAACTTGTGGAGATACCTTAGGCAATACCGAGGGTAGAAGTCTAAGATCCAGTCAAAAAAAATATAGGAGTCTATCAACGTAACACTTGGATGGTGTTATCTAATACGATATAAAGGACTTACACATTATATGAGGCCGCTTAGATGATTGTGAAACACCGATGGTAATGTAGGAGGAGTGTAAGTGGTCGTCTTCGTCGAATGGGTAGCCTACCAACTTCGTAGTGTTTTATACAATGTGGTCATCTTGTCACGTGAATATTTCCAAAGTGTTTTGCAAAATGGCGTATGTGCCAAAACAATGTTTTCCAAAATGTTGAGTGTTCCATAAAGTTATCTCTAATCAAACGGTTGTCGAGTTTGTACTGGGTGCATTTATCGAATGAATTTTAATAAAATAACCGTATATGAGATCTTGAGATGACTTGAATTACAATGATTATAAATACAGTTTTACATAATTTACCGCTTAAACGAGATTTATAAAGGTGTGGACCCACTTGGGTAACTGTTTTGTTAAACTGTGTTGGGATTTTGGGTCAAATGACTTTGTGGGTTACATCCACACTAATGGAGTGAACTAAATAAAATTAATTTAAGACCGTCAATTTTGGGTCTATTGAGTTTAGAGCTATTATTCGATTATGAATTTGATTTAAAAAAAATAGCTCGATTATGAACTTTGATTTTAAAGGGCTCGGCTATGAACTTGGTTTCTAGAATAGCTCGGTTGTGAGCTTTGATTTCTAAACGGCTTGATTACGAGCTTTGATTTTTAATAGTTTGGTTATAAGCTTCGATTTTAAATAGCTCAGTTATGAGCTTTGGGTTCTAAATAACGAAGTGGTAAGCTTGGATTGTTAATCGCACGGCGATGAGCTTTAGGAGCTTGTTGCATATGACGCTTTTACACTTAAGTCAATCGTGGTTGTTGGGACTACTAGGTGTCGCAAGATTTTGTTGGGAACCCGTGTCGCATGACGGTTAGCTGGTTAGTGGTCACTAAGAGGGCTAAACCTGAGAGGTCTACCATGGTTGACAGTCATATTATGGACCTCTTGTTATGAGGGTTGATTTTCGATGAGTAGCCTTAAGCGTGCAAATTCGAGTTGAATTTACGTTAAGTAGCCCCGAATATTGTCGAGCTCTAGGAGTGCGACTCATAGGTGTTTGGCACGAAATTAGTTGTCTCTTGGTAAGACTAGTTGGGGGTCATAGCAAGCACTTAGAGCTTTGTGGGTTGAAGTGTTGTATGATTAATATGGTATAAGTTATGTATTCTATGTGCCTTCTCTCTCTCTCTCGAGAATACGGGTCATGCCGTTGTAGTCAGGTCTTTGGTGTAAAATACATGTGTGTTTGTATCCATTACGTGCTTCGATAAATGTTGCCATGCGTAATTTTGGAGTTATCGAATTTCTTGATGTACTAAAATTGTGGTTGAAGGTCGATGCCCATGTGCAGACTGATTGCATGCTATCCTCCAGTGTGTTACATGAATTAAATTGGTTTTATCTGTTATGAACATGCTACTATATAGTGGAGTAAGGAAAGTTGGACGGAGTTGTGTTGTACTCGATGTGGATAGAAACTAGATTGCATAGGGATTTAGTTTCGTATCTTACTTACGAGAGTGTTGTTGAGGAGCACCATGTTGCCCAGGATCACGAGAAGGAGGGTGGTCCGATGGGAGACCCTCATCAAGAAGAAAATCTGTTATTAACTAGTTAGAGACATTGTTAAGAGAACAGGTCTAAGTATGGGAATTGGTTAGCACCACCTAAGTGGATGTACGATGTGCATACTGGCTATTGCAAAGAGAAGTCCTATAGGTTATTGGAGCATGTTTCTAGAGATTGTAGCGAACCGGCTAGAACAAGACTTGTTCGGGTGGATTAAGTGACCATGTTTTGGAGGTCTTCGTGAGGCGATACTTACCTTGGTATGAGTGGTTTAGAAAGGAACAATAATGGTTGTGTGTACTAAGTGACTTTCCAAATTGTGATTATAGAGGACGTAGTAGGATGGTGATTGCGGGTGGACTAATAGCTGAATTGTGTAGCTAAGAATCGAGAAACGTTACATTAGTACAAGAGTGGTGATTGTGATTTGCTAAGGGCATTGCATGCGTGTGAGAGGTGCAAGATACAATATGTTAAATTGCCTTAGAGAGATAAGCCTTTAAGAGTGTAAAGTGATCTTGAAAATGTTGCTTATATTGATTTGTGAAGAGTAGGAGTGTTATGTTGGGATAGTGGCACTACATGTCAAACTAAGTGAGAAAGTCATCGTATGACAATAAGTGTTAAAGTGGCCAAATGGTGGCTCGTGTTGATTAAATTAAGATGAGTTTAGGCAGGAGTATCGCTTGGGATGTTTTACCTAAATCATCTAAGACGTCAAGTACGATTTCTTTGCAGACGATAGGATGTTTGGAAAAGTTTTGGTAATACGGATTCGAGAATGTAAGGATCTAGTGATGATGAACGATTTGCTAAGTGAATAAGTTTACCTTCTTTATGGTACCCATGGACATGTAGACGAAATTCGAGTTCCTTAAGGATTAATGACGACGGCTAGACACCGTGAGCAAGAATGCTGAGACATTCTTGGTAGTAAAGAAACTCTTAACCGAGTGATCGACTTTAATAGGAGGCGAATGATGTATAGCATCCTGAACCGAAAAACTTTAGTCGACTTGGTTTGTTAAGTTGTGCAAGGAACTAAGGTTGCTTATTCTAGTGACCCTATCTTTATAAAACGAGTCATGTTTCGAAAGAAAGGCATGTTGTAGTGACTTGCGGTGGTTTGATGAACCACCCTTAAGTTAGAATGTTGTATCGGTGCTGACATTACGTATTTAACTAAGTCTAGTGTTAGTCTAACCGACTGGTATGGGGAGAGCATAGTCGTCTAGTTTTGTGGAAACGATTGAATGAGGTTATCAGTTGTGGTTCGGGCAAGAGGCGTAATTTCGAGGACGAAATTTTATTTTAGGTGGGGAGGATTGTAACACCCGTGATTTTTGGACAAATGCGAATCCGAATCTGTGTAAAACTTATCTTTTAAGAAAATATGAAAAATAGGACTTTTGATCAAAACCTAGATTTTATGGTCTTGTTGGATGGGAAATTGAAAAACGAATCCAACGGTTCTTCCGGAATCGAATCGGAGCTATAACGAAGAAGTTATGGCCAAAACAGTGAACCACATGGGTTTCAGGCGGGTTTCAGAGTAAGGGCGGGTCAGCCGCGGGTCAATCCGTGGGTCGGACCCGCCGTTACCGCTGGTCAGACCTGAAAATCGCAATTTTAAGCCATCTTCTTCATTTCTTCATATCTTTCTCTCTACAACTCCGATTTTGGTGATTCAAATTGCTATCTTCTCAATTTTTCGAGCTCTTCAAGAATACATCAATGGATTTCAAGTATTTGATGGTTCAAAAACGTTGGTGTAAGTAATCTTATCATCTCTTTCGAGTTTTAAGCTTAGATTTGGGGGTTATTCATCTCCAAACCCTTTTCTTCCATACTTGTCTTAGATTTGGTGTTGTTTTAGGTGGATTTCATGTTATTGAAAGTGTTGGAGGTTAGATCTATTAGTTTATAGGGTGGAGATCTCCATGGCTTCATCTTCTTCACCATCCATCCACCATTGTTGGAGGTTCTTCATCTTAGGGTTTTCACCCAAGATCTTGAAGAGGTAAGTTCTATATATGGTTTTAAAGTATAGATCTAGTGTTGTATTATGTATGGATGGAACTAATCCAAGGTATTAACTCTTTATCAGTTTAGGTGTTCACTCAAGCTTTAAGCTAGGGTTCTTGGTGAAAATTGGGGCTTTTGGCTTTACGAGCCTCAAGGTGAGTTGCTAAAACCGTTTTGTTAAAACTGAGAGCACATCATCTTGCTTGATTTACATATATTGTTGGTCATTGTGAATAAACATGATTTTGGATGAAATGCCTAAATTGTTAGGTTTAAGGATTGCCATGAAATGAATGAGTAATGATGCTTATATGAATAGCTTGACTTGGATTATTGAATACATGGAGTAGATTATCGTATGCTACTATTGTATGAGTTAAATCCATGTGATTATATGATGAATGTATTTATGAGAAATACATGTTATTATGCATGCCACGGAATGATGCGAAGGAATTGAATCCCGAGCATGTTGGCTTATATGAAATGAATGAAAGTATTGAGACTTTCAATAATGCTTAAATTATGTAACTAAAATGTTATGGAGCACCACTAGTGAAAAACTGGGATGCTATTGGCCACTAGTCAAAAAGTGGACCGGGATGTCACTAGTCAAAAGGTGAGTACCCATGTTTTTACGCAAACGTAAATTGGACAATGTGGCACTAGTCAAAAGGTGTACACTGTGTCGTTTTTTAAATGAGATTGATTTAAAGTGGCACTAGTCAAAAGGTGTGCACTTTCAAGTTTACACGAGTTCGACTCAGTCTTGGTGGCACTAGTCAAAAGGTGCACATCTATGTCCCTCGCCATTCGTGTGGCCGCGAATGTTCCTGGCCTCTGAGGTTGTCTATTTGAGTCTTCGTGGGAGGACGACAACGGGGTGTCTCGACTCTGAGGTGTAACTTGCTTGGCAAAAGTGGGTCGCTCCCACGGTTTTCAAAGATAAAAGATAAACCGGTTTAACATGATGCATTTGGTTGTTAATACACTCTTGCATATCTCACATGTCTTAACATTCTTTTATATGTATGATATTTTGTTGATACAACTCACTAGGCTCCTTTGGCCTATCACTTGCGTGGTGTCGATGTGTCTCTCAGGTACTAGGGACGCTGTTCCCAAGTAGGTGCCGGGATTGAGAGTGAGACTTAAGGGATGTGTGAAGAGACCGATACATCTAGACCGCGAGTTGATAATAGAAACTGTTGACCTTTTGTAGTCTTTTCCTTGTTAGGAATTAGACTTGTTGGTTATTATAGCACTCCATTAAAGTTCAGACTTTGTAATTGTACATTACTTTATACCCCACTTTTGGGAAGAGCTCATGCTTTGGCGTATATTTGTACTAACACCTTTCGTAAATGAAGGTTTTTGTTTGCTCCAATTTTTGGGGTGTTACAGAATTACTCTTAGGTCGTGATACAGGTTTATCTAAAACGTAAAACTTACCCTGTGCACGCAAGATATTATCAAGGTGCATTTTCCAAACTGGAAAATTTTGTCCTGTAAGTTTCCATTTTCCATTGATGAGTCTCAATGATTCCTCAGGGGTATAAAACGGGATTACAGAAAAGGACATCTACAATAAAGAATAAAATTCCAAGCTTAGTTTATAATTATAAAATCTCTAATAAATTATTACCCTTAAAATAAATTTATTAGACTATAATCCATATTTCACATGTGTCGGGAAGCATGTGATCATGTCAAACCGACTCATGCGATTTATGGTAGGTAAAACTATACCAATCGCATTTTAATTCGAAAATACGATTTCTAGATCGTCGGGACATCGGATATATAATCCGTGCATATTTAGTCCCTCTAGTGCATTTTGGCCCGGTACCACCCGGTGAATAAATAATTACCAAAATAGACTGCACCACCCGGGACCTGGACAAACCCTGGCCGGTACCACCCGGAGATAATTCACAGAGTTTTATCACCCTCCAATTTCGGTTTGAACACGGACGTTCATAGTGTGTTCACTTACAACGCCCTATGTACCTTACACCGGAGGTGCCCCTAAAGTGGGTTGCACTTACTAATCTATGATTTTTAACAAGGGTCATAAATGCCAGTTCTTCAAAAACTTGGATCCAAACACAAACTGTATTTGTATCCAATTTTTTCTTTTAAAAACATTTAATTTTTAAAACCGTTTATATTTAAAAGGAAATTACGTAACTAAAACAACCACGCAATTTATATAACTACTAAGTATAAACAACCATACAATTAAAAACATGTCATAGTCAAAAACCCTTTACTATTGTCGTTTCATGAGCCAACACAGAACGACGGTCTTTATTCCTAAGGGACAAATCTTCTTGGCGCTCCCACTGGCTCCAAGCTCCATAGTTATCTCCTTGGCTCCGTCTTCGGGTCTCGATTTTATTTATAAAAAAATACATTACAAAACCGGGTTGTAAATGGCACGCAGACCTTCCGTAACCAACAATAAATAAAAACACACATAATTATTAAAGACACAACCACGGGTCAAAAGGGTTTGACTATGATGTAAACAGATAATTTAATTTGATTTCTAATTATCAAAAGATTAAAATTAAAATTAGAATTATCCCTAGGGTTTCAAACCTATCTGTTCTTAGATAACCCTTATCCGAGACAACCCACCATGAACAGTAACAGCTACCTGCTATCGCCGCCACACTGGTCGGTTTTTCGAAAAACTGCCACCATTCATCATCCACGGCTCGCGGCGCGAAATCGGTGAACGGGGGTCCGACGACAACAGTAGCCCGAAAGCTACCGCCGCCGTCCCCTCTAGCGATCGGAAAACCATAGTGGTCGACACCCCATTGCGGTGGTTGTCGACCACCGCCACCAACACAACTACGCCATCGCCATCACCACCGCAAACGATGGTGTGGTGGTCGTCTGAGAGAACGACGGCAGCAGTAGCGCAATGCTACCACCACCGCCGCCTCTTGGCGGTCTCGATTAAACAAAACCCATCGCCGCCACCACCACAAACGGTGGTGTGGCGGTCGATTGAGAGTACGACGGCAGCAGCAGCGTAACGCCACCACCACCGCCGCCTCCCGGTGGTCGATTCGGAGAACGACGGCAGCAGCAGCATTCACCACCACCACCGCCGCCTCTTGCGGCTGTTTTAAAACATTACCACCATCGTCGCCGTTTCCGGCTTCGGTGGTGTGTTCGATTGATCGCCTCCAACGCCGCCGTGGCTGGCGGCATTACCAATAACAACCGCCACTACCACCATACGGTGGTGTGGCTTGTGTTCGCGAAAGTCAAGCAGCCACCGCCGCCGCCTTGGCTTGGCCTTAGGGCAGCCGGCGGGTGGCCTGGTGGTTTGCGGTTCAACCGATGACAACGGCCAAAGTCGCTGCCACCACCACCATCCTCGGTGGTTTTTCTTACCGCTGCCACCGTGACCAATCGCCACCGCCACCACAATCGGTGGTGCGGTGGTAATCGTCGACCATAGCCACAACCACCAACTGTGGTGCGGTGTGGTGGTTGGTTCGATGAACAGCCGCCGGCCACCACAATCGATGGTTTCGCCGGCGGTGGTTTTCCGATGGCTGCGGTGGTTCGGTTGGCTAACTGCCGCCGTTCCACCGCCACATAAAAATCCAATTTTTTTTAAAAGTCTTAAACACGTAAAAAATCGAATTCTTAAACACAAACCAACAAACAGATAAACCTGATCTGCAGGTTTTGGGAAGTGGCTCTGATACCACTGTTGGGAATCGTAGGCTACAAAAACATGCACAGCGGAATAAAACCTCGGATTCCCAATTGAGGATCCAATCCCAAATCACTACAGATACAATTGAGGGTGTTTTTAGGGATTACCTTTTACGCGAGAAAACAATCTGAACTGCTGGTAGGGGTTACACCGCTACTGACACCACTCGAGAAAGGTTGCTAGACCACCGAGACTGATCAAAAATTTCGAGCGTTGTGTGTGTGAGGGAGGAGCCGGCGGCGGCTTATGAGGGGAGAGAGAGAGAAATTTTTCCGGTAGAATTAATCAACTGATCATCAAGCCTTTAACCCTTTATTTATAGGTTTAGATAAGGCAGTGTTTTAATCTGATTACAATTCCTTTTATAATTATCTCTCAATTAATTCCTTAATTAATTAATCACTTAATTAGTTAATTTACTGATTAATTCTAATAAATAATTATTAACTTATAATTATTTATTTCTCTCTTCTCAATTATCTCTTACACACAAAAGTTCTCAATTAGGTGTGCAACGGTGTGACCTACTAGTGTCTTATAACATTGGACACGGTAACCCTGTTACTGTCTCGCACACAATCCTAACAGTTTTCCCTATGATGGGGAGGTCTCGGGTTTGAGCCTTCCTTGAGGGTTTCTTCCTTGGGGTTAGTCTCATCTTGGGAATATTCCCTTGGAGCAGGTGTTAGCAGCCCTACTGAATTAATTAGGGGGGTGTAGTGGAGTGGATTCGAACGCGAGGCCCGGATCACTTGTTCGCAAGATCAACCGGGTTCGAATCTTGTGCCTCTACCGCTGAGGTGAAGCCGTTAAAAAAAATCAGGTTACTGGGAAGTTCCATGCTTCTTACAATTTCATTTGCAACATTCCTTAAAATGTAGATAAAAATTTACATCCTTGAAATGTTTAAACAACGATGATTATATCAATATTAATAATTATGACCTTGAATTCTAGCGAAAGTCTCTATTCCATAGACGTCTTCAATCTTCTTCTTTCACGATCTCCTCATATTCTTTTAGAGAAGACTTGACTTTCCGGGATTTAACCATATTAGGTTTAATATACTTTACATATAACCTCCTTCTAAAATCATGGAGATGTTCAACGAGATGACACATCACTTGTTTCATCTTTGACGAAACAAGACCTACAACGAATCCAACAGCAATAACGGAAGCGGCAGAAATCAGTCTCATCAATTTTATAATATAGTTGATGTAATAGTATGTTAGTTACATGTACTCAATGGTTTTGTTAACTTGAATAGTAAATGCAGATCACTAGACACGTTTTCTACTAAACTACCAGTTTTGTCAAAAAGATGCTCCTTGAAGATAATAAGATGATGAAGAAATACATATGAGGCAAAGAAAACAATGAAAACAATGGGTTCAAGGTACAAAAAGAATTATAGATACATGCTTGTATCAAGGATATCATTCATTAGACGAACGAGTACAAGGATTTAAACGTCTGTCCCACTGGTGGTAAATCAAAGTTGAAAGTGGATGACAAGACAGAAAAGAGTATGAGAATATTCTGACAAAAGTGTTATTGTGCTTCCTATCATCCCAAGAATTAAATGACTGTATAATCAAAGATCACAACCAAAGATTTAATATGGCAGGAGATGAGTAGAAAAAAAGATGATGTTTCACGTCATCCTGCAGATTAAAAGCATGGAGAATGATATATCACAAGTTTCTTGATATTGCAAATGATGATGTAAATAGCGGAAATGGACGTCACAGTGTATAGGCAGTTTTAACTGTGATCTACAAAATTCCACAATGGTTGTGTGTAAAAAGGAAATTCATCATGCTGTCATTACTAATATCAGGCACCCCTTTTAATAGCATCAATGTTTTTTGGAGCCTTTGCTTGATGATCTTCAACTGTTATTTGAGGTGGGAGTCAAACCATATGATGCATATACACAAGACAAATTTACTTTATGTGACAAACATATAAAGGAATATTAAAGCAAACAAATTAATTTAAAAAGAAAAGAAAATTTAGCTTTTAATTTAATATTAATATCGATATACTTAAATTGGTAAGTCATGTTCTACCAGTGCTTGCAATTTTTTATTTGACATTAATATTGATATATAATTTCGAGCTTTTCAAATCGGGTTTTCAAATTAGTAACTTATGTTAAAAACCCATTACTTGTAGCTTATATCTTGTTGAAACATAAATCGAGAAAATTTTCAATAAAAAATTTTGTTCACAATTTATAATAAAATTTCCCATTCATAGTATAATAAAGCATTAGAAATTGATCATGTATAATAAGTTAGTGTGATGGATATGGATGCTGACCAGAAATCCTCTTGCAAGTGTTCTTTAAATTCACATTATAAAACTCCCTAATATATATTCCACATCCAAGTGATCTTTTAGCCACCTTTGTTATTTTATTTAGACAAAAGAAATTAATCATCGGTAAACCAATGTAACAAAATGGGATAAAATTATATAAACCAGAATGATCAACTGTTTTTACACAAAATCTAGCTCCAAGACACCAATGTAACAAAATGTTGTTTGGATAGTCATAAGACATTGACCCAAGGCCTATCTTTCATTTGGACAAAGTCACCACACCTTTTACTTACTCGGTTAAGACATGCTACTTTTATTAAACTAAATATAAGAAGGCATTTGGTTTGCGAAATGAAATTTGATGAAATTGAAATCCATTGAAGAAATTTAACTTTAAATGAGTTGGAATGAAATTTGACCACACGTTTGGTTGATAAGAATTCAATTCATTCACTTAAGTCAATGAATGATAACTCTTTTAAATTCTGGAGTTCAAAGGATTCCATCAAGTTCATTCTGCAAACAAACATCACTAAGAAATTTGTAATCTAGATTGGTGTAGGTGGTGTTGTAATCCCTTGTCTGTTTTGTAATTTCTTGTACTCTTTTCTCTTCTAGCTTCTTGCTGGATGGATGTCTCTCTAATAAATTTGGGGTGCCTGTGAGGGTGATGGTCTTGCCGAAGCTCCTTACAGTGCTTTCCCTCTTCTTGCCGTTCAAAAAAAAATTTTGATCAAAAAGTTTTATGATTCCAGTTTTAATAAATTCCCTCAAATTCCGTAAACCAAAAACCCCTAAACTTCACATTTGGATTTATTTGTAGCGTTTACAACTTCCATATTTGGATTTGGATCTTATAAATATTTTATGAGAAAATCAATAATCCACACAAAACAAAACCCATACCACTAATGTTGTATTCTGGGAAAAAAAACGATAGAAAAAACTAACTTTTTTATTTGTATTCTTGAAAGGGAAAGAAAAGGGAAATAAACATTACTTTTTTATGTTCTTGATGTGAAAGAAAAGAAATCAATTTTACAAATCGTTTCTTTTAAAGTTTTGTAAGAAAACTTATAGTTATTTTCCTTTCATTTCCTTAAAAAGGTTTTGAGAACATTTACGTTACTTTTTTTTTTCTTTTCTTTAGTTTTAAAAACACAAAGTAAAGTAAATATATCATATATATGATAACACAAGTCTCTAAAATTATTTATACCTCCATACATACGAATAAAACGAATGATTTACCAATGGAACTCCTAAACAAAATGACATTTCTATTTATACGTAAAATTTCCACACCCGACACACAAACGGGCAGCGGTGGCTTAATTCCCAGTTGCTTTCGCTACCAAAATACCCGTAAGAAAAAAATTAAATAAATACATATAAATGTATGTATCCCTTCACCACCCACCACCAAGATCTCTTGTTCTTGTCTATATAATTAAATACCAAAAGCAAGCCTCAAGCAAACCCTAACAATCGATCCCGCACTGCCCCCGTGTCGCATCGAGCGAGTCGTCGGTCGTAAATGGGTCGATGCGCACCCACAGCAGCGAGAATATCGAGGCAAGAAGAATCGACCACACGATGACGATGGTCGGGGTCCGGTTTTGCCGACCCAACAAACCCTTGAGGAACGGGTACAAATGGACGATGACCCAGAACGCGAAAAACAGCTTCCCGAACAATGGGCCCCACGACTGGTACCCGCTGTTGATTGCGGACGAGACCCCGGAGACGATCCCGACAAGGTTCACGATCAGCACGGTGGTCGGAGGGATGAGGAGGGCGGTCCATTTGAAGATGTACATCTCTGCGAAATCGCCATCTTCGTCGTTGGCTTTTGATGTGACAGTGAAGTTGGTGTCGATTCCGGCAAGGACTTTGAGGAGACCTTGGAAGACGGCGAAGAGATGGGCAGAGGTGCCACCGATGACCCAAAATTGTTCATTTCTCCACCAGTCTTCTATGCTGACACCGCTCCACCGGAGCTCCAAGATTCCGGTAGTCGCAATGGAGATGAAAAGAAGAATAAACCACATGCTAGCAAAGTTGCTAATCTGTAAGAAAGAACAGCCATGCATTTTCAGATTTTGATGTATAAATGTTATTATTGTTGGGTTTGGGCACTGGTGAGAAGTATAGCCCACATGCGCGGCTTTTCCCAAGTCGCGTGAATCAAATATAATTTTGTATGTGAATCATATATGATTTTGTTAGGACAGCAGAGAGCACGCCACGTGGCATATTCAGTTTGAATAATCATGTATTATTCAGACCGAATAATTCATAATTATTCAGACTGAATGCCATGTGGCGCACTCTCAGTTGTCCTCACGTTCGCAATGAAATATGAGTTTCCATTTGAACCTGACCCTATGTGTGTGTGTGTGTATTAGGCATCAAAAATAAAAGATTGGATGGAATTTAGGGTACCTCAGGAATGATAAACTTATTTGTGAGAAGGCAGACGGCTGGCAGCACACAATAAGCAAGCAGTGGGATAGAGGTGAGAGGATAGACGATGGTATTGATGTACGCGATCCGCTCCAAGAGTTTCAATTTACCATTATACCCATACCAAATGGGGCAATGTCTGCTGAGTAAGATCTCAATTGAACCTAAAGCCCACCGAAGAACCTGGTTCAAACGATCAGAAAGATTGATTGGAGCAGAACCCTTGAATGCCGGCCGTGGAGGCATGCAGTAGATAGAGATCCATCCTCTCGCATGCATCTTAAATCCCGTCAAGATATCTTCCGTCACCGATCCGTAAATCCATCCAATCTGAAAGTCAACAAACAAATAATCAATCCTGTTTACATTTTTCAAATAGGTAAAGTTCCAAATTTTAGCTCAATATCAAATCGTCTGTTCAAGATAGCCCTAGAAGGGTAAAATGGTCATTTTGGCGTTAAAAGGGAAGTTGAAAATGTTCTTGTAAAATGGTCATATGCCACACTAAGGTAGGTCTGAGGGTAGAATGTATGCAGATATTGCTTCTACCCAAAAGGGTACAAGGCTATTTCCATGAAAACTATATTTGGCTCACATATTCATCAAGAGTTATAACGATAAAATTACCTCTTTACCCCACTCGCTCTTATCCTCATACCCACAACTAATGACATGGATCGCCTCTTTCAGAAGAGTAGCGGGATTTGTTGTGGGTGGAATACCTCCCATCTCCATAAAAGTAGCGGAAATGAACACCGCAGATTGACCAAATCGCTTTTCTAAGCTCCTCTGAGACATGAGTAGCGACTTTTCTTCATCGTATCCTGTTCAAGGAACAAGAATTCAGTCAACACCACCACAAAACCAAATAATACAAATGTAACCAAAAAAGGCTGACCAAAGATTAAATGTAGTCAAAAATCTCGAGTGAAAAGAGCGAATTTACCTTCAACGCCCTCATCCATATCTTCCATATTGAAAATGGGGATTGTTGACTCAGTTCTTTTAACCGCTCTCTTTTTATCTACATACTTCTTATTACTATGTCTTGCCTTCTTTCGTGAGCCGCAACATGACTTGACGATAATGTTTGGTTCTAAATCGACCTCGGTCAACACCGGATCGTATCCATAAAGAGCTTGTCTGTTGAAACAGCATCCTGTTCCCACATAGACCGGCCCCTGAATACCGTCCAGCCCTTTCAAGTTGATCTACAAAGCAAAGTTTTCGAAATGGAAATGAGATGATTATCGATTTTAACCATGATTAATAATTAATCTTAAGAAGCAAACGTACGTCAAAGAAAACAATGTTTCGGTTAGCATATCGATCGTGCAAATCAATCCCGTCGAATCTTTGCGGGAATTGAACATAGCATGTCTTCTTTCCATAAGCAGGATCCATCATGAAACACATGGCTTCTTTAAGAGCTTTACTGTTGTTGAAGTAGTGATCACAATCGACATTCAAAAGATACGCACCGTTGGTCAGAACAGCAGAAACTCGTATCTGTAAACCATTGATCAAATAAACAATTAATACATTATGCTCCTGTATATTGTATAACAATTTTGAAAAGGCGTGAAAAACGGGTTTGTGAACAAACCAAAGCATTCATAGCACCGGCTTTCTTGTGATGCTGGAAGCCTGGACGTTTCTCACGAGAAACATAAACTAGACGTGGTAGCTCATTGCCATCTGTATCAAGACCTCCACTATGTCCC
Source organism: Centaurea solstitialis (assembly GCA_030169165.1). Taxonomy (NCBI): domain Eukaryota; kingdom Viridiplantae; phylum Streptophyta; class Magnoliopsida; order Asterales; family Asteraceae; genus Centaurea; species Centaurea solstitialis. The sequence goes on along the minus strand of CM058044.1, from coordinate 10,187,169 downwards.
AAGAACACCTATGAAACCATATCAAGAATAAGTAACTATTAGGTGCCGTTTGTTTTTTAAGAGGTCTGAAGTCTGAAATCTAATTCCAACTCTGAATAATAAGAGATGGTGTTGAAATCTGAATCTGAATTCATAAGACTGTTTGTTTTTAATGATGTCTGAAGTCTAAAATCTGAATTTGAAATATATATATATATAGAGGGACCATCAAATGAGCATCATGCAATTGTTGCACACCCTTAAGAACCAATCTCATCCATCCATCTAGTCTTAATGGATATATGGATTCATAAATACATTCATAGTTTCCTATTATAAATGGTGATCATAATTAATGAACTCTAATTACCTTCTATAAATATTTAAATCATAATAAATGAATCTTCATTATTTCCATAAAATACATAATTCATTGGTTCTTAAGGGTGTGCAACAATTGCATGGTGCTCATTTGATTGTCCCTCTATATATATATATATATATATATATATATAGGGGTGGGTTCAAATGTGAACCACTTTTTGGTTGTGAACGTGAGGACAACCGAGAGCGCGACACGTGGCGGATGACTAGGCGCCACGTAAGATCCACGGCGGATGACTGGGCACCACGTAAGATCCGCGGCGGATGACTAGGCGCGATTCATGGGAGGGCATTGAATTAAAGAGGGGGACCACACTTAAAGTCGCCACGTGTCGCGCTCTCGGTTGTCCTCACGTTCACAACCAAAAAGTGGTTCACATTTGAACTTTCCTCTATATATATATATATATATATATATATATATATATAAACTTAGATAATATATTTAAAAGCAAAAAATTGAAGAGATTATCCTAATAAATTTTATTTTATCTATTAAATATTTTAAACAAATTGTAAACTGATAATGGTTGGTTTGGTGGGTCCCAATAAAACCACACACCACCTCCCCCTTCCTCAAAACCTGCGCCTATATCTTTCACCTTTTTCTTCTTCATCTTTTACCTTTTTCTTCTTCATCATTAACGTTCTTCAGCGGAAAATTTTCAGACACAAAGTTGCTACTGAATTTTTCAGATCCATTTTAGACTTAAGTGGCTCTGAAGTTTGAAAAAAAAACAAACACTCTGAAATTTTAAATGTCTGACCCAATCAGACTTCAGAGCTTTTCAGTGATTTTTTTTAAAAAACAAAGGAAGGATCAAATGTGAACAGGGTCAAAATAAGAAAACACGAAAATGGCCAAATCACAAGTGATTTTGCACTGAAATCACATGTGATAATGGAACAAGATCAATGCAAGGGGCGAACAGGTGATATGGCCCACGATGTCAGATTGTGGCCAAAGTCACGTGAATCACATATGATTTTACACATAATTGTAGTGTAAAATTACACGTGATTTGACCGTTTTCATGTTCTCTTGTTTGGTTACTGTTCTCGTTCGAACCTGACTCTCTCTCTCTCTCTCTCTCTCTTTCTAATTTCCATCCATGAAAAATGCAAAGTTTGATATGATACAGAGTTTACGGTAAGTGTTTGACTTTTAGTCAAATGCTAAAAAAAACCTATAGTAATAATTGGAACTATAAATTATTCATGGGAATTGAGATAAAATGATTTTCAAATATACTTGTTAATGTGTATTATATTCACCTGGATCATTCCTGGATGATCCCTGGGGTTATTTCCAGGCCAAGGAGTTCCATCTTGCATCGTCCAACCTTCTTCTGGTATCTTTTGTGCTTTGGCTACAAGGGCATTGATCCGCACCTTAAATTCTTCATATTCTCGCTGTCATCAATATATATATTATAAGTAGAATTGAAATAAATTTGAAAAAAGAAGACAAGGGTTTGTGTTGATTATGATCCTTGTTGGTACTAATTGAAGGGTAAAATGGTAACTCCACAGTCAAAGTAAAGATCAGATTACTCACTTTCATAGACCTACGTTCCTTGACAAAAGAAGGTTGGATCTTGTCCTTCAAGTAATCTATCTTCTGTGCAAAATAGAACTCGGGTGCTCTGGGCTCGATGCTGTGCTTCTTGCAAAATGGAACCCACTTCCTTGCGAACTCTGCCGTCTCAGAGAGGGACTCAAAGGAGAGCATCGCAGACCCATCATCAGATACGTAGCACGAGACTTTGTCCACGGGATAATCCACAGCCAGAATCGACAACACAGTGTTTGCAGTGATGAGAGGAGGTTCTTTTAGAGGATCCACCGTACTCACAAACACATCAATAGGAGCTAGCTGTGATGGCTCTCCGTCCCTTTCAAATCTGCAAAAATCACAACTTTCCTCTTTTAGATTCCTTTTGAAATTGTAAGATATGTGGAACCCCATCAGATTATTATGCAAACTTAGCCAAATGCTCAAAGGCTTGCCAAATGCTCAAAGGCTTGCCAAATGCATACTTTATAAATCAAATTTTGCAATTCAAAATCCAATTTACCTCAATGCAAGCCTGTCAAGATAAGTCTCACGCTCGACAGGAGACCATTTTGGGAATTGATCAAGAAGCCACGACAACGCAAACCAGATCTCACAGATAACCGACACCAGCCACAAGGGATAAGCATCGTTCACCGGATGAGTGCAACGGTATTGCAAGAAGAAACCCAAAATAATCAACCGGAGAATGATAACAACACGATATGGAGTCAGATGAGTTGATGAAATAGGCACCACCCGGCTCATTGGTTGGCGAGCATCATCAGCCCTGTCACACAGACCACTTAACATGAGAAACAAGAAGCTCTCGACTATAAGTTTCTTGAATTAATTACCAAACCCTCAACACCAAAGGAGTTATGCATAGTAATATCAATTTCAAAAAGGAACGAGTTTTAAACGAATCAACCATATAAACAGAAACAACACCACAAGATGCCTACATTTGCAATTCTTCTCCATTGGATCCAGTGCGCTCAATCTCGCCTCCTTTTCCTTCACCACCATATCTGTTTGTCATTTGCATCAGACTTTTCTCTTGTTTTAGCTTCCACCCTTCCACCCTTTCCTTCCAGTCAACATTACCGAGACCATAAGAGTTTAAGTCTTTTGACGGATCCACAATTCTTACAGGAACTACAAGAAAATATACCACAAATCAAATGACATCTTCTACAAATACACGAACCAGTTACTACTTAAAAAAGCGTGATTTCCAAATAGTGGAAGTCAAGAAGGCACCTGGTTGCCTGGGGTCAATGTATGGAAGTGACTGGACATGCTTGTCACCAGGTCCTAACGGGCCCGATGTACTTCTTACAGACAAATTGTCGGGTGTGACACTTGGAATTTCACCAGATACCTGAAAATATTGCAGGTGAGCCACATAAAGCAAGAGGAATAGCAATTGAATATCTTTTGCACCTTCATTACTCCATTCATGTTTTTATAATCTTAATCGTAAAAGATGGCTAGTGTCAAGCCCCGTGTAATAAAAATGGCAAAAAAGAATCACATTACTCACTTGTTGCCCGTTAGTGAGAAGGGGAAGCGGTTGCTGAGACTCATGTCTAGCAGATGAAGAAAGATCAGCATCATCCCCCTGCCACTGGCGCCTGCCCTTGTTGTTTCCTTGAGGATAATGGAACTCGTTCTCCAAGTCGTCAACATCATCCTCATCATCATCCCCATCAACTCGAGGGCTCCCTAAAAGACACATTTCCATCGTTAAACGAGTTCCAATTGAATCATCTACCATTGACTAAATGTGAACGTAAAAGCAAGTTCTTTAATGAACATAAGGTAGCTAACCTTTGTGCCTTCTGTATCTAGTCTTGCACTGTGGGCAGGACTGATTTCCATCTCTCCTCTCATACTCGTAACACGGCCTGCAAACAGGGAACGCACACTCGTTGCAAGCAACAAAGATATCACCGCTTTCGGTGAGGCCAACAGTGTCACCACAAATCTGGCATATCTGCCCATTCAAATTCTTCAATGGCTTCGGCTGCAATACCAATGCATAATTAGAAACAATGTGCCAAAAACAAATTGTCTGATTTTTAGAATTGGGTCATGTTCAAATGGGAACTCAAATTTTATTGCGAACGTGAGGACAATCAAGAGCGCCACATGTCTTATTCGGCTCATATTCAGTCTGAATAATACAACATTATTCAGATTGAATATAGTATCCAAGACTGAATAATACAACATTGAATAATGCATAATATCCGATCCAAATTCAAACCGTATATGCCACGTAGCACGCTCTCGGCTGTCCTCACGATCTCAATGAAAAATGAGTTTCCATTTGAACTTTCCACGATTGGATATCCTATATAGAAACTCTAATACATCCATATACAAAAACATCTTTAAAAGCATTCCCCCCTTGGAGCATATATGTTAACTGAAGTTTGCACCTTATTTATAGTCAATCAGATTAAGCCAATTAAATATAATTATCAGATCAATCATCAAAAAGTGAACAACTTTTAAGCTTCGATTTAGACCACATTAACATCTGTTGAGATTAGTTCTTACACAATTGCCGACAAATCAAAACCCCTAAAAAGTTAAAAACCAAATCTGGACCTCAATTATGCAAATTCTTAAGCAGAAAATGAACAAACGAATAAAAACTTCAATCCTAATGGAATCAATTTACGCATCTAAAACAAAAAGCAGCCAATAACGTAGGGAAAAATTAGGAGTAAAAATTCATCAAAACCATCACTCATTAGTCATTACTGAGCTGATTACACTCAACATTCAGATCTAAACACAAAAAGAGAAATCATAATTTCACTTAAAAAATCAGATCTACAAAAAACGAATCAAAATTCAAAAGACGTACCCCTCCGTCAGAATCATGCCTTATTCTGACCAACTCATTCCTCTTATGCGATCCAGCCACCAATCCAGCATTTGCCTCCATCTCTTCTTCTTCCAATTAAAAGAAGAAACAGAGGATCAATTGATAAATCTAATATTTGAGATCTCAAAGAAGAACAAATTGAGATGGAAGTTTTTCACATGGGGACCCTAAAATCGGCCATTGGAGATATTTCTTTCCGAATGCTGTTTTCCTTTATATGGCCACTGCCTTTGGATTATTATATTGTGTATAGTTGTGTAATAATATATAAGTTACCGGCGTAACCGGTTGCCGGTTACCGGGAAATGGTGACCAGCTGGGCTTCATTTTGTTCAGCTGAGTGAGTTTTTGACTGGCTGGATAGTCAGTCTACCAGACAAGGAGTTTCCAATGAATTTTCACTTTAAGGTCCTTTAACTTTGTAGTTTTCTCATTGTAGCCCTCATATTATGTCCGATTCAGGTTCAGGGCCCAAATACATTGGAACTTTTTTTTAACGGCAAACAAATTTATTAATACCAAAACCAACAAAATACACAAACAAGCTTATCGAGGTCGCAAGATGCAACCTCGAACAGTACAGGACAACACCATTATTGCACTACATTGAACCCACAACCAACAAAACTGACAAACAACACCTCGAACCTTACCAAAAAATGAACAAACCCACTCTACCTAAACGACCCACTGAACAAAACAAACCACCGAAAACCAACAAGCCACCTAATGAACAAGGCACCATGCCACGAACCAAACACGAACCAAAGAACAATACGAACCAACGAACCAACAACCATGAACCGCACGAACCACAAACCAAAACTTGAAGCCAACTTAAACCACGAACCAACGAGACACGAAAAACGACCAACAAAACCCACAGGCCACGAAAACCACGAACCTCGAACCACCGAACCAAAAGATCCACTAAGTCAGGGTACCTGCGAACCATCGAACCATACCAACGAAGCAAGACAAAACATCTGAGCCGTTGAGCCTCACGTACCAACGAGCCACGAACCATGAAAGCGACTTTACCTTTTACCATACCCACATACCATACTAACGAAACAAAACTAAATAGCCGACCCGCCGAGTCTCCAAACCTCACGAGCTAACAGGTCTCGGAACGTGAACCACGAACCATGAACCTCGAAAACAACTTTACCTTTTACCATACCCACATCTGAATCATGTTTTATTCAAACTGAATAATTCTACATTCAGTATTAAGTTTGAATAATACTGAATGTGGTATTATTTAGTTTGAATAATACTTCATGTAGTATTATTCAGTGTGAATAAAACATCATTATTCAAACTAAATATGTCACATGGTGTGCTCTCGGCTGTTCTCACATTCACAATGAAGAGAGAGAGAGAGAGAGAAAGAGAAAGAGAGAGGAAAGTTCAAATGTGAACTCATCTTTCATTGTTAACGTAAGGACCAACAAATTTGTGCCACGTGAAAATTACCAAGGAGGTAGTCTAGGCAAACCCAAGTGAACCTTATCAAAAAAAAAAACTTGTGCCACGTGAAAATTACCAAGGAGGTAGTCTGGGCAAACCCAGGTGAACCTTATCAATTTATTCAGACTGAATGAATAAAGCTTTATTCAGTCTGAATAAAACATGAATATTCAGACTGAATTTTGTCACATGACGCGATACTAGTGGTCTTCACGTTCACAATGAAAGATGAGTTCACATTTGAACCTGGCCCTATATATATAACATATATTATACAACATTTGATCATGTCAGAAGTGTCATTTGTAGTGAGAAGTGTCATTTTGGTGCATTGAAATCGTTGATCATTTTTAATTAAATACCCTCCTACGAAATGAAGAAATGACAAGTTACGAGCCCAACGATGCTTGATCCACTTGGTGAGTATTCGGTCCATGTGAGCTTTGCATGGATCCGACGATCCATGTGATCCTTGGCCCAAAAGTCATCCACGGCCCAAGTGTAGTCGCGGCCCAATGTGCGACTTTGGTTCATGAGATGATTTTTTCAGTAGCTCCTTTGTTACATGCGTCAATAATTTAATGGCATACAAACAAATAAAGTTAACAATAATTACTTAAAGAGCCAAGTAATTAAAATAGTCAATTGTCGGTCTACTTAAACTGACGTGGCCGGCCTAAACGTTATCAAAGTGTTTAATCGTTATAAAAACGATCCTATCCAAACGAGAATGAAACGTGTTTGATAATGTATGATCATGACAAGAGCAGGAAAAAAGCAAGGGATTTGGTGAAACAAGTCCATAAAGTGTGAAAGTGGGCCGATACGTTCAAGAGACGGCCCAAAAACAAACTTTGGCTTCGTTATCCTCCTTCAACCCATTGTCTTCAAACATGACTATCCAACGTTGGGTGATCTCCAAAAACTTCGTCCACGGTCGTTCATCTCCTCCTTATGTACATGAACCATTCACAAGTTTGAGCCTCCAAAACCATAATCTGCAAAAGAAATTATTATTGCATTAAATATTCACAATTTTTAGTGGGTTTTAGCGTAAATGTACATATATTTTGGAAATTTATAAAAATTACTAAATATAGCTACAACTAAATAAAAACTACTAAATTAAATCAAAACTACTCTTTAAATATGCCAAACGTGGTGTAAACAGAGGTATATAAGATATTCTTATCACTCACCTTGTTAGGTTAGGTTAAACTTAGGTTACAAATCCAACCCTACCTTCCAAAATGGTTAAGGTTTTTGATCTACCAACATCCATCTCTTGAAACATTATTTGGGTCACAACCAACATCTACAGATGTACATTAATAACCCCAAACCTAGATTCATAACAAATCTTTGTCAAATCCTCTAATCATCCAAAATACCTAAATAGGTCAAAACTTCAAAACATGTATGATACCTCAAAATACATGCTCTAGAAGGTTAAAAAAGGTTTTAACAACGATAAAGGTTTATAAATGGTTCGGGTGACTTGCAAATTAGCTTTTGCAAAACCCCCCAAATATAGTCAACAATGGTGGAAACGGTTATTAAAGTAGATGGACTATAAATCTAGGGTAGAATTGGAATATCGATGTTTGAGTGTTCTTAGATGCATGGAGATGAGGAATGAAAACACCATCAAGTCTTCTAATCAAGTTCAAATGAAGAAGCTAGGATTTAGGCATGGAAACAATGGAAAATATGAAGATGGTATGAAGCTTTATTCATAAACCACAGCTCTTGATCTCATAAAACTCTTGAAGAAATCGATTCGGTAAAATGGAGATGTGGAACAAGTTTGATAGAGAGGGAAGTGAGTTAGGAGACGAGAAAAAAATAGGGTAAAAAGAACAATAATTAGGTTTTATCTAATCAGGCTAGAAATCAATAGACCCCTTATTTCCCGACTGGCCATTCATTCGGTAGATCAAGATGTGTTGATTTGCTCGATTAGGTCTACTCTTTCTGACTAGTCCGATCATGAAGGGTAGAAGATTCGGTTCGCTTTGGCTCATTTTCATAATCATAACTACTACTAATCACATCTAAACTATAATTAAATCCTATTAGACACTTAATAAGAACCATTCTAAATTCTAAGGGTAAACATATATGAATCTCAAAATTTACTTACCTAAAATTCTGGATGTTACAATCCTCCCAACCTTAGAACGATTTCGTCCTCGAAATCCATTACTAATCAATAACTCAAAAGCCAATCATAATGGATAGCTCATTTTCAACAGCTCTATCTTTCTCTAAACCAAACAAATTCCTCCCGAGAAGTTCCTTCATTATCGATATTACACATTTCTTTTTCTCATAATGAGCTTGTACCATAAGAGACACATGGCATAAATCTAAAGAAAGTCCTATAACCTATAAGGAAGGTCTAACACATAGATCAACATCCACGTCTCCAAAAGAAAATATAACACAAGGATGCAAAACCTAACAGTTGCATTACAAGAATCGTTGGCTCCCCCTTATAGGGAGTGCTTCTACAATTTCAAACTCTAAATAGAACGTGGTACCTTCATGGCCTAACTATCAACTTAGATAAGCACTCCCAAACACCTCCTAACTCATTAAAAAAATGCAACATTGAGGATGAACCCCTTCAATAACTGCAACCACAAGCGCACGATATGTTTAATCAATAAAAAAGACATATAATTTACTTTTTAACTGATATATCATTATGTATTAGTAATACAAAACAAAAAAGATATAAAATACAAATAATTCGTAGGTAATTTATGATATATATAATAATATGATTAAACGTAAATAAGTTCAATACTGGACTCACTTTAAAGTTATTGATGAAACGATTATAATAGTATAATTTATAAAAGTTAAAGTACTTTCTTAATGTATAGCTTATATACAATTACATATGTTAATATTATAAGAGTGTAAACTGAAATATGAAAAAGTAAAAAATTTAATACAAAATGTACTGTAAAAAGGGTAAACTTCCTATATGTCCTTATTAAAATTAAAAATATCTTATTTACCCGTCTTAATCTACAAATATCATATATGTCATTCTAAACTTATCAAATATCATATGTACCCAAATAATATTTTTTGTTAATTTTTAATCAGATTTATTAATAAAAAATAATTAAATAGTTATTATACCAATTTAAGTATAATCCACAATTAAAGCATTAGTAGCCTAGTGGTCGATAACATCCTTGGGAAGGACAGTGGATGGCATCCTTGTCTACCCGGGTTCGATTCATGGGGTGAGCATGTGGCAATACCTTGACCATGGGTCAACTTTCTGGTCGGTCCATGGTCGCCGAGGATTAGTCGGGTGCCCGTGTGGATTCCGGATACTTCGTCGACTTCGCATCAGGACATGTGTATGAGTAACCTGCCGTTAAAAAATAAGTATAATCCACAAATATTATATATGTTGTTCTTAACTCATTTCCCTACTTCTGCAAGAAAGATAAAAAAGAACAGAAGATTAACATAGTTAATATCAATTATACGGTTAAGAAAAGAATGAGACTCACCAAAGGAGTGTTAGCCTAGTGGTAAGGCTTGGACACTGCATAGTGGTGAACCCGAGTTCGAGCCCTGGGGGACGCATTCTGGAGGTACGGGGGCTTCGACCCCGGTGATAAGACTCAAATCAGTATTTTTATTATTATTATTAGATAATTATTTATGGTCTTTTATTAGGTAAGTATTATTTTTAGGTAAGTAGTATTTTAGATAAAGATTAGTATTATTTTAGATTTTATATTAGAATATTTTTTAGTATAAATAGGTCATTAGGGTTGTAATTTTCTGATGGTTAATTTGATTGGTGATTTTGATATCATTGGAGTGTGGTTTACCTCTCGAAAGTAAACCGTAGGAGAGCCGATCGACCTCTCGAACGTCGATTAGTCTATCTTTTTATTTTATGTTCGTCTTTTTAAAAGTTTACCAGTTGGGTTCTTATCAATTGGTATCAGAGAGTTGGGTTCTTATTAATTGGTATCAGAGAGTTGGTTTCTTATCAGTTGGTATCAGAGCGGTCGATTCTCGAAAACACTTTCCATCGCGAAAAACACTGTTCATCGTCAGAAAACACTGTTCACGGTGGTACTGTTCGTTGAGGGAAAAATAGTGAAAATTACTGTTAATTGCAAGGGGTACTGTTCATCGAGTACTGTTCATCGTGAATAAAAAATCTTCGATTCGGTCAAGATGGTAAGCGACACAGAAAGAATCACAAACCTGGAAGCGAAGATGGCTAAGATACGAGAAGTATGGGAGGCTACTCGCCAAGAAAACGCATTGCAGTTCGAACAATTAAGGAAGGCAATCAGCGACTTATCTCGGGAGATCAGCAAACTAGGAGGGAAGAGGGCAAAGTCTGGCATTGAGGGGGAGCGATTCAAGAAGCTGGAAACGGTGATTGATCCCGCGCGTTTAAAGTTCAAAAAACGGCATGCGGAGAGGATCGAGTTGCTGCTGCAGCAGGCGCAACATTCCAGGCCACTGCCAGCACCTAAGATGGCAATGCCAGCGTCAACAAACGACACTCAGCCGCTGATCCAGTCGTCAGGCCTGGTTTTTGATGAACACGAGCTTCCTATACTACCATTCCAAGAGGCCAATAGTGAGAAGGTTGGTCATCGACCGATTGTTGGCCTCGGCGATACTAAACCCGTGATCACGACAACAATTGTTAATGAAGGCAAAGAAAATAAAAAGGAAAGAGATAATGGGAGGAAAGTTTTGCCGACTGAAGAGAAGAGAGGTTCCATAGGAAGACAATGGTCATCGGAAATCGAGGCTACCAGGCTACAAAGATATTGTCCACCGATCATTCTGAGAAATTAGGGTTCCACTTGGGACCAGACCCAACACAGCCAAATGGGGATTTTCTTTATTTTTTCTATCCACCTTGAGGACAAGGTGTTTTTTGGGGGCGGAGTAATGATAAGACTCAAATCAGTATTTTTATTATTATTATTAGATAATTATTTATGATATTTTATTAGGTAAGTATTATTTTTAGGTAAGTAGTATTTTAGATAAAGATTAGTATTATTTTAGATTTTATATTAGAATATTTTTTAGTATAAATAGGTCATTAGGGTTGTAATTTTCTGATGGTTAATTTGATTGGTGATTTTGATATCATTGGAGTGTGGTTTACCTCTAGAAAGTAAACCGTAGGAGAGCCGATCGACCTCTCGAACGTCGATTAGTCTATCTTTTTATTTTATGTTCGTCTTTTTAAAAGTTTACCAGTTGGGTTCTTATCAATTGTTATCAGAGAGTTGGGTTCTTATCACCCGGGTTGCATGCTTTAGCAATCGGGCTTCGGCCCAAAATTGCCGGGGATTAGTCTGGGTCCAATGTGGTCTGGGATACCTCTTCCAAAAAAAAAAGAATGAGACTCTGTGTATCTATACATACACATATGTGTTCATGCATGTGCAAATATATTTTATGGAAAGGAAATACACTAAACTTAAAGTATGATAATAATATATTTAATTATAATAAATAATCAATTTATAAAATAGATAGTATGAAAAAAATTAGTAGTTTGTGTTGTATCTTTTTAGACTTAATTATGGATTTGTTCCATGTTGTTTTTGTAGTTTTTACAAATTGATTCTTTAAGAAAAAGACAAAAAGAGGATGAACATATGGTTAAGATTAGGGTTTACTTCACGAAAGTGTATCCAACTTGTCACGAAAAGTTATTGTATGTACTGTACTTCCATTTTTACCATTTGGCATATCAATGTTTAAGAAATGGTCATTGTATGTATCCAACTTTATCAAAACCTACCATTTAATGTATCCAACTTGTCACGAAATTGTATCCAACTTGTCACAAAATACATTAAATGATAGGTTTTGATAGTTTGATACGTGAAATGGTAAAAATGCAAGTATAGTACATACAATAACTTTTCGTGACAAGTTTGATACACTTTCGTGAAGTAAACCCTTAAGATTAACAAAGGAATTTGATGGTTGTTAGAGCGAGGGACTAACTTGTAATAGAACAACATGTTATGGGTCCTTTTCTGTAATGCATGAAGTGTAGAGAACAAATTTGTGAAAATACCAAAGAATAGGGACTAAATCTGTAATTTACTCAATTATAAATGAATGTGCTGTTGGCAAGCTGCTGTAGTTGTTGATTTACCGGCTATCACCGGTTAATCCGCTCCGACAAATGAAGTGAGTGTCGGTGTGTTCTTTTTGTCATCTTAAATGCGTTTTAGAAATTTGAAAAAAAAAAACATTTTTTTATTAATGTATCCATTTGTAATTAACCAATATATTTTGTTTTAGAATAAATAATTTAAATGTTTATACGATGTTATCTGATATTTCATAAACTTTAGAATTAACTTATTTAGAGTTCTATAATGCATAATATTTAAGATTGTAAATTCAGATTTAAGTATATAACTTATTAGACGAAAGTTCGACTGAAAACTCATCTTATTATACACGGGGAGGGAATCGAAAATGTCACACGCGTCCCATTCAGTTTGAATAATACATGATTATTCAAATGCATTACATAATCAATAACACAACATTCAGTCTGAATAACTTTATATTATTCAAACTGAATAATTTTGTATTATTCAGGCTGAATGGAACACGCATCGAATCTTAATTGTCTTTACATTCACAATGAAAGATGAGTTTTCATTTTAATGTATAAACATAATTAAGCTTTAAACTTCATACAATAATTGATAAAGGAATTAAATTACAAAATAAATATTGTCCACTATTAAACGACAAAAAGATATTACATTGATTTTTTATTCTTATTACAGTAAATTTTAATTCTTATTAAAACTATGCAAGTGTATTACGTCTATTAAAACTATGCAAGTGTATTAAAAATAGCATAAAACAATAAATATATCTAAAATAAATTTAATGTATAGACATGTTAACTGTATTTATTTGAGAATGATGTTAAGAAGAACGAGAAAACGATAGATGTAATTTTATGAAATGTAAATATAATAAAAAAAAGAATATGTTAGAAAATGTATGGAAAGCGAAAGACCATTTAACTATATTTTTTTAATTCAGAAATAATATACCAAAAACAATGATTTCAAATGTTATTTATATTGATTCTTTAATAAAATAAAAATAAGTTAAAATTCGATTTCAATGGAGTGGTTGCTGGGTTACATCATTTCATATTTCTTTATTGAAATCAAAATTAAAATTTTATGGAGAAAAATAAAAACGCTTGTAAATGTTCCTAGAAAAAAAATAAGGAATCTTTTTTTTTTTTTGAATAATCTTATTCATAAGTTATATCTTGCTAAATAAAACGTCGAACTTATAACTCATTCCTCTTGATTAAAAGCTTATAATCCTTTTAATTATTAGAGCAAAAACCAAAAACATAAAATAAAAATGGAATCTTAGAAATAAGATCCATGAGGTTCCTATTCTGAATTCTCTCTTCCCCTCTATCGCCTATAATAGTTTTTAAAATTTATCGTATCTTTTTATGAGAAGAAAATCAATATTAATCTTTGTCGTCAACCGACCGAAAAATCATCAACAAACAAGCAGAAAATCAAGCTTCAAGTTACAGGGTGGGGTGGTGATAATGAGTATTTGATTGATGGAGTGGCGATAATGAGTGGAGAAAATCTTGCAAGGACCATCATGGTGGATAAAAACTTAAGTGTCATGACTTGTAACATGAAAATGGTAGATTTGAGAGTTGAATACATCTAATATGTGGAAGTCTTAGTACATGAAACTTAGGGTATATGCTTGTTAAACTAGCTATGACTAATAAATTAGTGGTTGACTATAAGTAAACAAATTGTGTTTTGGAAAACCTACTTTATAAGCATGTGAAATAACAAAAAAAAAATGAAATTTTGAAAAGAAAAACAATCAATTACATTATTACATAATATAACTTTTAAAACAAAATTTCAAAATCCCCTTAAATTCTAGCCATCCTAGGAATTTCAAAATCCGATGTTTGAGGAATTTCAAAAAATTCATAGGATTTCGAACCTGAACAATCCTACGGACCAAATACAGAATTGGAATGAATTTGATATGCAAATCCATTCCATTTCTGCAAACCAAACGAAGCATAATTCTATTCCAAAAGCCTTGTGTGTACGAGAAACGCACTCGTCCTTTGCTATTACCGCATCCATTAAATGCATGCGACACTTGTTACATTAGGACAAGATGCCAGATGTTAACCTAACCATTGTTGATACCTTTTAAGTTTTAGCTTACACTAGGGAAAGTATGATGGCACAGACCTTACTATACAGAGTGTCCCATTCATGGATTCCAAAAACTTACATTTGTCACACAAAGTAATAAAAAGTAAAAAACTAGAGGTGATCATGGAACTGATATTGTTACCGTACTGAAAATTCCTGATATTGAAAATATAAAAAACTCAATATTGAATACCAAACCAATTAGAAGTATACGGTACCAGTATGGTATTTCGATACAAGTACCCATCAATCCCAATTTTACAAATAAATGATACATAAACCAAATTAAAAAGGGATCGATGAACGAAAAAATGATTTTCGGATTTGGTGGTATGGATTCTTCTCGTTTTATTCTCATCAAAATGATTTTCCTTTGAAAAATCAAACTTCATAGGTTTATAAAAACAATATAACAAACTTCATAAGGTCATAAAACAAGCAACTTCTTAATCAAACTTATGCATCTTCGATAGGAGTTGATTTCATTAAGTTAGACATTAAAGGGGTTGATCGATTGCATCAAATTTGAAATTTTGAAGGTTTAGGGCATGATATTATCACCCCTTGGATGGTAATGAATTGTTTTAATTTTGGAATGGATGTGGGATTTGTTTTGAGATTTCTAGGAAAAAATTGGTGTTTTTGTACTCGGTACCAGTCAGTATTTTGAGTAACTACAGAGGACCCAATATCGATATTATTGAATACTGATTATAAGAAAAATATGAAACCAATTACCGTACCAAAATACATGAATCGATTCAAGACCGATAAGATATCAGTTCGATAACGAAATTTGAAACTCATTGCTCACCCGTGATAAAAACTACATCCGAATATATTACCCAGTAACACAAAAGACCATCAACAAATATGACATTTCCCATTTTGCCATCTAACACATAGATCGACACATATATCTTTGTACCTCAACAATATCAACAAAATGGACCACTTTCAATACAATCATTCAACCACCTACCACCACCATCCTCCAATATAAGACATGATTTTCATTAACAGTAAAAAATTGAGTAAATTACAACTTCAGTTTCTGTGGTTTGATAAAAAATAGAGTAAATTAAAATTTTCATCCTTATGGTTTAGCCATTGCGTTTTTCGTTCATCTGGTTTGCTTTTTGTTTGCCATTTTCATCTCTAGGGATTCATTTCTATATTTAATTACAAAGGACCAAAATAGTAAAAAAGTATAAACCACAAGGACCAAAACAACAACAAATCATAAGAACGAGAGTAGCAATGATTTACAAACCATATAGATGAAAACTGTAATTTAAAACCCATATGGATGAAAATCAAGACTTTTAATAAACCACAACGACAGAAATTGTAACTTACTCTAAAGAATTACTACATGACCACCATCGAAAATCTTGCAGAAAGGCCAAAATATCAAAACATATATCAACATAAACTTCTCAAAAAAACCTTATTTTCAAACTCATTTACCAATATTCATCAACTTCCCCAAATCGCCCTCACAGCTGTTTCCATCCGCCATCTGAGAAGGTGTTGAGAGGCTTCGGCCATAAACCCTGGGCTCAAAGTCCGATATCGAGCCATCTCTCACCCCACCACTAATACTATAACACGGTCGAAGTTGCCTATGGTCTTCACTATTACCTTCTTTTCGCATTAATTGGTTCACCTCTTCGGTTAGCTTTTTGCCATCCCAAACCGACCCTGATGAGCCCTGCCTCCTAAATGACTTTTCTGACCTCTTCAATGTTGCCATGGCTGATTTCAGGCTCGTTTTCGGCTTCTGCGTCCCTGCATTTGTTGCAAGTGTATAAATAATTATTTGTTAGGCATGTGTGCAAGAAAAAGCCAGAAAATAGGATCGAAGGAAAACGGTTAGATACTCTCTGTTTGTTTGATGCAAAACCAGAATCAGCACTACTATCGCGTGTTTTTCTGTATGGATTTTTGTTAATTTTGGCCGTAAAGCATAATACATATATACAGAGACACAAATAAGAAGTTGAAATAAAAAGCAAACGAAAACCCATTTCATCATATTTGTATTTCGATTATAGGGAAATCAGGAAATATAAAAACAGAAGATATTCAACAGACAAATTTAAGTTCCAATTAGAGAAACCAACTTGATATATTCAGAAACCAAAATGCAATATGCCAAAACTAAGAAAACTAGTCATACTGTGAAAAAGACAAAGGCTGCATATTCAAAAGCTTAAAGAATACTCACATTAATGGTAGTTTCCCTCCGAAAGAGACATGGAAGGGATGTAAATTAGATATATGAAAATTCACATCCTTCCAATTCCATAAAAGTTTATAGGAATGGAATGGATTGGATTTGGGTTATTTATAAAAACTCATTAAAAGTTATAAAAAAATTAAATCAACTGATTATTAGAAAACAAATGTTTTGAACATATTATAAAACACGATTATTTACAAATCCTACAAAATCCTTTGAAATCCTAGCCACTCCCTTGGGGTTTCAAAATCCTATGTTTGAGGATCTCACTGAAATCCTAGGATTCCAAATCCAGACAATCCTACAAACCAAACATGGGATTGGAATGGATTTGAAATCCAAATCCTCCTAGATCCATTCCATTCCAGCAAACCAAGCGGACCCTTAGAATGGATTGAATTTCATGTTAGGATTTGAATTTTGGAGGATTTGAAATCCTTTTGTATGTTTGATATGTAGGATTTGGAATGGACATGAATTCACTTATTTATAAAAAAAATCATTAAAATTTATAAAACAAGTAAATTACCATTTATTTAGCTAATTATTAAAAAACAAATGTCTTTAACATATTTTAAAACATTGTTATATACAAATCCTACGAAATCCCTTGAAATCCTAGCCACTGACTTGGGATTTCAAAATCCTATGTTTCATCGGTTTTCAAAGAAATCCTAGGATTTCAAATCCAGATAATCCTGTAATCCAAACGTGGGATTGTAATGGATTTGAAATCCAAATCGGCCCAATTCCATTCCTACACACCAAGCGAACCCTAAGTGATCCATATTCATACCTGCTATAAGAAGACATGTCATAAGGAGTTAAGTTTACATTGTGTGCATACAAGAGAATAAGTGGAAGGGAGAGAGGAAGAGGGTAACGGGTACAAGTTGTGGTATTCAGGCTCAATCACGAGAAAATAGAATGCGAGTCATGCTAGCCATGGAGTTCAAGGATAACATGACAAGATCACAATGCTAAAGAGTGGTGATAGATTAGGGGAGGAGGTGATTAACATTGTATGTGCTTTTGGGATGCAACCAGGATTAGGGGAACACGAAAAGAAGAGTTTGTGGGACAGCATTGGAAGGTTTGTGATACGAACCAGTTTGGTAAACTTTTAAAAAGACAAAAAGAAAATAAGAAGATAGAATAATCGACATTCGAGAGGTCGATCAGCTCTCCCATTGTTTACTTTCGAGAGGCAAACCAACTCTCCAATGATATCAAAATCACCAATCAGATTAAGCATAATAAAATTTGAACCCTAATGGCCTATTTATAATCAAAAGATATCCTTATATAATTGATTCCTAATCTTTACCTAAAATAATACTTACCTAATAAATAAAATACCATAATTAATTATCTAATAATAAAATAATAAAAAAATACTAACCAAGGTCGTATCAATTTGGTACACTACTTATTACACCACGTCTCATGGAATAAGGAATATCCTAATCCTTTGTATCTTATTCAGGTTTCATTCTTATAAGAATTGCAATCCGAGGGTAAATTCAGGTTGTATCGGCATTAATCTAGCATGCATTTTTAGGATGTAAAGATAACTTTGAGTATGGCTGTGTTTGGCAAACTAGCTGATAAGCTAGCTGTCGACTAATAAGCTAGCTAGTAGTTGAAAAGCTAGCTTATAAATAAATTATGTTTGGCAAAAACTAGCTTATGAGTATGTAAAATGACCAAAAAGGGTATCTTGGGGTATAATAATTAATATTAATAAGGGTATAATTGGAAAAAGCTACAAAAAGCTCCTGAAACGCTACTCTAACTAGCATTTCAATAAGCTAGCTTATGGTACATGTTTGGATGGACTAGCTTATAAGCTAGCTTATTTTTGCCAAACACAGCCTATATAGATAAAGTTGGCCATGTGCTACCAATGGGTCAAAGAAATACATGGTCAACTTCTGTAAATTTATATGACCCAAATAAAGATTTAAATGATGTTCTTTTATGAAACTTCAGACAAAACTAGATGGTGTGAAGACAGTTTCAGAAGCAAACCGTTGATAAGGTAGGCGATGATCAGGAACACCATCTTCACTACGTTTATCTTCGAACCATTTCAGGACTTTCTTGCGAGGTATATTCGTAACATGCACAATGTTGCTAATCATCGCATTCTGCATTCAATTTTTAACGTAACCACAAATTTAATCAACTTTATGTAAAGATATATAGTCACATAATGAAACATAAAGCACATTGAACAATATCACTATGCACTTTGCAGTTAACTACTACATTAGAGAATCCCTTCACTATTTGTCAGTCTATATCTAAAATAACATTCAATAAGGATAATATAGAAAAGAATCTTTTCATACCCAAATCAATAGCGTTAAATTATTTGCAAAAAGTGAGGATTAATAGCTGATTTTAACATAAATACTTTCTAAAAAAATATTATGTTGCAATATACGGGACAGACCAGAAATAAAATTAGTGCAATTTTCATGAGATAGAAATAATCTATGACATAATGGTTCTTAGTTATTTATTCAACAACAATAAATGCTCGTAGCTCATACTCATCACATGGATAGACCCGATGTAGAGCACACAGTGGCATGTGCCACCATTTCGTTCCTCCATCGTAGTGCAAAACATTATAAGGTCGTGAAAAGTGTCATTGTATCAATTTGTCGTGTGCCACCGTATATGATTTGAAACTACACCACAAACCTGAGTTTGAATCCTGTTAGTGTCATTTTCTTAGTTTTTAGATTTTAATTTCTGATTTATTATGTTTCTAATTTTCTTTTTTTTTTGCAATAAATGACTTGAACACGGGACCTAACATATGAAAAATAATGAACTGACAAACGATGATTTTAATATCCCTATATTTGTTTCTTATAGTCAAATGGTACCACCATTTGAAAAAAAAAAATCTATGCCCGTCCCTGGATGATATAGTAAGCGTGTAACACCAAGGATAGAGTACCAAAAGCAAGGCATCGTAAATTTTGCAAGATCGTAAGTACAATGTAAGCAAGAGAGATTTTTGATCAAACCAAATATTGAGGAATATGAACAAGAAAAACAGCTTAGGTACATATTCAATAGAATTAAATGATGGAATGAAGATATTCAACATCATGGTCTAGCAATTGTAATTGACCTTTTGGTCTAGACAAGAATGAGCTACTTATACTGTCTAATTACTCCACTTATATTTGGAATTATATCAAAATAAGCTCAAAGGAAAATGTTCGGGCTTAAATGTGTAGTGACCATTATGCTCGTGTGTAGGATCAGTTAAACTTGATCTATTAAGAAAACGCATAGAACGACTTCTTTAACTACAAATCCAAACGGAGCAAAGTGTATAACTACTCATTTATGACATATCATTCTACCAAAGTTGCTGCAATAACATATAACGTATTCACTCACCGTGGGGCGCTTTGATCGTCTATAAACTCTCTCAAGTGTTTCAACGTCCACTTTCTTCAGTCGCTTTTGAGCAGACCAGCTGCTTTGCATTTGATGAACTGGAGCTTTTGTGGTGGCCTTGTCCTTTAGTGCATCTCTTTCACTTGCCAACAAAGCAACATCCTCGGGTTTGATTACGGGTTCCAATACTGTAGGATTGGGCTTATCAGGTAACGTCGCACTAAGCATAAGAAGCTCTGGAGGGGGGTCACGAAGTAATTCGAGAACAATAGCTCTATCAAGACATAAGTCTGCAGCCAGATTCTTGATCTGCATTTTGACAAGAACCACAACCAATGTTCATCTAGGTTAACACGATTCGATGATCCTAAAGAGTCATATGAGGCTATCCTTCAACTCTCACTTGCCAAGGGTGTTAGAGTTTGGGGTCTTACCTCAATCAAGATATTGCCAAAATAAACGATAAGGTGGCATTTGTTTCATAGGATGGTTTTGGATGGAATGGAATATGTTAAAGGAATTTGACTTTGAAGGAGTTGGAATAGAATTTTGTCAGGTTTGACCACCTTTTTGGTTGACAATTGGAATGAAATCAATCAAAGGAATTAAAATCTGAGTGTTTGGTTCATACAATGTAGCTTTGGAATTGGAATAAAATTTTGGTAAATGACCAAATTACCCTTTTGGAATGAATTTTGGTCATTAAATACTCCAACTTTTTAACTAAAAATACTTAAATAAAATAATTTTCAAATACTTTAATTTAATAAAATAATTATAAGTAATTTAACAAAATAATTATTAAATAATTAACAAATTCCTTCATTTATGAAATTTGTTAGAATTTTTGTTAGAATTTAGAGATTCATTCCTTGAAAAAGAACGAACCAAACGAAGGAATGGAACTTAACATTCCAATTCCATCAGATTCCTCCAGAATTTGCGAACCAAATGCCACCTAAGATTTGAAAATCTAAAAAGGACAATCCCTCGAATATCAAGAAAGACATGCTTTAATGAAACAAAACCACAAAACTCGAACAGCTAACATTAAACCATCTAGATGACTTAAATTCAGCAAGAAAATGCGTTAATGAAAATTTTATATGGAGAAAGCAATGATCACATCTAAATGCTTACACTGGTCTTACGCCGTCCATCTTTAAGTGCATAAGCCAACCTCCGAAGTTGCCACCTTTTGAGTTCCAGTGGTCCATCATCTTCATCTTGATCTTCCTCCTCATCTTCCTCATCCTCTGTGTCTTCGTCCTTCTCTCCCTCTTCTTCTATGTCGTTGCTTTTGATTTCCTTAGCAGTTGTTTCAATTATTGTTTTATCTTTTTCCTTCATCGCTCTCTTGTCTTTGACTCCTGCCTCATTTTTCTCATCCACGATATCGTCAAACAATCCCAATAGCGCATCATCCCCTAGTGCTTCCTCCAACTCACGTTCAAGCTTTGCAAGGTCTTCCTCGGTTATCTCATCATCATCATCATCAAATGTTAAGCCATCGTTTTTTAGATCTTCCTCTAGCTGCTTAAAGAGTGCTTCAAAGGCATCCTCCCCGATATCCTCCTCCTTACCAACACTACTTCTGCCCAACCCTTGCTGCAAAAAACAAAAGCAATTGAGTGCAAGAAATCATAGCTAAAAGCAAATAGGGTTGTCATCCACAGGTTGCTACAGTGAAGTTCAACAAGGATTCTAAGCACTGGTAAGACAATCTAGAGTCATAAGTTATCATATAACATGATAGCATCCAAAAGGTTTATAATAATACAATTACAATTTAGAACTTCACACTCTGTAAAATTGATTACCACAGAAAATGGGCATGAAAACAGAAGGCAAATGGAGAAAACAAACAGATTTTATTTTCTAAAGTTAAAAACAACACACAAATAAAGAACAAATAAAAACCACATAAAACTTTCCAAATAACTAAACGACATTTGCAGTTAAAGTTCTTTTGCAGGTTGAATCTCCAAAACCAAAATTGACTTATTCGGGACAAAGGTTGATGATAATATTGTTAGGTCTATATTTTAGTATTCAAGATTATCAACCTTAAGGGTAATTGTGTAATTTTACTTGGAGGTATAAATACCGTTGTGTTTTGTAGGTTGAGGTAAGGGCTAACCTAACTGAAATATTGTAGCCTCCTTTTAGAGAGAGAAACCCAAGGAATGTATATTTCTATTTCTAGAATTGTTATGAACCCATGAATCTTTGATGGTAATTTGTTCTTAGCATGATCATACACTTAAGTTTTTGGGATCCACAATTGGCATCAGACTATCACAACACGCTCTCGAGTTCGAATCCCCCTTCACACATTAGGCACACGTGCTATACTGAAAGAGGTATATGCTAACGGCTTATGCTGGGGGGTGAATGTTGGGGTTCGGATTTATGGGGTCCGGGTTCCAGCATTAGCTGTATGGTTGAGGGTACTATACTGAAAGAGGTATAGGCTGAGGACCGGCATTCGACTCGTGGTTGATGCTGAGGACTTGATCTATAAAGATTAAGAGTGGCACCTTGGTCACCAGGGATTCCTTTTGTCCTAGTGTTGGCGCCAAACCTTTCATCATTTTGGTTTAAGTTCTTATAATCATGTTTGAATCTAAACGACAAAGAGACCCTTATTATTATCCGTTTTATCACCTACTTAAAATTTTAAAATTGGGTTTAATTCCTGAAAATGTAACCAAAGTGTCACCTTTTGCTATTGTATGCACTGAACTTAAAAATCTACCATTTAATGTATCAGAGTTCTAAAACCTACTAAATAACGTACAAATTTACCTCTTCATCCGGTAGCGGGTACTTTTAATGGGTTTGGAGCTGGGTTTTCAAAGAATTTAAAAACCCAGTAAGGAATTTCTGTCTTATGGAGTTTAATTCAAACCCGTTAAAAGTACCCGCTACGGGATGAAAAGGTAAAATTGTACATTATTTGGTACGAGTTAGAAAACTAAACTCTGATACACTAATAAAAGTGACCACTTGTATACATTTTCGGGAACTAAACCATTCCAATCTATAACTATTGCGAAATACAAAATTTACCAGAAGATTAAAAGAAACACCAAAATACCTTCTTTTTCTTAGAAGAAGAGATTGAAGAGTTGCTTTTATTGCTGCTACGACGGCGAGCACAAGTAACGACGGAAGAGCGAGAAGACGATTGGCGTAAGTTTACAGAGATGGAAGGAAGACGGTTGTTGGAGATATGTGAAGTTGAAGGAAGTTGAATTGCCGTCCAGAAGTGAAGTGGTGAAATGGACGCCATGGAAGTTGTTGTTGTTCTCCCTTTGGAGGAGCTCTGGTTGGTTTGAGGGTTTTAGGGGGGAGGGTGAGAGATGATCTAATCTACAACTTTGGAGAAATTACATAATACACCCCCTAAAGTTTTAACAAGCTTCAATTAGTATGTTATCGAAGCTTGGTTAAAAAAAATAATATCATGCTCTCGTCGAACAATTGTGGAATGGAAAAACGGTTAACTCCTAAAGACGAGCACTTTATAAGACGTATTCAAATGATTAGAAAACAACCAAGGACCTCTTAATACCCTCCTTAAGACTCACTGCAAAGTGATAGTTTACATCACTAATGTATCTATCATTCCTATCTTCTTTCTCAGCTTTTGAAATGCTCCCAACTTCAAAGAATCAAAGTGTTACTCATCAAATCTGCAATTTGCTCATGGGTTCCACAAATGCACTAAGCTGACTATCTTGTCTTTTGCTAGATCTCTTAGAAAGTGGAAACATACCCTGACATGCTTGCTCTTCCCATGTACCACTTTATTTTTTAATAGTTCAATCATAGAAGTATTATCATGCACGATAGTAGTGGTTGCCCTTGATAACTATTGGAAACCAACACTTCTTGAGATTTGTGTATGAAAAAGATGAATATAGAGAGATTTTATTGAATATAAATGCAGAAAATTGAAAGAAAAATTAACAATGGAAGTCGACTCTCATATATTGAACTTTTACAGATACAAAGATTGAAAGTGATATCAGCCGAAAAGCATTACACAAAAAGTACAAGATAACCTCCTATTTATACTAGGATTTTGACCTAATCTAATCCCAAGCCCATTACAATCAAATTATCCCAAGCCCAAAAACTAAATAATAAACATTAAGATTAAATGACTTTTATTTATAAAACTTCAAATTATTAGCAAATAAATTGCTAACAATCTCCATCTAAGTTTTATAAATGAAACATGTAGAGACTTCTCATCCTCTCTTTCTAGAAGAGTGCTTCAACTATATTTTGTATTCCAAACTCCCCCTTGAATGAAGCTCTGAGATATTCAACTTGGCAAAAATACCAGAGCCAGTGAATAATAACCTCAACTGGTTTGCACATGAAACAACCCAATCTGTAAATAACTTGACACATCTTGATAGCCACAGAATACAACATCCAGCCCAGAGCTTTTGTTGATTCATCCAACTTCTGTAGATCACAAAGAAAGACAGAGGGATAGATTCATGTGAAGGTTACTGTATAGACCAGCAAGAAAGATGAAGGCTCTGTCTCTAAGCGCATGTTGAGTTGAACTTCAGCAAGAGAGCAAGGATTGGATCTCTGAGATATTTTATCGAATGAAAATATTGGAGAGAGAGTTTCTTTGCCCAGTCCCATAAACATTTAGAACCTGTTCACAGCATACACTAAGCCTGACACAGTTTGCTAAACATCATATTCTGTCTAGAGAACTCTTCAGGTTCTCTCACCACATCCCGTTAGTAGAGTTGACCGGCACAGACAGAGGAATGTAGTGCATGCTGGCTTAATTAGGGAGCTTTTGATATCCTTCAGGAAATCAATTGGGCATAAGCCTCACAGAATTATATTTTAGAGAGATAGGTTCAAAGAAGGTGAACATCATAGTATTCAAAAGGGAGGGTTCTTGTCAGGATAAGCATGGGGAACTTCAGAGTATATGTTAATCTGAATATGTGAAAGTCTGGATAGGTTCTGGAACAATCAAGCTGCAGAGGTTATGTGAAACTTCTGTGAGAAACTTGATTGGTCTCTGTGACGAGATGAATGACAGAAGTTTTGTGAAGCTTGGCAGATGTAGACGTGAAATCCGTAGAGTCTCTATAAGAAATGACAAAGTTCATCCTCTGCAGAGCTTTTCAACAGGCGTAAACAGGTTGATTAGAATAGCAAGAGAATCATCTTAAAACTTGAAGATCGACATAGGCTCTGAGGTGTTTCACAAAGGCTCTATAATGTCTGACAGAGGCTCTGTGGAGTCTGCGAGAGGTTCTGTCAGAAATGAAAATTTGAGTAGACCGACAGAGGTTCTGTGGATCTTGGCAGAGGTTATGTGACCTTATTCCTCTATGGTCGTACCCCTCTGTGGTTTTAGTCTTCTGTGAATGTTTTGACTCCTTGGTGGCACACCTCTATAGCGACGCACCTCTTTGAATAAGAAGACCAACCTAGAGGAACCTTTGAGAGAATAAACACCTTAAAAACTGCAAAAGCTTCACAGTAGCTCTTATATCACCAAATCTTCAAACTGTTAGGTTTGATGATTCCTTCAAAATCAAATATCACAGCCACAAAACACTTCACAATCTCTAGAAATTTGATGATAAAAACGATTGTAATTACCACCAAATCAATCACAAAAATATGTTTTTAAACCGATTTCAGCAAAACAAGAATTCTAGATCCAAAACTGTAGTTCAAAAACTAACAGATCTCAAACATAAACAATTTGAAGAACAGATTTAGATCTATGACGTTTAAAACCGATACTTCAAAATTCCAGAAAGATTACCTCAAGAAAATTGATTTCTAAGGATCGAAACGGATACTAGAGACCCGTTCCCGCTCTGATACCAATGATAACTATTGGAAACCAACAATTCTTGAGATTTGTGTATGAAAAAGATGAATATAGAGAGATTTATTGAATATAAATGCAGAAAATTGAAAGACGAATTAACAATGGAAGTCGACTCTCATATATTAAACTTTTACAGATACAAAGATTGAAAATGATATCAGCCGAAAAGCATTACACAAAAAGTACATGATAACCTCCTATTTATACTAGGATTTTGACCTAATCTAAGCCCAAGCCCAAAAACTAAATAATAAACATCAAGATTAAATGGCTTTTATTTATAAAACTTTAAATTATTAGCAAATAAATTGCTATCAGCCCTCGTGGTCGCAATCCAACTTTTTCAACACTCGTCTCATCCATACAGCTTGACAGGAACTTGCAACAACTATGAACTCTGCTTCAGTAGTAAAAAGGGTAACAAGACATCCATGAGATAGCTCCAAAACTCAACATGAAAACATATCCGAAAGTACTCTTGGAATCGTCTTCATATGTTGCAAAACTTTGAGCCTATGAAAGCTATTAACTCACCATCCACTCCCTGCTTATAGAGGATTCCATAACTCATAGTTCCTCTTATGTACCTTAATATTCATTTTGCAGTTTGTAATGCAGCTTAGTAGGCTTTGACATATATTTTGTTAGTGTGTATATGTGTAACAAGGCCCAAGCCCATGGTGTTGGTCCTAAGTAGGTGGCCTTCAAGTAATAAGGATTATAGAAGGGGGGATTGAATATAATCACACAATTTTTCACTTTAAATTCTTTTGTATTAACAAACTGAATTTACAAGATTGTTGCGGAATAGATAAGGTTAAACCTAATCTAAACAATCTAAAGGTTATATAACTTTCACTATGCACTAGTGAGTTAGAATAGTAAGAAAGAACTTAGAAGAAGATAAGAGAAGAAGGATTGTGGGAATAAGATTGAGGAAGAAGAAATATGTAGAACATCTTTTTCACGTTATATACCATATGCATTAAATGCATGACAGAACCACTTTGTACACGTGTTGTACTTTAAGTGGTCCTTATGTACTATTTACTATAAACAAATACCTTTACATGTTGGGCAAAATGTGCTTATAATAAACAGTTGCCTTATGGGCTGATAAGTACGGAGGGAACAGTAAAGTGACCGTCCTTTTGTACTATGTATCAGAAAGGCGTGTAATCTTTTTGTGCATAAGATAAATAACAAACTTTATTCTTTAGGATCAGGTTACTGATCAGCGAGAGAGTCTATGATACTAATGATGATAAGAAGTCGTTGTAACCTGATGTCTTTAGAGCGTCTGATAACTCCAAAATTATACATGTTTTGATCGTTCTGGTTTATATGTTTTTACCACATTTTAGCCCGTTTCTCGTGCATTTTACTCTCAAAAGTTTGTGAATATGAGTTTTGTAGGTTTTGGAAGCCATTGAACGGAAAAGTACAAAAAGAAGCGAAAAAGCGTGAAAAGTGAGTAAAAAGTGAACAGAGAGGCCTTAGCGAACGCGAAGGTGGATTCTTGCGCCGCGAAGTGAGCCAATTCAAGAAGATTCTTGCTCTACAATCGTTTCGCGTTGGAGTTCAATCTTTTAGCACGCGAAGAAGGTGTTAACTCTCTTTGGAAGATTTTGAAATGAGCAGAAAAGGAAAGAAAGGGTTTTTCAAGTACCTCGCGCCGCGAAGTTGCCTCTTCGCGATCGCGAGATGAGCCGAATTCAGCCTTATAAATACATGTCTCCTCCCATTGTTTCAGATCATCTAGTTTTCATAGAATAGTAGTTCAGAAAATACAAAATAGAGTCAGTAGTGAGAGAGAGAGTTGTGCATGAGCCATCAGCGTGAGCCGATCCTCACCAGGAAACGTTTAGCCGGTGTCCGATCATCTCTCGTTGCACGGTCTGCGTAATCACTTTCTTTTCAGTTATGTTTTCTGTTATTAGTATGTCTAGTGAGTAGTTTAGATTAGTGCTTATTATGGTTTGATTACTCTTGTTGGATGATTTACATTTGGTTTTAATATATATTAGTTTGGTTTGGTTTATTGAATGTTTATTTCTGATTCCTATTTTGGTGTTTAGACTGTGGCTACTTGAAGTTGTTGATTGGGTGTGTTTATTTTCTGACAATAAATAGACAGACTCCGATAGGTTAATCAATCTCCCTTGCCTTTCACTCCAGTGACGTGGAGAGACGTGGTGAGTAGTCCGCTCGGACAGAGAGTAGACTGGATTGTAGGGTCACACGACTTAGCATTGAATAAGGTGACTTTTACTAGACTTGCTGACAACAAGTCCCTTTAATTGGGTCGGGAGACCAACCTGGTTGATAATCTCATATGCACATGCTAGGGTGCCTTTGGCTTAAATTCCTATAATAACCAACTAAACTAAATCTTTCAATAATTTAATGAATCATCCACAAGAGGAATCTCCATAACCATAATAAGTACTAGTTTGTCTTTATTAATTTAAATCAGTCTTTTTCGTTTGAGTCTTAGTTTAATAGTTTACTTTCTTTTTGGCAATTTAGTTTATTAAAATTGTTTTCAAAACAAAACCCCCCTTTTAGATTAATTGAACTTAAAAAGATTTTATTAAATAACTTGACCGTTTCCAGTGGTAAGAATGATACCTGGACTTTCCTACACTATATTACTCGCGATCAGGTACGCTTACCTGTGAATGTGGTAGTAATATATAGTTGGGTATTTTTAAGGGTTAAACTTGGTTACGTTTTATATATACATTTTACCGCATCAGCGTCATACATGTTGTGAACAGGTTGCTATTACTGAATCCATCTTCAGATCACGAGCTATGTTGTCCCTGTCATCAGCTAATTCTTCGACGTCGCTGATAGTTCTTTTGAGTATGGCTGATGTGTCTTTAGGAGAGGCTTTGTTTCTGATCAGTATTAGTGGTCTCTTGAACAGGCTCATTCAACCATTGATCCTGATACTGATGTTTCATTTCGATGCTTGAATAAAATAGAAGTATCATTGAACATACTCAGTGTTAACTCCTCAAGCTGTAATAAAAACAAAGTATCTATTCACTAAGCATAGTTTCAGGATCATTTTTATTTCATCAAGTCTTAGGAGAGCTGGATCAACAATCTACCCCTAAATGATAATGATTAGACAACAAAGAAATTGCCTATAACTAGAAACAAAGAAAAAAACTAGGTCTATAGAAAACAGTAGAAAATAGAACTCATAAAGATACATGTCCCATTTACTGTTTTAAGAGATCTTTTTCAGTACTATGCTGGAGTAAAGTACAATGCACTTGAAAATTTTCATTAATCTCATAGTTAGAACATATTACAAGATAAGTAAAATTACATAGATACATATTAGAGTACTGACAGATGAATACAATGATATATTCTAACTAGCTTCATCTTCAACCTTTACATGAAAGGGATTGATAATTTCTCCTTTTGCAATTTGTTGCCTGAGAATGGTTCTGATTGCTTGGCCGAATGCATATGAGTCTTCCTGAGCTTTATCAGTAGAGGTGAAGAGAAGCACATCTATTAGATGATCAGAGGGAACCTTGGATAGTTCTTTAAAGTGCTGAAAACGAGGAACCATGTATCTATCAGGATTACACAGTCCGTGAACAGGTTCCTTGATCACTTGTCTTATTTGAGGAGAAACGCCTTCTAGAAAAGAGAGGTCCAACATTGAGTGTGTTTTACTTCCTTAGTGTCAGGTCTCCTTACAGCGATGAAGATGGTTTCAGGGTGGTTGCCCTTTTCCTTGTCTTTGAGAGTGTAATCCCTGTAATAGATGAACCATGCTTCCGGAGGTGTAGGTGGTCTCTGCACCATCTTTTCTCATCATCCTCTTCCTCCAACTGCTGTTTACTCCTCTGGTTGGCAAACACATTTAGTGCAGCTTTCTAAGGGGCTGTTTACCAAATTCTGTCTGTCTGTCTGTATGGATTAATTTCTCTGTCTAGATAAATTTGTCTGTCTGGATAAATTGATACCGGTGTTTACCTTTTTATCTGAATCGACCGTCTGAATGTCAGAAATGACCATTTTACCCCTGACTATGAATTATAAGTTGTTTTATAGATTGATATTATTTATTTAGCAAATTGAAAACAAATGATAGTTGATATTTTTAAGTGACAAAAATCAACTTATATATTATTAATATTCAAGTTAAATTCTAACTTATACACTGGAGATGAAGATAAAAAAAGGCTAGGACAGGAGATGAAGTTTAGAGATGGAGAATAAAGAGATGGAGATGAAGACCAAAAATCAATCCAAATTAGATGATAGCAATCCAATGCTTGAACCTATTTCTTTTACCATTTCAATCAAAACCCGATATCTTAAAACCCGATATCGAAAAATAAAAAAGATTGGGGTTTCGATTGTGAGGAAAATCGATGGAGGATGGAGATGCAGGGTTTTGATTGTAAGGAGAGGCAGCAACGGAGTGAGAGGGGTTGTGACGAACGGGAAGGAGATGGGGAGCTAGGGGCGGCGACGGGAAGCTGTGGCCGGACAGGAGCAGGTGCGACTGGTGCCGCCGGAGAGGAGCAGTGCGGCTGGTGCCGCCGGACAGGAGCAGTGCGGCTGGTGCCGCCGGCGAGGAGAAGGTGCGGCCGACAAGGAGAAGGTGTGCCCGGAGGGATAGCTAATCTGATGGGCTTGGGCAAAGTGCGTGAAAAGAGAGAGAGGGTATATTTGTCATGATTGTGTCTGTATGGGGACAAGTAAGCTTCTATGGCTGTGCGAAAAAGTCAAGTTCTGTATGATTAAACTATTAGTAAACATCAATACTTGTCTGAGCGAATAAGAAAAAATACCTAAGACCATTAAGTCATTAGTAAACACACCCTGAGCAAGTAAAGGATCACCAGTTATTTCCTCATCTTCCCTAACGTACTGAGTAGCGAGTTTTTTGGCAGCTTGAGCAGAGAGAAAGGCTTCTTTATTTTTGTTCTCCTACTCGTGCTGGGCTCGTATGCTTTCCTCATACTCTTGAGGTATCAAATAGGCGAACTCAGAGTCACAAAAGGTACAAATAGGAATTTTTTGATTTTGTACTCTCAAGTCGCTCTACCATCGTCTTTAAGCATTCACCCCTGTTGATAGGAACATCATCAGAGATGGCAATATAATTTTCTCGTTCTGATCTAGGAGAGTGAGAGGGAGAAGACTGGGGTAAAGTTGGAAGGGTTGATAAGTCATCAGATGAAGTAAGATCATCTTGATGAAGGTTTTGGTGAGAGGGTCTAGGTTGGTCTGAGGGAGGCTGAGAAGTAGAGGGATTAAGGGTGTTTATAGGTGACGGGTTGAGAGGAGTTGAGTCAGAGTGTATGGGGGTACAATAAATATAATTTCATTTACTATAGCATGAGTACTGTCAGAAATGCTATTCTCCATTAGGTTTACGATGTCATAGGTGACACTCCTAAAGTTTTTGGTTTGAGGGTTTTCAGGATTTATGGGTTGGGTTGTTTCAGGTTGTTGGTAAGGTATTATGTCTAGGGTTTGGTTTGGAGAGGTATCTGAAGAAGTATCAAAAAGGGTGATGGTTTCAGGTTGTGATACGTGTTTGGGTTTGAGGAAGAGAGAGGATATATGAAGACGATTAGAATCAGAGATAGATGAGGAGGGGTTTAGGGATGCTGACTTACCCAGACTCCCAGAGTCTCCCCCTCAGGACGTGAACCTCCTGAAGCTTCGTTACCAGCATCAGGAGTCTTGGAGTTAGACGCTTCAGTAGAAGATTTGGATGGAACCTTCTAAATGATGAACATATCGTCCTCATTAGCAAGGTCATCGTCATCATCATCATCATCTCTAGCATCTTCACCCTATTTGCAAGGGCTTTCAGATGCATCTTCTTCTTCAGCTTCCTCTTCCTCCACATTAGTGACATTAGTGGGTTCATCCCTTAGCTCCCAATTGGTTGAGGGACTGTAGGGAGGATCAACCTGATGAGAGGGTCTTTGAGGTTGCTGTTGTTGTTGTGGTCTTTGTGGTTGCTGTAGTGGTCTCCCCCCCTCAGCAATTGCTCTCTACCTGGAGAGGGCAGTTAATGTGATACACTACTGCAAGAGGGAGGTCATGTTGAGCTGGATGATGGCATTAGAGACCAGAGAGACGGCAATAGACTCTAGCAATGCAGGGTCATTGGAGGAGAACGAGGGAGCAGGCGGAGCAGCAGGAGTCGCAAGGAAAGAGATGGAATGAGAAAGCTCAGATACTTTCTCATTCAGGGCCTAGAGCCCAGACTCCTGTGCATCAAGACGTCTTACCATTTCATACTGGAAAGTGGTAAGGGAGGAGGTTCCTACTGAGATGGCAGACTCGATGTCAGGAAGAGCTGTCACTTTTAGATCGTTAAGAGAGTCTGAAAGTGAAGAAGAGGCTCCAACGATAGAAGAGACCTTCTCTTGAATAGTATCAAGAGAGGGTATGTTGATGAAGAGTCCGGTGGTGATGGCAGCAGCGCTTGTCCTAGCTTTAGCATCAGCTAGAGCAATTTTTGCAGTAGCGACCTCTTCTTTGGCAGCCTGAAGACGAGAAGCTTCAGCAACGATGTGGAGTTGGAGGGCAACTTTAGCATCTTGTTGCGCTTTCTCAGCTGCAGCGCGCTTCATTTCAGCTTCACTTAGCTGTCTCTCAGCATTAGTGATGTGAAAGTCATCAAATGAAGAAGAATCAAGATCGATTCTTTCAACATTTTGGGTCCCCATAAATGAACCTATAGAAACATTAGTAGTTGAGTAAGCACTAGAAGACTCATTATCTTTCATAGAAGAAGAAATTGTAAGTTTGGTTAATTTACTTGAGGCTGGGATGACATTAGAACGATTACCATCCGGATTCTCTGAGATCTCGTGAGTAGATACCTCAGGTTCATTTACAGGGGCATCACCACCTGTGATTTTATAATAGTGAGATAAAAAGGATGGTTTAGAGAAGATTTTAGAAAGTGTAATGTAGTATTTCTTACCTGATGGAGCTTCCTTAGTCTTTTTAAGCAACTTCTTCTTAGTTGCAGTGTGCTTAAGATGTTGGGAACCGGAAGCATAAACATGCGCAGCAGATAACAAAAACTGATTCCCAAACAAGGATCCAATCCTAAACCATTCAGATACTATTAAGGATGTTTAGAGGATTACCTTTACAATAATAACTCTGAAACGCGAGTAGGGGATACACCGCTACTGACACCGGTTGAGATAGTTGCTAGACCACCACCGAGGATTACCCGAAAAACGACTCCGTACACCACCCTGGATCTGGACGCCGGTTTTTGGGAGGAGAGAGAGAGAAAAGGCTTCTTGGGAATAAAGGAATTCAATTAATGATAATAAACCCATAACCCTTATTTATATGGATAAACCTGGCAGAGTTTGTTTCCCTATAAAATTCTTTGGTAATTATCTCTACAAATAATTTCCATAATTAATTAATTCATCTGATTAATTAATTATAAATAGTTTAACTAACTATTTATTTAATTCTCTCATTAAATAATTAATAATCAATTAATTATTTCTCATGTAATCCAAACGTTCTCATTTTGGCGTGCAGCGGTGTGACCTACTAGTGTCTTATAACATTGGACACGGTAACCTCGTTACTGTCTCGCACACAATCCTAACAGACTCCCACTTGTGCTAGACATGTAACTGTGCTGTTACCATTAGCCTAAGGAGGTCCCTAGCCAGACAGTTAGGTTAACTAGGTTATAAGATCTCTTATATCCAGAGATACAATTCACGCTAGAATTCGTACACAGGTTCATTCCTTTTGCACACGATATTTCTAAAATGATTTTAAGACATGGAGTGGAGGATTCATTTCTTAAATATCAAGTATTTCTTGACTCTGATTTCGATTGCCTGCAGTAACGGATATTACTAAATAACACCTGTTATTCTATCCGAGCGTGGCCACGCGTTTTCTGCCAATCTTAATCCTCAAGGGGCCCGGAAATATCTCTCTTTTGAAAGAGGTGTAAATCCCTTCTTGACTACTTGCATTTGGATCCACGGCTTCCGCTGCATCTAGTCATGTGCCGTATGGCCGCCCTGTTACGGTGCAGCGTTAGGACGTGCTAAGAGTACAGCAGTCCTCATGTTCCCAAACCAAGTATCTCAGGTCTAAGGACAACCTATCAAGTCAATGCTTATGACTGAGGCTCCATGAAGCAGACTTGACTACTGGTCACTTCCAATACTCAAACACTCTGATGAGTATCTATAAATACTTGGTCACATCACTTGTGCTTTTATTCTTTACTTTGAATAAATCATCAAGTATTTATAATAGCGTTAAATTTCCTATTGAAATTCCCATTTCAATAAGTGGCTACGGAAATTTAGATTTCATACAAAACTTTGTAAAATCATGGATACGTTAAATATGCGAAAAATAGTTAATTTAGAACAATCATGAATTAAAACCTCCATTTATTTTATCACACTGTAAAATTTACATGATTATAATGTTCAAAAATTAAACTATAGTAATAATTAATAAACTAAAAAACTAGCTACTGGCGTCCAGGTACTGCATCCCAATGGAATTTGCATGTGCCTCATGCTTCACCCTTGCTAGTGGTTTTGTCAGCGGATCTGCGACATTGTCTTCTGTTGGAATCTTGCATATTCTCACATCTCCTCTTCCAATGATCTCTCGGATGAGGTGATACTTTCTGAGCACGTGTCTTGACTTGTGATGTTCTCTAGGTTCCTTTGCTTGTGCTACGGCTCCCGAGTTATCACAGAATATATCGATCGGTCTAGAGACACTGGCAACCACTCTGAGATCCGATAGAAAATTCCTTAGCCAGACAGCTTCCTTTGCCGCATCAGATGCTGCAATGTACTCTGCTTCTGTAGTTGAATCTGCAATTGTGTCCTGCTTCGAGCTCTTCCATGAGATCGCGCCTCCGTTTAGAGTAAAAACGTACCCCGACTGTGATCTGTAATCATCTCTGTCGGTCTGGAAACTAGCATCAGAATATCCTGTGACGCTGATTTCATCCTCAGATCCTCCAAAGACCAAGAACATGTCTTTCGTTCTTCTCAGATACTTGAGAATCTTCTTGACAGCCACCCAGTGAGGTTCTCCTGGATTCTGTTGATATCTGCTCGTAACACTTACTGAGTAAGCAACATCGGGCCTAGTACATAGCATAGCATACATAATCGATCCAATTGCTGAAGCATATGGAACCGATTTCATTCTGTCCTGATCTTGACTAGAAACAGAACATTGTGTTTTACTTAACACTATTCCATGTTGCATCGGGATGAATCCTTTCTTGGATTCATCCATCCTGAATCTCTTCAGAATTTTATCAATGTATGTACTTTGGCTAAGTCCGATAAGCCGCTTAGATCTGGATCTGTAGATCTTTATGCCAAGTATATAAGCAGCTTCTCCAAGGTCTTTCATCTGGAAACATCTGCTTAACCAACTCTTTACACTCTGTAAAGTTGGAACATCGTTTCCTATGAGTAGAATATCATCTACGTACAAGACCAGGAAGGTTACTATGCTCCCACTGAACTTAGTGTAGACACACGGCTCGAACTCACTTTTGGCGAAACCAAATTCTTTGATTCGCTCGTCAAAATGTAAGTTCCAGCTTCGAGATGCTTGCTTTAATCCATAAATGGATTTTAGCAGTTCACACACCTTATTAGGATTTTTAGGATCTTCAAACCCCTCTGGTTGTTCCATATAGACGTCTTCTGTTAACTTTCCGTTCAGAAAGGCTGTCTTGACGTCCATTTGCCAGATCTCGTAGTTAAAGTATGCTGAAATGGCCATTAGAATCCTAATTGATTTTAGCATGGCTACTGGCGAAAAGGTTTCATCATAGTCGATACCATGAGTTTGCGTGAACCCTTTTGCGACCAGTCTGGCCTTGAAGGTGTGTACATTCCCATCCATGTCAGTTTTCTTCTTGAAAACCCATTTGCGTCCAACAGCTCTACAGTGTTGTGGCAAATCAGTCAACTCCCAAACTTGGTTGTCGTACATGGATTGCATCTCGGCCTTCATGGCTTCCTGCCATTGTTCAGACTCATTGCCTGTCACAGCTTCTCCATAGGATGTTGGTTCATTCAAGTCTCCGCTGTCCTGAGAGACTAGAAATCCAAGATACCTATCTGGTTCTTGTCTTACCCTACTGGATCTGCGAAGGTCCTGTGTTTGCACTTTCTCAATCGTTTCTGATCGAGGTTCAACATTCTCGTGTTGAATTTCTGGCTCAACAATTGGTGTAGTGTTTTCTTCGTCTACTACCTGTAGGTCTACATCCTCTCTGGTGTTTCCAGAACTGAGAAACTTTTCTTCCAGAAATTTTCCATTTCGAGCAACAAAGACTTTGTTCTCTTCAGGGTTGTAGAAATAATATCCCACGGTGGTTCTGGGATATCCTACGAAGAAACACTTGTCGGATTTGGGTTTGAGTTTTTCTGAGGTGGGTCGTTTGACGTAAACCTCACAGCCCCAAATTCTTAGAAAAGATATTTTGGGTTTCTTACCCTTCCATAATTCATATGGAGTCTTTTCTAACGACTTTGTTGGCGCTCTGTTCAGTATGTGTGCTGCTGTTTCGAGCGCATGTCCCCAGAATGATATTGGCAGCGTAGAGTGACACATCATCGTTCGTACCATATCAAGTAAAGTACGATTTCTCCTTTCTAACACACCATTCATCTGAGGTGTATACGGAGGTGTGAGTTGGGATACAATCCCACACTCCATCAGATGATTGTCAAACTCGTCACTAAGATATTCGCCTCCGCGATCTGACCGTAAAAACTTGATCTTTCTGCTAAGTTGATTCTGTACTTCATTCTGAAATTCTCTGAATCTTTCAAAGCTTTCAGATTTATGTCTCATGAGGTAGACATATCCATACCTACTGAAATCGTCAGTAAAGGTAATGAAGTACCGGTATCCTCCTCTTGCTACATGACTAAATGGTCCACACACATCTGTGTGAATTATTTCTAATAAGTCAGTAGCCCTTTCATTTTCTTTGTTGAAAGGTTGCTTTGTCATTTTGCCAGATAAACAAGACTCGCAATTATCAAAAGGTTTATAATCGAAAGTTCCAAGAAAACCTCCTTTTAGGAGTAGTTCAACGCGTTTCTTGTTTATGTGGCCTAAACGATAATGCCAGAGGTAAGTTTGATCCTCAATGTCTTTGGATCGTTTACTTATATGATAGATTTCACTACTGTTGTCTTGTAGATTTACTGTATATAAACCATTCACGGGTGTTGCTTTAAAATAGAAAATATTATCTTTAAAGACAGAAATCATTTTATAATCGTATTTATAATAAAATCCTTGGTCTACTAACAAATCAAAAGACAAAACATTCTTAATCATATTTGGGATATAATAACAATTATCCAGTTCCAAAACTAGACCCGAGGGTAAACTAAGACTATAAGATCCTACAGCTTCAGCTATTAGCGGAGTGCCTTCGCCAACTCGTAGGTTCGAACGGTCCTTCCTCAAAGTCTTTCTTCTAGTGAATCCCTGTAAATGATTACAAATGTGGTTACCACTGCCTGTATTAATTACCCATGATTCATAAGAAGTGATTAAGCAATCTATCATAAAGATACCTGGAGCATCGGGTAAACTGATCTCTATCTGGTCGATATTCATCGAGTGCTCGCAAATATCCTCGCTGCCGCATTCTGGGCAACTCAGATCTTCCAGCTCATCAATTACATCAGTGTCCATGAGATCTGCAGGTTCCGGTACTGGCTCTAGACTGGCCAGAATATCTTCATGAACTTTATCCACGTCTTTCTTTGGTTCCTTCATATAGGCACTAGCTGTGTCTTGAATCTCTTTCGTGAGGGAAAACCACATGAGGTACACTAGCTCTTCCTGAGTCATCTTGTACCCTAAACGCGATAAACATTTAAAGAGCATTCTCATTTCAATAAAATGGTCTTTAACTGACTGACCACTTTTCAGCTTCAGTGAAAAGATCTCTTGCATGATCAAAAGTTTACCTGTGTGCTTATAGAGACCTAACTGGTTCTCTATATCTTTCAC
Source organism: Centaurea solstitialis (assembly GCA_030169165.1). Taxonomy (NCBI): domain Eukaryota; kingdom Viridiplantae; phylum Streptophyta; class Magnoliopsida; order Asterales; family Asteraceae; genus Centaurea; species Centaurea solstitialis. The sequence goes on along the minus strand of CM058044.1, from coordinate 10,148,949 downwards.
AACCTGGTAACATGATTTAACTCTTAAATCTCCCGTGAACTCGGGTGATGTTGAGAAAATCAGAATGGACATTACATCCGATTCATCTTCCAGATATTTAAAGTACTGAGTAAAATCCCTCTAGGGAGAATTACTCTCTGGTCGTGAAACAGGTTTTTCCAGAACATACAGCTTACCCTGTGCACGCAAGATATTATCAAGGTGCATTTTCCAAACTGGAAAATTTTGGCCTGTAAGCTTCCATTTACAGTTGATGAGTCTTAGGGATTCCTTAGGGGTATAAAACGGAATTACAGATTTTGACATCTACAAATTAAGAACAAATTCCAATTTTAGTTTATAATTACATAAATTCTAATAAATTATTACCCTTAAAATAAATTTATTAGACTAGAATCCATATTTCACATGTGTCGGGAAGCATGTGATCATGTCAAACCGACTCATGCGATTTATGGTAGGTAAAACTATACCAATCGTATTTTAATTCGAAAATACGACTTCTAGATCGTCGGGACATCGGATATATAATCCGTGCATATTTAGTCCCTCTAGTGCATTTTGGCCTGGTACCACCCAGTGAATAAATAATTACCAAAATAGACTGCACCACCCGGGACCTGGACAAACTCTGGCCGATACCACCCGGAGATAATTCGCAGAGTTTTATCACCCTCCAGTTTCGGTTTGAACACGTGCGTTCATAGTGTGTGCACTTACAACGCCCTATGTACCTTACACCGGAGGTGCCCCTAAAGTGGGTTGCACTTACTGATCTATGATTTTAACAAGGGTTTTTAAAAACTGCTAGTATTCAAAAACTTGGATCCAAACACAAACTGTATTTGTATCCATTTTTGTCTTTTTAAAACATTCGGTTTATATTTAATTTTAAAAGGTTATTTAACAATTATACAATTAAATATAAACAACCACGCAATTTTAAAAGACATGTCATAGCCAAAACCCTTAAAACTATTGTCGTTTTGTGAGCCAACACAAAACGACGGTCTTAACCCTAAGTGACAGCAACACACAAGGCATGAACTTTTCGGTGCTCCCACTGGCTCCAAGATCCATCTTTGACTCCGTGCTCCGTCTTCGGTTTCTTCGGTTATTTTTATTTATTACATTATAAAAGCGGGTTGTAAATGGCACGCAGGCCTCCCGTAACCAACGATCAAATAAAAATAAAATTACAACCACTGGTCTAGGGCTTAGCTATGACAACCACGATAAGTAGTTAAATAATACTGAAAAAAGTAAAACCCTAACTGGTTTTTGTAATCACCATAAATTAATTTTAATTTAATGAGATAAACATAAAATTAATTTTATCCGGAGTTTCAGCCTCTCTAGCTAAAACAAAACTTATCAACACGAAACCTTATCCAATACCCTTTCTGATAGCCACAATCGGTTGAGATCGTTACTATCGGTTATCGGAAAAACTTACTAGTTACCGGCGATGATGGTAACAATCAAAATCGTCACCATCACCACCGGTTCCATTCATCGCCGCCGCCTACCACCGCAACGACAGCAGCCGCGAAGGCCGCCATCGCCGCCGATGACAATAGCCGGCGGCAAAGCTTTCGCCACCACCGCCTATCGTGACCACCACCGATTGGTGGTTTGGTCCGGCGATCAACAGCAAACAACCACCGCCCCTGCCACGGCTCGGCCTTAGGGCTGCCGGTGGGCGGCCTGGTGGTTCGCGGTCAGTGCGGCAACGATGGCCGTAGCCACCGCCACCACCTTCCTTCCGCTGCCATCAAAACAGCAGTGCCACCGCCACCAATTGACACACCATCGCGGCCAATTTGTGGCTTGCGGTGGCCGATCGACTTCGGGAGCCAATCGCCGCCGCCGCCCGGCGTGGCCGTAAGGCAGCCGGCGGCCTGGCAGGTGTTTCGTGGTGCTCCGGTGATGACAACGACCATGAGCCGCTGCCACCACCGTACAAACAATGTCACCACCGTCGCCAAAACGTGGCGTGGTGGTCTATCATCGTGACGCTGCTGCCACCGGTTCGTGGTGGCCGGCTGTCGGTTTCGTATTGGTGGTTCCGATCGGCAAACTGCCGTGAATCCACCATCGATGATCGTGGTCAGTGTGATAAACGATAAAAATCCAATTTTTTAAGAAAACATATAAAAAATCGAATTTTTAAACAAAAAACATAATCTAAACAATTTTAACCAGATCTAAACATTTAGGAAGTGGCTCTGATACCACTGTTGGGAACCGGAAGCATAAACATGCGCAGCGGATAACAAAAACTGATTCCCAAACAAGAATCCAATCCTAAACCATTCAGATACTATTAAGGATGTTTAGAGGATTACCTTTACAATAATAACTCTGAAACGCGAGTAGGGGATACACCGCTACTGACACCGGTTGAGATAGTTGCTAGACCACCACCGAGGATTACCCGAAAAACGACTCCGTACACCACCCTGGATCTGGACACCGGTTTTTGGGAGGAGAGAGAGAGAAAAGGCTTCTTGGGAATAAAGGCCTTCAATTAATGATAATAAACCCATAACCCTTATTTATATGGATAAACCTGGCAGAGTTTGTTTCCATATAAAATTCTTTGGTAATTATCTCTACAAATAATTTCCATAATTAATTAATTCATCTGATTAATTAATTATAAATAGTTTAACTAACTATTTATTTAATTCTCTCATTAAATAATTAATAATCAATTAATTATTTCTCATGTAATCCAAACGTTCTCATTTTGGCGTGCAGCGGTGTGACCTACTAGTGTCTTATAACATTGGACACGGTAACCTCGTTACTGTCTCGCACACAATCCTAACATAAGATGCTTTAGAGGTGGAGGAGTTATAGTAGCAAATGATAGGGGGTCACTTGTGCGATGCAGGAGGTGCAGCTGGGGAAGTCAGTAATGGGTTAGTTACTGACATAGCATGCGAAGAAGAAGAAGGGGTTTTGGAAAAGATGGATAGAGAGAACATATCTGAATCCTTCTGGATCTTCAGAGGTTTGTCAGCAGAGGCCGCATCCTTTTCTTTGGGGATGGCGAGAAACTTGCTGAGTTTGACATCACCCTCTTTTGGAGGATGATCAAAAGTCTTGATCCCTACAACATGATTCTTCTCATTATTAGTAGAAGGATAGTTGATCTTCATGTGAAGGGCAACTATTGCAAAGAAGAAGCGGGTGTATGGGACATACTTGGTACGTCGCTCATCCTTGACCTTCTTCAGCATATCATAACAGACAGCCTGAACGTAGTCAAACTTACGATTGTGGATGGCAGAGAAGGCCATCTGAATGGTGGTCCAGGCAGCTTGATCAGAAGTTCCTGTCTTACTAGTGAGGAGGCACTGAATGAATATCCCCCAAATGTAGCTGAAGAGAGCGTTCAGCCACCCTTTCTTGATGGTAGAGGGGTTCTTTACAATGACGCCATCCCTCTCTGGCCATTCGATTTTGATTCTGTCGAAGAATACAATGAGTTCTTCTTTAGTAGGAGGAGTAGGATGCTTCTTGTAGGCAGGAATGTCCAATGCTCTTCTTAGATCACTGATGCCGAAGTGAACAACTTCGTCCCCAGTTGAAACTTGATCATCTCTTGAAATTCGCCTCTCGTGTCCTTCTCCTTGAAAACCTCTGCAGTAGACCATAAGGTTGCAAGGATCTTCCTGCTTGGTGGAACATCAAGAGTGAAGGCATTTTTCAGTTGACAAGAGAGGAGAAAGTCTCTGGAAGGAGAGAGATATACTTTGCCTCTAGGTAAGGTGAAGAGTCCCACGTTGTTGTTGGGCTTCCAGTCTAACTTGTATACCTCAATCACGATGGGAAGGTCAGTAGCGATCTTAGCAGGGCTCAACTCAACAGTGTTTTGTTGTTGTTCCTCGGTGATGGGATTAGTCTTAGTTGATTGAGAGATGTTGGAAGATGAAGCCATCTGCAAAGAGTTAAAAGAAAAACATGATAGGATGATTAAAATATCCTAAATATATATCTTTTCTTCACTTTTGAACAAATATTGAATATTTTTCAAAAAGTGGTGAAGTCCTTTTACACAGAGTTGATTAGATACCACAATCACAAAAGAAATGTGATTTTAGTAGAAAATAGAACTGTTGGGGTTTTTCAGTGCGACCTTGGACCAAACTGGTTCGAGTCACGGTTCAGAAAAACAAACTGTTAATCCGAATCATCAAACCAAACTGGTTTGATCAGCGGAAGCAAAAACGTGTAAAAACCCGAAAGCACATGATCGTTTATTATTTATCTAAACTACACATCTAATAGGATGTTTTAGAAAGCTTACCTGAATCGCTTGAGCTTGATCCACCCATGATCGATCCTACGAACGGACCTTCTAGCCGGTCAAAACTCCAAATTCCCGAACACCCGAACAAAACCCGAACGAAGAACCGAACTGGTTTACGCTTTGTGGTTGTAGTCGACGACGAAGGGAGAGAGAGAGAATTCTAGGTTTCTATGGTGGGAGTGAACAATGAATGAATTCAATTGAATGAAAAAGGTTTAACCATAGCTGGATATATATATAACTGAATAAACAGAATCTGTATCATATTCAGTTTCCTTTTTCTATAATTATCCATAAATAAATCTTTTCTTCTCCACCAAGAAACATTTATTCCATATTGATGCGGTAATTATCATACATAAAAAGCGTAACAAGTTTTAACCTCTAATGCCTAGCCACTGTCTTACCACATATACAGGCAAGCGTACCCGATCGTGAGTAATATAGTGTAGGAAAGTCCAGGTATCGTATCTACAACTGGGAACGGTCAAGTTATCGTAGATTGTTAATCTAAATCAGTTTAATTAACCTAAAGCTTTTGGGGGGGTTTTTATGAAAAAAGGTTTTAATACTAAAAAGACAACTAAATTAACTATGAACTAAGAAAGCGATTAAAAGAGATTAATAACTATATGAAGGAAAACAGTAGCACTTATCATGGTATAGTGAATCCCCAAGTGGATGATCTAAACAGGCCAAAGGTTTGGTTGTTTTGGTTATTGTAGGAATTTAAGTCTAAGACACCCTAACATGTAGTGATTATGGTCTTTAACTAGGTCTTGGTCCTCCTAGTTCCAATACTTAGGTCGATTGTCAGGCAACCTAGCACCAGAAATCTGATCCTAATTCTATTTCATGGTTTTCTACCTCCAGGTCACTCTCGGTCCGAGTAACCACTTAACACAACTCTCTTGGTCAAAGGGTAGGTTAAGGTAGGTTGATTATCCTATCGGAGTCTATCTACTTTGGTCAAAACAGATACACCCAACCAATGAGTTCAAATAACCAAACAATAATAATCAGAATGGAACCATAACACACATTCAATCAACCAAAAACAAACCAATAAACATTGATTACGAAATCATCATCCACAATGGTTCATCGACCATGACAAGTACCACTATTAAAAGACTACTCACTAATCATAATGTAAACAGAAAACATGATAGTAGACATGATATCGACAATACAACGACGGATGATCAGAGATCGAACCCCGCAACGTATCGGCACCACTCTGACTTCCACTCTCCCCGTATATGCGTCTATGTGAGTCTCCGAGTATATCGCGTCGTGTCTGAATTGAAGGAGGAGGCTGGTATTTAAAAGAAAACGTCCAGGGCCCATTTGGCGATCGCCAAACTGCTGGTTTCGCGGCGCCAGACACTTAGGTCAAACCCTGGTCTTCATCTTTGTCGAACTTGGCGGCGCCAGATCTGGAATTTCGCGGACGCCAGATGGCTACTGGATTGAAGAAGTGCATTTTTCACGTTTTCTCGTCTTTTTTCGTACTTTTCCGTTTCACGGCCTCCAAATCCTACATAAACAATAATAAGCTCATTTGGTGAGTGAAATGATCATAAACGGGTAAGAAATGGGGTAAAGTCATACAATTAAGCTCAACCAAAACATGTATAATTTTGGTGTTATCACATATATATTAACCAATATATTAGTCAGGATAATTACCATATATTTATTTAACTAATATATATATATATATATCAATTAATTAAATCAGTTATATATTTATTTAACTAATAAATATATAATCCCCTTTTAATTAATAATAAAAACCTTTAACTTTGGAGTTTTTTACAGAAAACATCCAATAGATTTATAATTGACTATTACAAATCTAATCTCTCTATACTGGAGTTTATTTTACTTGTTCGTTTTACAGATTCTCACAAGTGTGACCCTCAAGTGTCTTATAACATTGGATGTGTAATCTGGTTTGTCAACTTCTGCACATAATTACTAACAGACTCCCACTTGTGCAAGTTGGCAATACCGGCTTGACCACACGTGTAACATCCAATTTTCAAAAACGTATCTTTTTAAAGGTTTTAAATAAAAAGAATTTAATAAATAAATTTATTACGAAGTAAATACGTTTTCACGGCCAACCGGCTCAATAAGTGTCAACTAAAACTAAGTAACTAAAAATCCCATTAATTTATAAAATAAAAACCCACAATTAACTGCCAAGGTGTCGCTAGAACCGTCATCCACAGGAAAATCAAGCTGGGGCCTTGCCCTTATCCACTTCCAAACCAGAACCTGGAAAAAAGGTAAACAACGAAAGGGTAAGCGAAAACGCTTAGTGAGCTAGCACTATACCTATTTCATACTGCCACGCGGGCACATACCACAACCGCTGCCATCACAATCACACATACCAATCACATCATATCCACATCTTAACGGTTTCCCGCTCTTCGGATCATCCCGCAATCCGGCCTTAGTGGTTACCCACTCTTCGGATCGTCCCACGACTCGGCCTTAGTGGTTACCCACTCTTCGGATCGTCCCACGACCCGGCCCTAGTGGTTACCCACTCTTCGGATCGTCCCACGACCCGGCCTTAGCGATTACTCGCTCTTCGGATCGCCCCGCAATCCGGCCTCATCAAACGCATCAACTTACATACATATAAGCAAGCTATAATACGACGAACGTAAAACCCACTCACAATTATAAAAGTGACTCAACCAAATCATGCATACATACACACGAAACAATATAAAACAAGCACAGTGTAACTCACCTTATAGCAGCTTAGGGTACTCCTCGGTATCCTCACGATAGCAAGTTAACTCACCTAAACAATTCAATCGTAAAACACATTACTTTCTATCAAATCAATACGAAGACTCGATACCAAAATAAGGGTCTTAGACGTAGCTAGACTAGTCCAATTGCCCCTAAGATTCACACATTGCTATCCTATAACATCCCTATCCATTCCAATACCAAAAACCAACATTAAACGACTTCTAGCAACGAATTAACATTTCAAAAACAACATTCAACCCTAGCCTATCGATTACTTGATAATCACTTCAATTAAACCAACAACATGCTTAAGATTCTTACCTTGCTATCGATTAACAACCACACTTGATTCTCCGTTGTTTGCCTTTGAGAATCGCACACAGCGCTTAGTAATCCAAATTACCGAATTCGCTTTTCCTGGAAAACAGCCAACTTCGGCTGGTTGCTGCTCCTTACTGGAGCCTCTGATGCTCAATCCCTCCGGTCAGATTGAAGAACAATGAGTCGTGAAGCCGCTGTCCAAATTTCACGACGATCCGACGGTTAACGAGGGAGAACGAGCCGATTTCCCACGGCTGCGCAATCCTGACAGCAATTCCGAAAATCAATCCCAAACTCATTATTCGACTTTCTGACGAGAATTCAACAAGTAAAACGTTCCCCAAAACATATACTAACGTTGGTAACACAAATCCTAACACAACCCAACGATTCGGTGATCGTTTCGTCATCCCACACAACCCTACACATAATGAACAAAAAAAAAACCAACACTAACGAAAGGGACTATGATTATACCTTACTTGATCGACGGAATTCAACAACAAATCTAAGGCCTCCGGTGACTCCAACGAGTGTGATGATTGCTTCGAATTGAATCAAGTGGAAGAGAACTAGGGTTTGATTTCTTCTTCATTCTCTCTCGGTTTCTCTCTCTCTCTGTCTTCCTCTCCAAGTTAGAAAGTAGAATTGTGAGGAGAAGTTAGGAGGTTTGAGGTATTTATAAACCCGGGCCGGACCCTTCTCCTAGGCCAAGCCCACTCCTAATCCTAAGCCCACAAGCTAAATTTCTAGTTAAAATCCAACTTCTTAAAACTCTAATTAACTAATATTAATAACACAATAATAATAACCCAATCAATATAAAATAATAACTTAGGATTTTGGGGCGTTACAACTCTCCCCCACTTACACGGATTTTGTCCCCGAAATCAATCTGCGAAAAGTCCCGGTACTTCTCCAGCATCTCTGCTTCCTGCTCCCGAATCCATTCAGATTCTTTTCTATGTTGCCCCTGAACCTTCTCAGTACTACTCTTCTTATTCCGCAACCTCAGCACTGCTATCGGACTTTCTACGTACCTCAGGCTCTCCTCCACCTTAATTTCATCCAACAATACAAGTGCTGTTTAATTTCCGAGGCACTTACGTAACTGAGTCACGTGTTATGAGTCTGTATCTTGCCCTAAAGTTTCTGATGCTCGGGCCTGACCTTCAGACTGGTCGAACACGACTCTACATATCGGCCACATCGCGCTTCATTTCCGACCACCAGTAATCGGTCTTCCGATCCCTATACATCTATGTAACAACACTACCCAACCAAAAAGTGATGCATCGCAATGCCCATCATCTCCTTGACGCCCCCGGAAGGCATCAAAATCAACGTCTCACACAACTTCGCTGCAAATCTCGAATGCCGATTGCTGTTCTGCACCCCAAACACCTTATCCCGACAGTCCCCACTCGACCCTTGAAGCCTACGAGTGTAACCACCAGTGTAGGAAACACAAGCGTCAAGTAAGACTAGTCTGGATCACAACTCGACCTCCACAAATCCCTTGTACCTAACTTCCTCCAACTTCAAATACTGTAACATCAACAACTTCGTACGAACGAGCATCCGTTCCATGCTTTCCTATAACAACATTCGAAAAACTAACACCGTTCTATCAAGCGTCTGCCTATAGACCCGGTTCATCAAACCACCAATGTAGCTGGGCAGCAGCGAGGCCGGAAAGCCTCGCTAAGAACTCACATCCCGCATCTGACTCCGAACGCTGCCTTGTGGATGTCCCTATTTCACCTCAGCTGGTGCTAACTCGACAAGAACCAAACTCGAAACCACGCCGCTTCCGAAAGCTACTCAACAAGTCACCATTTTTAGGTAAGGGATACCTACTCCCGGTGATAACCCGAGTGAGTTTTTGCTAACCACTACCCATGCGATGACCCATGTTCTTCTTCTCCACGACCCTTAGATGGCGAACCCCAAAACTAGCTACTCAACGGGTAACCTTTCTCCCCTGAAGGCTTAAGCAGCCTGCTAGTTCTTAGAGCTCAAGTGATGCTAAACGACTGGGGTCCCCGCAACTGATGTTAATCCGAGCATCAAGTCGAACCTAATCTCAACATGTCTACCGGTCGGAATCCCGATAGATCTCCCGAAAGCATGCCCGAAGGTTCACTGACTACCGATACTTCCTCTCGACTGATTGGTTAAGGTGTAAGCTAAATAACCCGTGCAATCACGCGACAGGTACCATATCCTCATCACAACCGAACAGAACGCCGTCTTGGTTTGCTCTCTTTCGTCGTACACGACCAACTATCCCTCCCCCACTTGGGCCTTGGGTACGAACCAACTGGCCTTTGGATCTTCTCGGTTATAAACTCTATAAACGACAAACACTGCTCTCTAAGCAGCCACCTAGAATAACCTCGAGTTGAGGATGTCAACCCATCCCAAAACACGGCTCTGAGCTCCTTTTATCCTTATCCATTCCTTCAAGAAGGATTAACAACTACATTCAAAACCCATATTGGCGTAGGGAGCGTCCTCCGCTCCTGGTATCCAGCACGTAGACAATCACCAGTCCTTCTTTCCCTTAGGCAGGGCATTTGGGAATGCTTCGACGTCAACATAGCTGCGTCTTCGGTCCCGCCTCTGCTGCAAACCTTGGCCTCCAGATTCCTAACTGCTAGAGCTGTCTCGATCTTCAAGGCAAACATTCGACAAACATCTCTCTCTAACTAGAGAGATTATCCTAACGCAACCACTGGAGTCTCTCTCCAACCTTAATCATAAACATCTGTCCTTGAGTCAGGGCTTACTGTCTCTAGGTAAGACCCCCTCCCTCTATTAACCACCAAAAACTATATCCAACAAGATATTCACCTAGAACCATGCCCTACGACATGCACTAACATATTCTCAACCGTACTACTCTAGGATCATAGTCAACCGACTGAGTGTTCTAACGAGCCCACTGCTCTCCACACTGACTCTACAGGTCTACATTTTTAACTAACCTATAGCATAATCCGACTCCAAACCAACTCTTTAGGCTAAACTCAACCCATAGTGAACCCAAATCACGCAACCAACCCTATCCAAAACCTTAGGATGCCTCAACATCCTGTCAAGAATCGAATCCGAACGAAAACTATGACTCGACTTTTAGAAATCGGGACGTACGATTTTTTTTTAGCATTTAACATGTTTAGAGATCGAACAGTTTAACATGTTTACAATAGGCTTTAGAAAAGCATACCTAAATGAAAGTTTTAGATCAACGTCTTAGGATTCCAACGAATCAAGAATGGACTGAATCGGGCTTAAAACGAGTCTTGTGCGAATTTTTTAAAATGGTTGCGCTATTTTCGTCTAAAACAGGAGCTGTTTCGGAAAACTCAAATTTTGGACACTTTAGCATAAAAATTACAGGTCGTTCGTGTGACAGTAAATCGTAGTAGACGTCTTAGGGTTTTTAAAAACATATCGTATGTATAAATCCGATAAACGAGCGATTAGTTATGATTTTTACAAGTAACACAAAATTTTCAGAAAAATTTCCAGCAACTTATAACTATAAAATCACGTTTCTATATGTAAATTCGAAAGAAGACGTTCAACCAAACGAACAACTGAATTAATAGAAACACTCAATAACCTTGATCAACAAAGCACATTAAGCACGAACGAATAGATCAAATGACACGAATGAAAACATAAGGAGCCCGTACACGTATCAAATAAACGCAACGAAAATTTAGCAACTCTCACCAGTTGAGGAATCCGTAACGAAGAAACAAGGAATCCGTACCGGTGCTCATAATCCACCGAGTGTAAATAAGCAGTCTAAACAACTCTCACCAGTTGAGTGCTCCTAAAGTCACCCTTCTAAACGTTTAACAAAGTAATTTAGGAACAGTACTACTTGAGGTCATTCCATTATCCACATCTAGAGTGTCCTACTACACTCTCCTTTAATCATAGCTAAAGCTCACGCAGTACTTAACAATAGTCATTAGTGCACATGCAATCCTAACGACTAGATCACGCCCCCACACATATAAGTGTATAACACATACGTTTAAACCTCAAACAGTCATTCTCATGCAGTATCATAAGCAACAAATAACCTCATCAAATTGTATTTACAGCTCAAGCATTCATCGGTCCCCTAACTGTCGTCAATCAAATTGAGATTCCCAAGATTTAATCAAATTCAAATCTACACCGGTGTTTATAGTAGTACTATTATTTGGGCCCGTACTGCTATAACCAATCGAAAATCGATAACCGGCTTGAGATCACTAGACAACAATCAAACAAGAACATGCCTAGTAACCCCTTACCGACTTCTCGAGGTGTTTACATTTGAGTTTGATACCATCGTAAATCAATCTCAATCCTATCGACTAAGTAGGTAGTCCACAAACATAAATTACCAACATACCCCAAGAGGGGTTGCCAAAAATCACAACTCAAACGTTAACACATAATCACTTTGATGGCACAAAATAAACAAATACAGATAGTGCTACTCACCCCCACCTTGAAGTTCCGTTGATAGTTCTGACCCTTGACCATTTTCTTTTTCCCAAAATCTCCTAGTTTAAGTCCAACCACACACACACCCGCAAGCGTGTGTGCTGATTATCTTAAACCTAGGCTCTGATACCAAGTTGTAACATCCAATTTTCAAAAACGTATTTTTTTAAAGGTTTTAAATAAAAAGAATTTAATAAATAAATTTATTACGAAGTAAACATGTTTTCACGGCCAACCGGCTCAATAAGTGTCAACTAAAACTAAGTAACTAAAAATCCCATTAATTTATAAAATAAAAACCCACAATTAACTGCCAAGGTGTCGCTAGAACCGTTATCCACAGGAAAATCAAGCTGGGGCCTTGCCCTTATCCACTTCCAAACCAGAACCTGGAAAAAAGGTAAACAACGAAAGGGTAAGCGAAAACGCTTAGTGAGCTAGCACTATACCTATTTCATACTGCCACGCGGGCACATACCACAACCGGTGCCATCACAATCACACATACCAATCACATCATATCCACATCTTAACGGTTTCCCGCTCTTCGGATCATCCCGCAATCCGGCCTTAGTGGTTACCCACTCTTCAGATCGTCCCACGACTCGGCCTTAGTGGTTACCCACTCTTCGGATCGTCCCACGACCCGACCCTAGTGGTTACCCACTCTTCGGATCATCCCACGACCCGGCCTTAGCGATTACTCGCTCTTCGGATCGCCCCGCAATCCGGCCTCATCAAACGCATCAACTTACATACATATAAGCAAGCTATAATACGACGAACGTAAAACCCACTCACAATTATAAAAGTGACTCAACCAAATCATGCATACATACACACGAAACAATATAAAACAAGCACAGTGTAACTCATTTTATAGCAGCTTAGGGTACTCCTCGGTATCCTCACGATAGCAAGTTAACTCACCTAAACAATTCAATCGTAAAACACATTACTTTCTATCAAATCAATACGAAGGCTCGATACCGAAATAAGGGTCTTAGACGTAGCTAGACTAGTCCAATTGCCCCTAAGATTCACACATTGCTATCCTATAACATCCCTATCCATTCCAATACCAAAAACCAACATTAAACGACTTCTAGCAACGAATTAACGGTTCAAAAACAACATTCAACCCTAGCCTATCGATTACTCGATCATCACTTCAATTAAACCAACAACATGCTTAAGATTCTTACCTTGCTATCGATTAACAACCACACTTGATTCTCCGTTGTTTGCCTTTGAGAATCGCACACACCGCTTAAGAATCCAAATTACCGAATTCGCTTTTCCTGGAAAACACCCAACTTCGGCTGGTTGCTGCTCCTTACTGGAGCCTCCGCTGCTCGATCCCTCCGGTCAGATTGAGGAACAATGAGTCGTGAAGCCGATGTCCAAGTTTCACGACGATCCGACGGTTAACGAGGGAGAACGAGCCGATTTCCCACGGCTGCGCAATCCTGACAGCAATTCCGAAAATCAATCCCAAACTCATTATTCGACTTTCTGACGAGAATTCAACGAGTAAAACGTTCCCCAAAACATATACTAACGTTGGTAACACAAATCCTAACACAACCCAACGATTCGGTGATTGTTTCGCCATCCCACACAACCCTAAACATAATGAACAAAAAAAAAACCAACACTAACGAAAGGGACTATGATTATACCTTACTTGATCGACGGAACTCAACAACAAATCTAAGGCCTCCGGTGACTCCAACGAGTGTGATGATTGCTTCGAATTGAATCAAGTGGAAGAGAACTAGGGTTTGATTTCTTCTTCATTCTCTCTCGGTTTCTCTCTCTCTCTCTCTCTTTCTTCCTCTCCAAGTTAGAAAGTAGAATTGTGAGGAGAAGTTAGGAGGTTTGAGGTATTTATAAACCCGGGCCGGACCCTTCTCCTAGGCCAAACCCACTCCTAATCCTAAGCCCACAAGCTAAATTTCTAGTTAAAGTCCAACTTCTTAAAACTCTAATTAACTAATATTAATAACACAATAATAATAACCCAATCAATATAAAATAATAACTTAAGGATTTTGGGGCGTTACAGCACGGACCTAAGGAGGCCCTAGACAGGCACTTAGGCTAACCAGGTTATAAGAACTCTTATACCCAAGTAGGTGATATAATCATTCCTTTTAAGGATACAACATTTATGAAAAACTGTTCATAAATTGGGTATAACTAGGCTTTTCCTTTTGCAACACGATATTTCAATTTTGAGTATGAGCATGGATAAAGTCAACTCAAAAACTCAAGATTATGTTCATGACTATCCGACTTTCAACTGATAGGTAAACGACAAAGAACAAATCAGTTCGTTTGGGCACGGCCGTGCGCTTCATAAGTCTTTTCAGTCAGTCAAGGGGCCCGTAAATATCTCTCTTCGAAGAAGAGGTGGAAATCCCATCTTGCATATCTGCATTTGTCACCACGGCTTCTGCTGAATCTAGTTACGCCCCGTATGACCACCCTGTTACGGCGTGATGTTAGAACGTACTAAGTATCCAACAGTCCTCGTAATGCCAAACCAAATACCTCAGGTGCTAAGGACAACCTCTAGGAGTTTTACTCATGACTAAATCCATGGAGTAATCTCAACCGGCGGATCACATCCGATATTCGCTGCTCTATCGAATATCCGTGCAGTTTTTGGTCTACATCGCTTGTAGCTGTTATTCAACACTCTGATTATAACTACCCAAAAACTCATGATGACTTTAAAACCCTATCAGGTTCCCACCTAGATAAGTTGTCACGGATAAATTTCAAATAAAACTTAGACTAGTTTTATTCCCGGATCAAAAACATGCTAAGTGTAAAAGAAACAAAGAAACTAATTTTGTATAGTCCATATTCCACTCTGTAATAATAACAAAATTAATAGCATTTCTAAGTTACTTTTATGGTGTCTATTCAATATGTACTTATACTGGTTTAAATGAAGTATCACCTTCCTTCAATTTAAACCCTTCGATTAGTGTTTACCATCCTAATCAAAGAAACAACCAAAACAACACAAGTTATTAAATAATATTTTAACTTGGTTCTGCTATTTTTGTTTTGCAAACACATTTAAAACAAAATCTAGACTTTTCTTTACCATATTCCATAAATCTTGGAGATACTGGAATAACTCCAAGTTTCTTGAATATGTAAAGTCATCTCCGCAACTTTCCTTAGTTGATGTGTAGATTAAAGATTTCTACCTGAAATCTGACAAAATTTCCATTTATCAAACTGGTAAATTTCAGGAAATTTATCCTAGTGTTCTACAACACTTGATGGTCTAAAGATATTAAAATATCTATTATTACAACACATACAATTATTGATTTTCTTAAAGTCAAAACTTGACTTTATATTGTTTCAAAACTTTGATCTTACTTTTATATCTTAAAAGAATAGATCACATTTCTCATGAATTCTTATCCTCTCTGGATTATGAAATCCTAGAAATACAAATCAATAATATAATTTTCATTCTTTATCAGGAGCTTTAGATAGAGAATAAACTGGGATCCCATTAACCAATATTAAAACTGGCTATTACTTAAATTTAATATCTCATTGACTTAGTCAAAACTTGACTATTTAGCCAATTATATTTTAAGTAATAAGTTTAATTCTTTAAACTTGAATTTTGCTATTCATAAAACTTAACTGGATCTTATTAGATCCCTAATTCCAAAAATGTGGAATTAACTAGTTTTATAAATACTGATATTATCAACGTCGTCTGTGATAATATCCTAAATTCCCTTTTAAAACATTAGTAATTTGAACCTGACTATAATATACCTATTATAATCATATTACTTATAAATGTTTTATTTCAAAAACACATTCCTATAAATAGTACTTCGTGTGTTTTTGACAGTTTTCATATATTACTTCATATTACAAAATTTTGAAGTATATTTGTTAGTGTGGCAGACAATATCTAGGATCAACAAATTGAATCAAGTCTGTCTAGACTTAATCAGATTCAAAACAATATAGATATCAAGACAATTATTTTAAATTTAAAAAACACTAAAAATCCATAATTTTAAAACCAAACAATGTTTCAAAAACATAAAATGTTTTAAATATAACTAAAAATTAAATGTCTTGATGATATCTAAATTTAAGCTTGTTTGATCCTTGCAATCCGGGCACTTCATTTCTCTTGACCACCTGCAATTATTTATTTGCTCTAGGTGTCAGTTAACTTGTAAACTAACAAGTAGTAATGATAAACTGAAGCTGTCATAAAACGTGCAAGGTTTTTATACCTGTTTCATGACGCTTCGGGCAATTGTGTCTCCAATGTCCGACCTCATGACACCTGAAGCATCGATTCTCGGTCTTCGCTTTGTTGACTTTAACCTTTTTGCCCTTGCCCTTGCCCTTGCTATTGTCAACGGCCTTTGATACACCCTGGCTGACCTGAACCTGGTCCTTGCCCTTGCTGGTGTTCCTATGCCCTCGCTTCCTTTTCACTCCTCCTTCCTTGACCATCAGAACGTCTTTGGTCTTGGTCCCCGTACCCATACTCTGCTCAGCAGTTTTCAACATGGAGTGCAGTTCAGCAATGGTCTTTTCCATGTTGTTCATGTTACAGTTAATTACAAACTGCTTGTAATCATCAGACAACGAGTTGAGTATCGTATCCGTTGCCAACTGCAACGGAACTGGGTGACCGAGCCTCTCTAGGTGGTCGATATGCCTCTTCATTTTCATGACGTGGGCACTAACAGATGTCCCCTTGGCCATCTTGCACGCGTTTAGAGCCCTCGTGGCATCATAACGCTCTGTGCGAGCTTGCGTTTGGAACATGTCCCTCAGTTGGTGGATCATGTCATAAACGTTAGTGTTCGTAAGCCCTGTTTGGAGTTCTGGGCTCATGGTTGCAAGCATCAGGCAGCCAACATCCAGCAAATCATCTGAACGCTTTTGATAAGCATTTCTAATTGCCGCACTGGCATTTGCTGGTGGGGCCTCACCTAGAGGTTCTTCTAGGACATACCACTTTCTCTCGTGCATGAGCACAATCTGGAGATTGCGCTCCCAGTCGAGAAAATTCGAAACAGTGAGTTTGTCCTTTTCTAGGATGGAGCAAAGAGAAAGGTTATTGGTGTTGGTAACTGTGTTTGCCATCTACACATTTAAAACTTGGTTTTAGTACCTTTGAATAAACGGTTCCGAATAAATATCAATAAACCCTAAAATGATAAATATCGGACTAGGATCCTTATTTCATACGTCCTGATGTGCGGTTTGCTCACGCCCCACCAGACCCGTACTATTTCGGTAGGTAAGGACTTTTACCAATCATATCTAACTGACATGACTCCTAGATCTTTTCGGGACATCGGATAAAACCGTACATGTTTTAGTCCCTCTAAGTGCTTTTTGGCCCGGTACCACCCGGTGAACTTATCAGAACCAAAACAGATCTCACCACTCGGGACAGGATGTACTCTGGCCGGTACCACCCGATTATCGCAGAGTCTTTTCACCCCCTTCGGCTTGGGGTTTGAACATGGGTACCCAAGGTTTGCTCTCTTCGAGTCCCCACGTACCTTACGCCTTAGGTGTCCCCGAGTGGGTTGCACTACTGATCTATGATTTTTCTAGGGTTTTATTACTAAGTTTTGTGAAAACTTTAAATTTCCAGTATTTTAAAATTGCTATTAAAAGCTGATTGTTTTTTAAAGGCATTTGTTGTTCTAAACTAACTGTTTTAAGAAACAACCGATGTTTAAAAATCTCACTGTTTAAAAACATATACTCTGTTTTAAAACTGACTGTTCTAAAACTCACTTGCTAATAAAACTAACTGTTTTAAAAGCATGCCTCTTATGAGAAAAACAATCTTATAATGGTTTTAAAAATAAATAAAATTTTACCATCTAAAATTATTTATAAAAGTGGTAATTTTGATTTTTAAAACCAACCTCGTGATATAACTAGTTATATAAATTAAGACCAAATTTAAAAACATTTGATAAAACCTAGGCATGTAATATCAATAATCACGAGCAAGCAAAATAATCACAATCATGCAGTTTAATGAACAAAACAAGCAATTATGGATTTGCCAATTAATTCCTAAAGGACCCAAATGACCTAAAAACTATTGTGCTCCGATCTCCCCGCGTAGCTCCGATCTCCTTGTGTAGCTCCCACTGGCCTCAGCATCTCTTGACGGAACTCCGGGAAAAGAAAAAGAAAAATCTATCATATAGGTCATTTTACATATTACCGGGGTTGTAAGTGGCACGCAGGTCTCCCCAAATAGATTAAGAGTCTAAATTGGCATTTTCTATAATTACTATAGCATATACATACTAAGCAGATATATGTATATTAGCATTTAACCACGCAAGTTTTATAGAGCAATAAAGCATATAAAAACATTTAAACAATCCTAGATCCGTTAAAATTATTCCGTTTATCACAAACCATGGTTTTGATTGATTCATAAAATCAAACTGTTTTATAAATCTGAACTGATATTTTAGTCTAAAATTGATTTTTTATAAAATCCCCAAGATTTATACTATAAATCTTATTTTATAAACTATAACCAATTTTCTAAAAATATCCGCTTTTATTAACTTAATTAAACCGACTATTCCGAACGAACTTGTCGGAACATTAAACACTAGCCCGTGAACCGTGTCGTTTATTTGATCAGACAGTCGAAGAAGACATCGGGCCAATTTGACCAAAACGGGTCAAAACAACTTGGTTTAATAGAACACAATTTTATAAATTTGTTAAGAATAAAATCCCTTAAAACAATTTTATGAAATTAATCTATTGAAATAGCCTAAAACCCGATAAACCTAATTGGGCCTAGAACGTGGCCCAAAAGTCCATGGTTTAAGCCCATTATCGAAAATGACAAGTTTGGGCTTGGTTATCGCAAATCCGGCAACGATTGGCAACACCAAAATGCGGCCATCGCCATCGTCGCTCGCGGTGCGACGGTCTCACGGCGCGACAGCCGTAGCCACCACCGTTGCTAAAACCGGCGATGAACGCCGCGGCCACCATGCAACCACCAGCATTTGTGGCAGTCGAACGTGGCCGAGAGGCACCACCATCACTGCTGTCGCCGGTTACGGCGGTCGGTTCGAATCACCAAATCACCGTCGCCGCCGTTGACCACTACCGCTCACCACTGCCACGGATGCGGCTTCTGGTGGTCGCGGTCCACTTGGCGCACCATCATCACCGCTTACCGCTGCCACCATTGTGACTCTCGGTGGTTGCGGTTTCGATAAAAAAAAAACAACCATCGCCGCCGCTAGGCACGGCCGTGAGGCAGCCTAGCGGCTCGGCGGTTGGTTCTCACCAATTGACGAACACACCGCCACCCCCGATTACCGTGGCCACCACCGAACTGGTGGTTTCTGGTGGTTGTGATGCTTTTGGTCGACGAGCACCACCATCGCCGCTATCTGCCGGCGATCGAGTAACAAAACCACCATGCCGCTGCTGCCGCTGATTGTGACAGCCGGTGTCTGATAAGGTTTACCATCGCCGCCGCCACCATTCGGTGGCTTCTGATGGTTCCGGCCTCAAATTGAAACAACTACCGCCGCCGCTAGGCGCGGCCGTGAGGCAGCCAGCGGCGGTCGGCCTCGGCCATCGATTATTACCGCCACCCCCGATTACCGTGGCTTTTCGATGCCATCGCCGTCGATCACCGCGGCCACCACCGAATTGGTGGTTTGGTCGTGGTTCAGATCACCGTTATCTGACGATCGGGTCATGGTTCGTGGTTTTTCGGTGGTGATAACGATTGTTGCGATAAACATAAAACAAAAATTTTAACGAATCTATTGTCTATCAGATAAAGCAATTTTATGCAAACACATAAAATTCAGGATTATCAGAGAAAACAATTTTATACAAACAGATAAAATTTAGCAAACTGATAAAACTTAAAACAGATAAAGATTTAATCTTTTAAGCAAAAACTGATAAAGATTAAAAACAAACAGATAAAGGTTTAATCTTTATACAAAACTGATAAATATTAAAACTTAATACAAACAGATAAAGGTTTAATCTTTACACAAAACTGATAAAGATTAAAACTTTATACAAACAAAAACGAGATAAACAATAAGCAAACCAATGGCTCTGATACCACTGTTGGGGTTTTTCGGTGCGACCTCGAACCAAACTGGTTCGAGTCACGGTTCAGAAAAACAAACTGTTAATCCGAATCATCAAACCAAACTGGTTTGATCAGCGGAAGCAAAAACGTGTAAAAACCCGAAAGCACATGATCGTTTATTGTTTATCTAAACTACACATCTAATAGGATGTTTTAGAAAGCTTACCTGAATCGCTTGAGCTTGATCCACCCGTGATCGATCCTACGAACGGACCTTCTAGCCGGTCAAAACTCCAAATTCCCGAACACCCGAACAAAACTCGAACGAAGAACTGAACTGGTTTACGCTTCGTGGTTGTAGTCGACGACGGAGGGAGAGAGAGAGAATTCTAGGTTTCTATGGTGGGAGTGAACAATGAATGAATTCAATTGAATGAAAAAGGTTTAACCATAACTGGATATATATATATATATAACTGAATAAACAGAATCTGTATCATATTCAGTTTCCTTTTTCTATAATTATCCATAAATAAATCTTTTCTTCTCTACAAAGAAAGATTTATTCCATATATATTAACCAATATATTAGTCAGGGTAATTACCATATATTTATTTAACTAATAAATATATATATATATATATCAATTAATTAAATCAGTTATATATTTATTTAACTAATAAATATATAATACCCTTTTAATTAATAATAGAAACCTTTAACTTTGGATTTTCTTACAGAAAACACCCAATAGATTTATAATTGACTATTACAAATCTAATCTCTCTATACTGGAGTTTATTTTACTTGTTCGTTTTACAGATCCTCACAAGTGTGACCCTCAAGTGTCTTATAACATTGGATGCGTAATCTGGTTTGTCAACTTCTGCACATAATTACTAACAAGAACAAATAATTTGATGAAGAAACCAAAATTTTGTTTAAGTGTTTTATCTTAAAAGAAATGAGAAAAACCCTTTTTGAATGTTTAAACAAAACATTTTAAGTTTTAAGTTTATAACCAAGATCAAACGGAGTGATCTTGGTATATATTCAAAGAAGAAGTTTTACAATCTGGGTTTGGTTTAGAAGGAAAGATCAAACCAAGAAGTAGAGTAAAGAGTAATCGAAGAAATCTTATCGAAACGGATGAGTATTCGAATGAAGATTAGTGTGTGTTCTTGGTGTTTTTGCGAAAACTTGAGAGAATTCCTTGCTTTTTAATTGCTTGAATGCCTTGAGAGAACATGTGAGCCTAAAGAGTGTTATAGAAGTCGAGTGAGGTATTTATACCTCTTAGGATGGAGAGAGAAACGATAAAAGAGAGAATTGGGCGGCTAAATTCAAACGTAATGATTAATTGGAAGGTTTACGCGCTTTCACGCGCTTGACATACGTAGTGGGGAACAGGAAACGTCCCATACGTGTCAGATCGTGGCTAAAATTATCTTTTTCAAAAACATTATTTAAATGAAAGAAGTTTCCTCTTTCATGATTGAGTAGGATCTCTTGGAATAAGAGAACTTATCAATAAGAGCTGTTTTGAGAAAAGTCCTCTTATCACATTAAATGTGATAAGGTTTGAAAGATCAGAGAATGTACCTAGAAGGAGACATCAGGAACAGGATGAGAGAAGACTCTGAGCAGTCATTTTGAAAGTACTAGATCGTTTTGAGTTCTTGTGATCTTGATTCCAAGTATCACATCTGATAAACCCATGGCTTTCATGTCAAACTTAGATTTCAACATATCTTTCTTGGACCTTATCATCTTGTCATTACCTCCGATGATAAGCATATAAATGTAAGTGGTGTCATTCGTATACACACACTTCTCACACTAATTTATCTTAAAAACCACTTTCCAACATGGCTTAATCAACCTTTTGATGTCATTACTTTGAAGCTTGTTTTAAGCCATGTAAAGTATTGACAAGTTTACACACCTTGTTTTCTTTACCTTGGGCAACGAATCCCTTAGGCTGCTCTATATAAATTTCTTCTTTTAAATCTTCATTTAGAAGACAAGTTTTCACATCCATTTAGTGAAATTTGCAAATTTCTAGTAGTTACAATTCCCAACATAAAACTAATGGATGTTACTCATGTTACTAAAGAAAATAATTAGACTTTCCTTATATCCTTTGATGAAGATATCAAGATATTATAGCACTGTATAATTACATGTCATGTCATCTAGTGACTTATCCATCCCTTTTCACCGTTAAGATATCATAACTTAGGATTTCTAGATTTGTAAGTCTCTCCAAGTGTGACCACGAACCAACCGGTTGCTTGGAGTTTTTAAATCATACATAAATCATTTGCACAATTCTTGATTCAAATGATATGATTATCTACTCAATCTGTTTTGCATAAGTTGATATAACTGTATTTAAACATTCTCATTGAGTAATCTCTTCTTCTTTATCATAAATAGAGTTGTTGGATATGCAATACGATTTAAGCTATATCAAGAACACACACATATGTTGATGAATTCACAAAAAACATTGGCCAGATGTTCTTGTCAATGCACCACAGATGAGTGTTCTTGTCACCACCAATGAGCTTAATCACAACTCTCAATAAGTGACAACCTAGGCATCCAAACTCTAGGATCCTAGTTGTAATAGCCACATTCAATGATCGGTATATCATCATACTTGATCATGACTTACCCAAACTTTTGATACTCTTACATTAGAGTCTCATTTTGGTCACACACTTGATAACACATGTTTGAGATCTTTTGCTTATTGCCATATCTTTCATTAAAACTCATATGACAAGTTAGATCCAAACTTATTGGATTCAGCTATCAATTGATATCATGACATTCTATAACCAATCATAATTAATTCGTTATTAACACACAAATAAACGAACTAAAAATTGTAATGATTAATTCATAATTGACAAACAATTACATGAATTAAAACCGAAATGGTTAATTCGTAATTAAACGAATTATAATCGAAATGGTTAATTCATAATTGATAAACAATTATTTAATTAAATCCAAAATATATATATAAGTATATAAACACATTCAGGGAAACTATTATTTACTCAACCCCTTTCGGTAGCTCTACTCGAACACAACCAGGAAAGACGGTGAGAGTGGTATGCTCAAAAGCATATAAAAACACGATCTCATTAGAATATAAAACAATCTGCCTATATTTTTCCTAGACACTGTGTTGGTCCCAAAGGGTGACCTTCAAGCTAGAATAGTGTATGGGATTATAGAAGGGGGGTTGAATATAATCACACCAAATTTCACTTTTAAATTCTATGTTGTATTAACACTTTGAAGTTACAGATTGTTGCGGAAATAGAAAAGACTAAAGTCTAAACTAAACAATCTAAGTTTTTCTTTCACTATGAACTAGAGTGAGAAGACTAGAGAAGATAAGAAATAGAAGGGTAAAGAAAGAAAGGATTTGAGTAATCAGATAGGTGAAGAAGAGGTGTGGAGAATATCTTCTTCAAGACCTATTTATACTCAATGCATTAAATGCATACAGACTCACTTTTGTGTGCGTGTCACACTCTAAGTGGTCCATTGTACTATTTACTATAAACAATATCTTTTGCATGGTGTACAAAAGAGAGCTTATATGAATAGTTGCCTTGAGGTCTGATAAGTACGGAGGGAACAGAAAAGTGACTGTCCTTGTGTACTTTTTGTGTCAGTAAAGGCATATAATCCTTTTGTGCATTAGATTAAGACATTACACTAATCCTTCAGGATCAGGATACTGATCAGTGAGGAATGCCTTGATACTGATGTTGATCAGGGGTCACTGTATCCCGATGAGTCTTCAGGATGTCATACGAAATTGAGCAGCCTGCTATCACTGAGTTCCGTCTTCAGATCACGAGCACGCTGTTCCTGTCATCAGCTAATTCTTCGACTTCGCTGATGGTTCATGAGTATGGTCTTAATGTCTTCAGGAGGTCTTCACTCTGATGGTCAGGATCAGTAAACTTTAGAACAGAGTCATCCATCTCCTGATCCTGATCCTGATAATTATAAATACAAGTTACAGCATAATTAACATGGAATAACATTGAACAATCTCAGTGATAATTCCTCAAGCTATAACTAAAAGCAAAGACCTATTTACTAAGTAAAGTAACAGGATCATTATAACTTCATCAGGTCTTAGGAGAGCTGGATCAACAATCTCTCCCTAAATGATAATGATAAGACAACAGAGAAATTGTCTTAGTCTAGAAAGTTTAGAAAAGTTCTAAGTCTAGATTTAACAGTAGGAAATAGAACTCATAAAGATACATGTCCCATTTACTGTTTTGAGGGATCTTTTTCAGTACTATGATGGAATGAAGTACGATGCACTAAAATGCATTTCCATTAATCTCATATGATGATTTTACAAGAGTAAAGAAAATACACAAGTACATAAATAAAGTACTGAAAGCAAATTACAAAATTCCTAACTATCAGAAGCTTCCTTAGGCTCTTCCTCCTTAACTTGAATGGTAAGTTGGGCTTCTCCATTTTCTATTCGTTTGTTGAGGATAGATCTGACAGTGCATGCGAATTCCTTGGCGTCTTGGTTATTCTTTTCTTTGTTCGCCGTGAAGAGGACTAACACCAGGTGTTCAGAGGGTGCTTTGTGTAGCTCACTGAATCTTTGAAAGCGAAGAATGTTGAAGTTGTCGCCTACACAAATACCATGAACAGGTTCTCTGATGACTTGACCCTCAGAGAGAGTTACTCTTGAAGGAAATGAGAGATCAAGCATCGAGAGGTCAGTAGGCCTGATGGAAGTTCTTGACCTAGGAACACAAGGAGTGTATCTCCTTGTAGAAGTGCCTGCTGATCGTCTGACATGAGGCTTTGGTAGTGCTGAAGGAGGTTGGAGCAGGACATCAGGAATTTCTGTTGTTCTTCTGATTCGTGCAATAAGTCCATTGATGACTTCTTCTACTTCAGCCCTGTAGTTCTTGTTGGCTTTGGGAAGTAGGCTTCTGATTTCATTCCACTTTGACAAGTTGTATCTGTCTAACTTGTCAAGAGTGTGTTGCACGTCCTTCACTCCTGAGCGTTTGACTGTGATCCAGGTTTTACCAGGAGCTCCTCTCTTTCCTCGGGTTCGGTTGAGAGTGATTCCTGAGATTTTAGCACCGTGCTTCCTAAGATGAAGTCGGTCTCTGCACCAGTCAAGCTCTTTGTTTACCTCCTCAGCCTGTTCTTCAATCCTCCTGTTGAAGACTTTCAAAGCGGCCTTCTGTGCGAGTAGAGGATCCGCACTTATTTTGTCGTCTTCTTCGACGAAGTCAAAAGCAAGCTTGCGAGCAGCTTGTGTAGAGAGAAAGGCTTCTCTTTCTTTATTATCGAGCTCCTCCTGAGCTTTTATTGACTCCAAAAACTCTTCCTGTGATAGATAGGCAAACTCGGAGTCCAAAGAGGTACGAAGAGGAATGTTTACTCTTTTACTCTTGAGTTGCTCTATCACAGCGTCTAAACGCCCATCCCTGTTCATATTAGCAGAAGTGTCAAGGTAATTCTCACCTTCAGAATGAGGAGAGTTAGAGGGAGGTGATCTTGGTGAGGATAGAGGAGTTGAAAAATCATCAGAGATGAATTCATCATTTGATGATAGAACAATGGTCTCAGAGGGACCAGGTTGATCATCATGGATTCTAGAGGAGGATGCTTAAGAATGAAATGGGTTAACAGGATTCGAAGGGAGGGCTTCATGGTTTAAGAGGGTAACGGTGAACGTCATTCTGCTAACTTCAACCCTGGTTCGTGCTGAGATACTATTTTCCATAAGGTAAATAATCTCACCAGTGACAGAGCCTAAGTTGACATCCTGATATTGGGTTTCAGGTTGAGGTTGGGTTTCAGGTTCAGGTTGAGGTTGGGTTTCAGGTTGGGTTTCAGGTTCAGGTTCAGGGTTTGGTAATTTGGGTGGTTGGTAGACAACTATTTGTAGGTTGTTTGAGGGTGAGTTTTCAGATGAGCTATCTGTTAAGGTGATGGTTTTAGGGTTTGGTTTTAGTAAATAGAGAAGAGATGGGAAGATTATCAGAACTAGTAGGGGAGGATGGATGAGTTGTAGACGTACCAGGAGCGTCAGGGTTCTCCCCTAGAGATGGTGCAGGTCCTGGAGTGGGCGTTGTTTTTGGTGCAGCATCAGAGACCTTTTCCACCACGAAAAGGTCTACGTCGTCGTCATGATCATCGTCGTCGTCGTCGTTGGTTCCCTCCTCCTCATTGATGTTCCAGTTGCTGGAGGGGGAATAGACGGAATGATCACCAAGCTGACGTTGTTGCAGAGGTGCTGGCTGTTTCTCCCCATCAACAGGTGCCCTTGCAATGGTAGCTGTTGTGATACACCTCTGAAGGAGAGAGGCCATGTTCGCCTGCAGCTTGGCATTGGTGATGATGGTGCCAACCAGGGATTGAAGCATATCCCTATCAGCAGCAGTGAACGCTGGTGGTGGCGGAGCAGCAGTGGAGAGAGTGTTGACTGCTGAGGAGAGTTCAGTAACCTTCTCCTGAAGGGCGCAGAGCCCGGCTTCCTGTGCATCCAATCTCTGCACTACCTCTGATTGGAAGGAGGTGAGAGAGTTGGAGTCGGAGTTGATGGCGGTGGTGATGGCAGGCGTGCAGTGGCCTTCATGTCCTGAATGGATTCTTGAAGTGTGGTGGAGGAGGTGGCCATCTGCGATACCTTGTCATGGATGTTATCCAGACAAGGTATGTTTAAGTACACACCGGTGGGAGGAGGAGCAGCAGCAGTGGCAGCGGCGGTAGCAGCAATGGCCTTAGCTTCAGCAGCAGTAGCATCAGCCTTAGCAGAGGCAAGCTCTACTTCCATGGCCTGGAGGCGTGCTTTGTGAGCTTCCTCCTGAAGCTGTAGAGCAGCCTTGGCGTCCTGCAACGCCTTTTCAGCCGACTGACGGCGAAGCTCTGCCACGCTCAGTTGGCGCTCAGAGTCGGTGATGATGAACTCATCGAAGGGATCATCCTGTTGAAGTTGAGGATGACCCTAAGAGTGCTCAACAAATGAACCTGCAGAAGTGGTAGCTAAATGAGCACTAGAGGTCTCAAAAGCTTTCATAGAAGAAGAAACAGTAATAAAGTGCTTAAGTTTATTACCTGAGGCGTGAATGGCATCAGAACGATTGCCATCCAAATTCTCTAAGTGTTCAAGATGAACAACCTCAGGTTCATTTGTAGTAGCAAGAGTATCTGCGGGTGAAAAAGATTTAGATAAAGGAGAGGGTCTATTAAAGAGTTAAGGGAGGGTAAGATAGTATTTCTTACCAGCAGCAGCTCCCTTGCCCTTTTTCTTCGATGCCTTGGTCTTGGCACGTTTGGGCTGAGGTGTAGGTGAGGATCCAGAGGGAGGGGGACGCTTTTGATGCGTCAAGATGTTTGCAGCTGGGGAAGTCAGTACTGGGTTAGCTACTGACATAGCATGCAGAGAATGAGAAGAAGATGGTTTGGATGAGATGAAAGAGAACATACCTTGGACGGGAGGGGAGGCGTGCCTTTCTTCCGTCTCTTGCTCCTGTTCTATGGGAGGACCAGGACAGCAGAGAGAAGGATATCATCAGGGTGAGGGAGCACCTGATCAAGGAATTTGGGCCCGATGGCGTAATTGTTGAACGTCCCATCAGTGGGGTACTTCTCCTTCATGGGCAGTGCCAGGATAGCAGAGAAGAACCGGGCGTAGGGGATGTTCGCCAATCGCTTGGGTTCCTTGATCTTGTTCACCATATCGTCCCAGATATGGCGAACATAGTCGAACTTCCGCCTGTTGAGAGCGAAGAACACCATGTTCTGAATGGTGGTGGGGAACTGCTCGGTGCTGCCAGTCTTCCCTGTCAGACAAAGACCAAATGTGTTCCAGATGTAGTAGAACGTAGCATTCAGACATGTCTTCTTGACAGTGGCAGAAGACTTGTTGATGACGCCGTCCCTTTCAGGCCATTTGTAGCCGATGTTATCCAGGAGGGCGATGATTTCGTCCTTGGAAGGAGGAGGCGGGTATCTCTTCTTTCCAGGAATGTTTAGGACGTTGCGGAGAGTCCCTATCCCGAAGGTGACGATCTCATTATTTATCTGGAACTTGATGACCTCCTGTAGCTTTCCCTTGGGGCTTCTCTCTTGAGCCACCGTGGCAGTAGACCACAATTGCAGGAGCAGTGGCTTGTTGGGCTTGGGATTCAAAGTGAATGTAGTCTTCAGTGGACTGCCCAGAAGAAAATCCTTCGCAGGCTGAAGGTATTCTTTGCCTTCAGGAAGATCAAAGAGTCCTACCAGATTGTTGGCCTTGAACTGAAGATCATGTTGAGGCATGATCACCGGGAGGCTTCCTGAAGCAGACAGCAGGGAGGTGGCCTCAGTGTTGAGTTGAGTGTCTAGAGAAGCACTTGAAGTAGCACCCATTCTGTAAACACCAAAAAGATTAACATATGTGGATGATTAAAGGATCCAAAATATGTATATTTTCTTCACTTTTCAATGAACATTTAAAAAATTGTTCATAAAAGTGGTGAAATCCTTTTTACTTAGGAATAGATTGGATACCATAAATCACAAAAAGAATGTGTTTTGGTAGAAAAAGGAACTTCTATTTTGATGAAATATATCAGAATAGCAGTTTGATGGTTTTTCTTAAAACAAATAAGAAAAAGCATATAAACAGTTTTATCAAAAATCTTTGAAGATTTCGGGTAAATCTAAGATCAAATGAAGTGATCTTAGGGTTTTTGAAAAACGTTTATCATAATAAGTTGTTGTAGATGAAGAAGATCAACTTAGAATGTAGAAAGAACATGAAATCAGACACTTACGTTGATTCTTGAAGAAGAAAGTAGTGTGTGTTCTTGGTGAAACAGACGAGAGAAAATCTTTTCTTGCTTTTTAGTTCTTTTGGAGATTTAGAGAGCGTAAAGAGTGAAAAGAGTATGGGTGAGGTTTTTATACCTCGTGGTTAGAGAGAGAAAATGGATGAGAGGGAAAAGGGCGGCTAATTTCAAACATAATGATGAAAAAAGGGTTTCTACGCGCGTTCACGCGCCTGACACAAGTAGTGGGGAACAGGAAACGTCCCATTACGTGTCTGGCAAGATGAAAAGTTTGCTTTATTCTAAAACCACCTTTTTAGGGGATAATTCCAATTTGGTGAAAAATGAAATCTCTTGGAATTTGAGTACTTATCAGATAAGTTCTGTTTTAAGAAATCCTCTTATCACATTTAATGCAATAAGGTTTAAGAGTCAGAAATACTTACCTGAAGAGAATTATCAGTATTCGGATTTTGAACATAGATTTTGTAAGTACTGAATAGAGTTATCTCCTGATAAATGTGTAGTCAGGAGTTGTTAGATATGACTCCTGAGAAAACTGATTCTGTAGGATCTAACTATGTTATTTCCTGATAAACTTTATTCGTCAGGATTTAACATCCCTAGTTCACTGATGAGCATATTAAAGCGTGTTACATCCAGTGGTTTGGTAAAAAGATCAGCAAGCTGATATTCAGTAGGAACAAAATGGAGTTCAATATCACCATTCATCACGTGATCCCTGATGAAGTGATATCTCACTTCAATGTGCTTTGTCTTGGAGTGTAAGACAAGATTATTCGCGATGGTGATTGCTGAAGTGTTGTCACAGTATATGGGAATTTTGGAAAGTTGTATGTCATAGTCCTGAAGTTGATTTCTCAGCCATAGGACCTGAGCACAACAAATTCCAGCTGCAACATATTCAGCTTCAGCAGTTGATGTGGACACAGAATTCTTTTTCTTGCTAGTCCAACTCACCAACTTTCCACCTAGTAGGTGACACCCACCGGTGGTGCTTTTCCTATCGATCTTACATCCTGCAAAGTCACTATCAGAATAAGCCGTTAGATCGAACCCTGAGTCTTTGGAGTACCAAAGACCCAGATTAGGAGTTCCCTTCAGATATCTGAAAATCCGCTTTACATCAGTCAGATGGGATTCTTTGGGTTCAGCCTGATAACGAGCACATAAACATGTAGAATACATGATATCAGGACGACTCGCTGTAAGATACAGTAGTGAGCCGATCATTCCTCTATAGAGAGTCACATCGACAGGTTTCCCATTGGAATCCTTGTCAAGTGATAGAGGAGGTGCCATTGGAGTCTTCATCGGTGTACATGATGTGAGATCAAATTTCTTCAGCATATCAAGTACATATTTACCTTGATTGATAAAGATTCCCTTTTCAGATTGCTTGATCTGAAGTCCTAAAAAGTATGTTAGTTCACCCATCATAGACATTTTATATTCTGTTTTCATGAGCAATTCAAACTTTTCGCAGAGTTTGGGATTGGTTGATCCAAAGATAATGTCATTGACATATATCTGGACAAGAAGGATATGCTTAGGATATTTCTTAAGAAATAGAGTGCTATCGATCTTACCATGCTTGAAACCTTTAAAGAGAAGAAAGGTTGAGAGGGTATCATATCAGGCACGAGAAGCCTGTTTTAACCTATAGAGAGCCTTGTTTAATTTAAACGTGATCAGGGAACTTAGGGTCAACAAAACCAGGAGGTTGATCCACATATACTTCTTCATTTAGTTTTCCATTCAGAAAGGCATTTTTAATGTCCATTTGAAAGACTTTGAAGTTCATATGTGCTGCAAAGGCCAGGAATAGTCGGATTGCTTCGAGCCTAGCCACAGGAGCAAAAGTTTCATCGTAATCAATGCCCTCTTCCTGCCTGTATCCCTGAGCAACAAGTCGAGCCTTGTTGCGAATAATAGTACCAACTTCATCAAGTTTATTCCTGAAGATCCATTTGGATCCAATGATGGTACGTTTTCGAGGTTTAGGGACAAGAAGCCAGACATTGTTTCTGATGAACTCTGCTAGCTCTTCCTGCATGGCAGAGACCCAGGCAGGATCACGCAAGGCATCATATATTTCTTTAGGTTCGTTTTCAGAGATGAAATTAACATAAAGACAGACGTTACCAGATTGACGTCGAGTTTTAACACCAGAGGAAAGATTTCCGAGGACCTGATCAATTGGATGATCCTTGGTCCATCGAAGAGCAGGTGGTTGATACGCCTGTCTTGAAGTGGAAGCTTCATTTAACGATGGATCAGGAAGAAGATCTGAAGGAGCAGGAGCAGGTTCACTACCAGTGGTTTGGGATTTGTTGGTCCCAAAGGGTGACCTTCAAGCTAGAATAGTGTATGGGATTATAGAAGGGGGGGGGGGTTGAATATAATCACACCAAATTTCACTTTTAAATTCTATGTTGTATTAACACTTTGAATTTACAGATTGTTGCGGAAATAGAAAAGACTAAAGTCTAAACTAAACAATCTAAGTTTTTCTTTCACTATGCACTAGAGTGAGAAGAGTAGAGAAGATAAGAAATAGAAGGGTAAAGAAAGAAAGGATTTGAGTAATCAGATAGGTGAAGAAGAGGTGTGGAGAATATCTTCTTCAAGACCTATTTATACTCAATGCATTAAATGCATGCAGACCCACTTTTGTGTGCGTGTCACACTCTAAGTGGTCCATTGTACTATTTACTATAAACAATATCTTTTGCGTGGTGTACAAAAGAGAGCTTATATGAATAGTTGCCTTGAGGTCTGATAAGTATGGAGGGAACAGAAAAGTGACTGTCCTTGTGTACTTTTTGTGTCAGTAAAGGCGTATAATCCTTTTGTGCATTAGATTAAGACATTACACTGATCCTTCAGGATCAGGATACTAATCAGTGAGGAATGCCCTGATACTGATGTTGATCAGGGGTCACTGTATCCCGATGAGTCTTCAGGATGTCATACGAAATTGAGCAGTCTGCTATCACTGAGTTCCGTCTTCAGATCACGAGCACGCTGTTCCTGTTATCAGCTAATTCTTTGACTTCGCTGATGGTTCATGAGTATGATCTTAATGTCTTCAGGAGGTCTTCACTTTGATGGTCAGGATCAGTAGACTTCAGAACAGACTCGTCCATCTCCTGATCCTGATCCTGATCCTGATAATTATAAATACAAGTTACAACATAATTAACATGGAATAACACTGAACAATTCAGTGATAATTCCTCAAGCTATAACTAAAAGCAAAGACCTATTCACTAAGTAAAGTAACAGGATCATTATCATTTCATCAGGTCTTAGGAGAGCTGGATCAACACACTGTATCCAAATAGGTGAGCCTATTTGGAGTTGATTCTTAATTTTTCCAACTTAAATGCGTGTATATATGTATATATTGTTCTATAACATTTAATTCATTATATGAACTAAAACTAAAGCTGTTAATTCGTAATTAAACGAATTATAATCGAAACATTTAATTCATTATTGACAAACAATTATATGGATTAAAACCAAAAATTTAACCATGTAATTAATTAGAAACCGACAAACAGTTAAACAAATTAAAAACGAAATTCGTATTTAACGTAA
Organism: Centaurea solstitialis; assembly: GCA_030169165.1. NCBI lineage: Eukaryota > Viridiplantae > Streptophyta > Magnoliopsida > Asterales > Asteraceae > Centaurea > Centaurea solstitialis. The sequence continues at coordinate 10,116,409 of CM058044.1, read as the reverse complement.
TTAATTCGTAACTGACAAACAGTTAAACGAATTAAAACCGAAATTCATAACTGATGTAATTAATTCGTAACCGACAAACATTTAAACGAATTAAAATCAAAGTTCATAACTGACATAATTAATTCGTAACCAACAAACAATTAAACGAATTAATTCCAACGAATTAATTATCATATACATATATATAGAGGGCTTTTAATATACACCCCATCAAAAGGTTATCCATTACACCTTTCATCACAACCGTCCGTTTCCTTAGATTGGAGTTAATTAATTTGTTTTTTTTTTTTGGTATTAATAATTTGTAGGGGCAGCATGGTCAATATGTAATTTTTTATTTTTCATTTTTTAAATATTATTTTTTGGAATGGCGTGAATCATTCATGCTGTTTTCATATTTATAGGATTGTTATTCTTGTAAGTTATATACTTTTAATATTATTTGATTTTTAATAATTCATAATTCATTCTGGAGATAGCATCTGGTTCGATTAATCCGACGAATGCATAAACTTTTCGACAAACACATCCGATGAATGCATGAACTTTCCAACGAACACATCCGATGAATGCATGAACTTTCCGATGAATACGTGAACTTTCTAACGAACACATCACACTAATGCATGAACTTTCCGAGAAACATATCCCATGAATGCATGAATACATGAACTTTTCGACGAACTTTACGACAAACACATCCGATGAATGCATGAACTTTCCGATGAACATATCCATTGAATGGATGAATTTTCCGATGTACATCCGATGAATGGATGAATTTCCGACGATATTGTCGAAGATGATGAAGATGTAATGGAGGTGGTTAGTCGGAAATCAAGAAACAAAAATGAAACCCATAAATGAAATGAAACCTAGAAATAATTATATGCTTCATCGGAGGTGCATTCGTTGGAGGTGCATTTCGTTGGAGGTACATTCTTTAGAGGTTCATTCCTTGGAGGTTCGTTCATCGTAGGTTCGTTCATGGGAGATTCGTTCATCGAGGTTCATTCCTCGAAGGTACATTCGTCGGAGGTACATTCATTAGAGGTTCATTCCTCGGAGGTTCGTTCATGGTAGGGTCGTTCATGGGAGGTTCGTTCATCGGAGGTACATTCGTCGAAGGTTCATTCATCGAGGGTTCATTCGTCGGAGTTTCATATGGATGTTGTAGATGAACATGTTGCAGTGTTTGATGATGTCAACAATGAAATTGCGAAGCTTTTCGATGAATAAAGTTGATTCTATGGCAATAGTTGGAGATGATTACATGGACGACATTACCGATGTGTGCTTCTGCCACGGCAGTAAATGATATTCTTCAAACGATTCTTTAGTTTCCTGAATGTATATGGCTCTAATTGAAATGATGAATTTGGTTTGGAAGCATGGAGAAATTTTAGGATTAAAAATGGTTGGAGATAACTTCCATGTTCATCCTCAGATTCAAAAAATTTAATCTCTTACGATTTTGCCCCTTGGTTAGGCATTTAAATGGATTATTAATAGTTTAAGAAAATAAAAAAATATGAGCAATCAATGAATATGATCTAAGCCGTTACTTTTAAAATGAAGGGCATAGATGTGGGGTGTAAGATGGATAACCTTTTGATGGGGTGTATTTTAACCTTCCTCTATATCTATATATATATATATATATATATATATAATTTCCAATTGGTAAGATACCCCCACATTTTAGGGTACTATTTCATGATGTCGATGACTATCGTCTTATATTAATACATGCAGAACTCAATTCCGAACATGATTAATATTCCGATTTTAAGACGTGGTATCTTGAGAGTTGTGTGTATCTTTTAGATGTAAAATTTAAACAAACATATTTATTTAATAAACCAATACAAAATTTATAAAGTTAAAAAAAAAACGAAATTCAACCATAATTTATTATCAAATTTTAAAAGATACAATAACGCTAAACTAGATAGAATTACTATCCCCAAAACTCTCATCGTCCGAGATATCGATAACATGATCAAGATCCAATCGGTATCATCGATCTATTTTCACATCATAAAAGATACTTCTTTGCCTATGTATCACCGCTTGGGAATGGAGTACATAACACATCCACTTTTTGTTAATTCTCCCGCATAAACTATTTTCTTTGATATTTTAGGAACATGAAGAACCTTCTCAAGAGTCAAGGTTTTTCCAATTGAACATCTTAACTTCACTGTTCCTATACCGACAACCTTCATACGTCGTCGGTTTAATAGTTTCACTTTTCCCTCGATGTTTTGGTAATCAACAAAATCCGATGGAGAGTTAGTAACATGATTTTTGGCTAACGAATCCAAAAACCATCCTCGAGCGGCCGATATCATTGTTTCATGTGTTAAGAAACCAATTGTCCCAAAAACTTGATCCCGAGATTTAACATCTATTCGGGAGAAGCTGTTTGAACTTTTGACCATTATTTGGTTCCTGAAAATTGTTTCATTGTAACACCCTAATCCCATTTTATTTACTAAAAGATAACTTAATATAAAACCTCCATTTAAAATGTTAAAATAAAACAATATTTCAAAAATCCCCAAATTAAATTTAAAATATCAACCAACGTAAGAAATAATCAATGCGATATGAAGTCTAAAATCGGATCGGAATGCCGCCCAGCCGAAATCTTCAAGCCGGAGCTTTGCCTTTGTCAAAGAAGAATTAAATGAGGGGTAAGCTCAACCGCTTAGTGAGTACGTTTCACACACAAGATATCACAATTAACACATATATATATATACAAACATCCACATCAATCACATCTTAACGGTTTCCCGTTCACCGGACCATCCCGCAATCCAGCCTTAGTGGTTACCCACTCTTCGGGTCATCCCGCAACCCGGCCCATCGCAACACATCATCATTAATATATATACATATTAATTATAACACATTGCATGTAAAACCCACTCACCTGTTTCGTACGAATCACAAACGCAACCACAATTCAAACCTTTCCCGCAACTCTGTAATTACACGTAGGTATTCATACATCAATCTAACAACTCATAGCCACTTATAACAACCTAACTAGAAAGATAACTGAAACGGGCAATAAAGGCGGCACCGGACAGCCCTCACGACGGCAACAGCAGCAAAATCCTGCCACCGCTGCTCGCGGCGCGAGCTACCCAGCGTCGCCGCCTTCGCGGCGCGATAACCACAAAACACCCTCGCGGCGCGAGGCGCGAAGACCCTCCTGGTGCGACTCTTACACCACGCATGGCAGCAACGGCGGCGTTAACCGCCACCACCGCCCGGCCGACGATTAACAGCGGCGACAGCAAGAAACCATCACCGCCGCCGGAGTGATACGCTCGACAGCGGCGGCGAGAGCCTCCATCACCGCCGGCCAATCCACCATCATCAACAACAAAACAGCGGCAGCGGCGTGGACCACCGCCACCACCGCCGACCGACCCTTAAAACGACGAGCGGTAGCAGCGGCGGCTTTTACCACCACCGCCGCCGTCCAACGTGATCAGCAGCAACCGACTTATTGCCGCCGCCGGCCAAGATGAAAGACAACAGCAGCGGCGGCGGTGTCGCCACCACCACCGCCGGATAACAAGAACAACAGCAGCGGTTCGGCAGCCGTCGCTGGGCCACCGCCGCTGAGAACACAGCCACTACCACCACCGGTCGTCGCCGGCGTGGGTAAGACGGCTCGGCAAGGGGCATCGTCGACCAAAGCCAACGACCCCGAAAACCGCCGCCGCCCTAGAACCGTACACGATAAGGAAGCGACTAATGTTAACGGTGATTACCTTACGGACGAAGAACGCGACCGAGATCTCTCTACCCCTTCCCACACGGCTACGCTCTCTCTCCGACTTCTCTCCCAAGAAACACAATGAGGAAGAAGGTTTCACCCCTAGGGTTTTAACTAGGTTAAATGGGCCTCTCCCTCTTGGCTTAACCCGCAAGAAACCCACTAACCCAACCCTAATAATTAATTACAACTAATAAAATTTAAAATAATAATAACATAAAATAAATAAATAAAAAACGGGGTGCTACAACTCTCCCCCACTTACAAGGATATCGCCCCCGAAATCAATCTGAGAAGAGCTCCGGGTAATGCTCTCGCGTCTCCGCCTCCGGCTCCCAGGTCCATTCAGAACCTTTCCGATGCTGCCACTGCACCTTTACTATTCCGATCTCCTTGGTCCGCAACCTTTTTACCTTCCGATCTATCACCGCTACCGGCCTCTCGACGTAATTCAGGCTCTCGTCCACCTGAATATCGTCTAACGGATTGTGCGCCGTCTCGTCGGCGAGACACTTGCGCAACTGTGAAACGTGAAACGTGCTGTGGATCTGACCTAGCACCGCAGGCAGCTCCAACCGATAAGCCACCTTCCCAATACGCGCGAGGATTGTGAACGGTCCGATGTAATGAGGCCCAAGCTTACCTCTCTTTCGGAACCGGATCATGCCCTTCCATGGGGAAACCTTGAGTAGTACTCGGTCTCCCACCTGAAATTCCAAATCCGACCTCCACCGATCTGCATAGCTCTTTTGCCGACTCTGAGCCGTCCGCAACCGTTCCCGAATCCTCTGAATATCCTCTGTAGTCCTCTGAACAACCTCGGTGCTACCGAGAACCAAGGTTCTATATAACGTGAGGCGTGGCGTAACAGCGAGGTCAAGCCTCAAGCCTTACGAGTTATGGCGAGGCCATGGCGTTTTTCATGGCGTGCCCTAAGGCGGGATACACATACACTTGTAGTTGTAAATATCGGTGTTTTGTGTTAGGATTATGTGCGAGACAGTAACAGGGTTACCGTGTCCAACGTTAAAAGACACTAGTAGGTCACACCGCTGCACACCTAATTGAGAATTTGTGTGTAAGAGATAAATGAGAAGAGAGAAATGAATAATTATTAGTTAATAATTATTTATTAGTTTTAATCAATCAGTAAATTAATTAATTGATTAATTAATTAATTATGGAATTGATTAAAAGATAATTATAAAAGGAATTGTAATTATCTTAGATCATTACCTTATTCTAACCTATAAATAAAGGGTTAGGGGTTTGATAATCAGTTGAACAATCTTACGAAAAACCTCTCGCTCTCTCTCTCTCTTTGAAGCCGTCGACTTCTCCCTCTCTCACACATCGATCGGAACTTTTCCGATCAGTCACGGTGGTCTAGCAACCCTCTTGTAAGTGCAAGATGAATCAATCTAGCATGAGAAATGATAGATCTAGTAGAGAGAGAAAGTAGAGAGAGAAAATGTGAAACTCATATGTCATTGATAATGAAAAAGACTTAGAGTACAAAACAAGGTAATGAGGTATTTATACCTCATTCCTACAAAAGATAAAATGTTCACAAATGGTCCCTCAACTTCTTTAATAAATCTAACACTAACAATCTCCCCCTTTTATAAAAGAAGGAGGGACATACAAAAGAAACAAACAACTACTTGACTAAGATTGCTTCACGGAAGGCTTTCTCAACTTGAACTTGACTTCTGCTAACCTAATATCATTTCTCAGCTTTAATCTTCTCTCTATCTCCTTTACAAAATGTTTGATCAACACCTTGTTTGCAGCTGAGATATCATGTACTTTATGCCTATCCATTTGCAATCTTGTATTCAACCCATCCATCACCATCTTTAAAGTGTCATCACAAAATAACATCACTTCATGAGAGTACATCCTCTTCTTGTTGCCTAAAGAATCTGGATAAACACACGAGATCTTGGTTTCATCTGCATCATAGAACACTGTGTACAAGACAAAGTCCTTTTCTTCACCAACGAGACTCCTTTGTGGTTTGTGACAGAATAACTTTGATGACCAATTCTCTAGTCCCAGTTGAAAATCATACAAATGAGCCAATGATATTGAAGCCTTGACATGTCTAACAATAGCCGTTAGAGCAATTACCTCCTCCTCTGTTCTAAATGCTTTACCTTTGAGATCATATAAAATCCCAAAGATCACATCAAAGCTTACATCTTGAAAATCAGCTTCTATAATCACATATTCCTTCCCATCATCTCTAGTGAATGTAATTACTGGGTACCAATATGCACTCAATCTGTTGGTCTTGTAACTCTTTACTGCAACAAACTTGTAGTCTGACACCAAAGCTTCTCTTCTTTGCTTTTTCACCTTTCTCATATGCACATACTCTGTTATCAACTCTTTTCTCAGATTCTCTATACCATACAACCTCACATAACTCAACTTCCGCTCATGATAACAAAACCGGCTTTTGTACCTTTCCTCCAAGTACTTCCCTATGGCTCTAGTAAATCGGTTCCATTCAGTTCTCTTTAAGAATTTCCCTGAGCTAGCCTTCATTCTTTCCCATAACTCCACCTTCTTCGGATCAACTGGCATCAAATCATCTTGAGGCAGCACTTCTTCTAATAACGGACCTTCCACATCATCCACAGGCTTTTCTTTCTCAAAATCAAATTCTACATCATCGAACATATCTTTCAAACGAATGTCTTCTTCACACCTTGCCTCTTGAACCTCCTCATTCGGCACTTGATAATCTCTAATTTCAGAAGCTACATTCTCAAGTAGCGCTAGAACTCTATCTATTTCAGATGTAGAACTAGACGCCCCTGAAAACTTCACTCCTCTTTCTTCAGTTCTTTCTTCTGGCATCTCTTCTTGCACCGACCCCAGAAAATCTAGAGTAGACTGTAAGACTGGTTCTGATTCCATCTCTTCACCTCCCGCTAGAACAATTGAATCTCTATGTCTTGCAGGTTGTTTCTCTCTCGGAGGCCTTTCCTCAAACCTGTCAACGATCCGTACATTCGACGTGGTTGGTACCCTAGACGGCTCACTTTCAAGTCTCCTTCTTTTCCTCTCCCCCTCATGAAGATCATGATCATCATGATCATCATGCCGTCTAGTGGGCCGTCTAGCAGCAGCTTGACATGTCTCTTCAATACCTCGAATCCGATCAGATAGCTGTGATAAGCCATCAGTGAACATCTGGTTGATCTCGGTAAATGTCTTGGTGAGAGAGGCATCAAGAGTGGCCTGAAATTGCTGAAATTCCGTATGAGTAACCAAGTGAGCCTGAGACCTTTGTTTTTTAATAGCACGTTGTTGTAAAGCAGTCTGCTGTTGTAGAATGCCCACAAGATCACTATCTTCAGCTGAGCCCGACTCTAAGAGTCTAGAGAAAAGCAACCCCTTCAACTCTGGAATAGTAAGTGAATCAGCCGCTGAATGAGAAGGCTGTGAAGGAGGATCAGACATTGGAGCTTTACCCTTGGCTAACAAAGCTACTTGTTTCTCCAAAGCAGAAATGCGAGCAGTCTGCTGCTGAATAACCGTTGCCATCTGTTCGTTGTTAGCTCGAAATAAAGAACGGGTAATAAGTTGATTAGCAGTAACAACAACCGGAAGACGCGAGAGATCAACATCCGGTGATGAAGCCATGCTTGTCGGAGGAGGTACAGAAATAGATGGTGCAGACGAAGCAGAAGAAGCCGTAAATGTGGAAGATGTGGAAACCGGGACTGAATCTGACAATATACTACCAATGGGTGTTGAGGAAGAACCCAAGATAGTAGATTGTTGCCGTAACTCCGTGACAATAGAAGATGAGGGCAAACTAACGCCGAGGTCACTCAGACTTCTCGTTGATCCAAGAGTAGAACTCAAGGAACCCATGTTCAGTGTTGGCATGATGTTAGCGCTGATGGGATTTCCCTCCGATCCTGGCAAGCCCGCAACAAATGCAGAACTTACTACGGTGGTTCCGGCAGGGCTACTGAAGCCTCCTGCAAAGGTGGTTTGCACCGGTGTCCTAGTCAAAGAAAGATTTACATTTGAATCAATTGGTTCTAGACTCGATGAGTGAACAAGTGAAGTCGTGGGCGGGGGCAGCTGCCTCACTGTGTCGGTACCACCAACCTCCAAGTGAGGAATGGGTACAAGTTGTGGTAAGTCCCCGTGAGAAGTTGAAACTACCGTTTGTTGAGAAACGGTAGAGTGGGTGAGTTGGGTTGTGCATTGCATGAGTGGGGATCTCATGTCTTTTTCAATAGGCGGTGGCAACAGATGCTCACCCCTAGATGATGTGGCTACCCAGCTAGACTCGGCTTGGAAAGGGGTTTGTACTTCTTTTCTAGCCCCTATCTCACTCTCATCAATTCTTTTATCTCCCCCAACACTCAACCTCACATCCGATTTTTCAACTAAATCTCCCTCAGCCACCCTTATGTCACCCTGAGTCAACAAAGGACTCGAGCCTCTGTCAGGCATATCCTCATCATGATCATCATTATCATCATCATCATCATCATGGGCAGCATCAGCAATTGCTCCAATACTATCTTCAGAAGAGGAGTCATATCCCATAAGTCGTTGAAGACGTTGTGCCAACTCATTTGGAGAGTAACACTGTGCATCTGATATATCCACCAACGGTTGAGACAACTCAAGTAACGACTCGGCAACCTCCTCTATATCAGGAAATTCACCCACAAAATGCTCATTTACCGGAGATAGAGCAAAATCATCCATATTAGTCTCCACATTCGTGTGTAAAATTGGAGACGTAGCTCCATGCTCATCTTCAAGAGTAGCAAACACATCATCCATCTGAACCGCTGAACTGATTTGTCCAAGTTGAACGGCTACATTAAGAGTGGATGAGTGAGCTAACTGATCAGAATGGACCCCCACCGGCACCCCTCTCGGTATTTTCCCTCAACACACCCTGACCAAGATCCCGTGATCGTTGGTCCCTAGGAACTATACCCTCACTTCTAGGAACTATGACACCTTGGGTAGGTCCCTCCGGCTCTGGTTGAACCATAGGTGGAAACCTAGCCCTATACGCTCTCACACACGCCACATTCTGATCAGCATAATCTAAAAGCTCAGAAAATAACGGAACCTCCGGAGGAAAAGTCTTCTTCGGATATCGAATAGACAGCATGTCATGGATCTTGACCTTTTCCGCATCTGACCGGCGCGGAATATCTTGATTCTGACGCATTGCACTTGCAATAATAGTGCTGAGAAACCTCGGGTATGGCAAGTGCTTTTGCTTTTTCGCTAACAACTCCTTTAGATCGTAAAAAATCAACGAAGCATAATCGTAATGCTTGTTGAATAAGACTCCATAAAATAGAACCAAAAATGATTGCGTCGCCGTGTCTTGAGCCGTCCGCTTTCCAGTCAAACATCGACTTAGGATTGTGAACAACGTGTTGTATGTCGGAGGTAAGTGGGATTTGTTGAACTGAGATGGTGCATTGATCGCCTGCAGGTGACCAACGGATTCAACACCGGCCATTGCAACTTCCAATGATGCAAAAGGTTCAAACTGATTTGCATTGGGACGACTGTTTGCTTCCGGAAAGCCGAGTACACGGCGAAATTTGTTGACTCCAAAACTGATGTTGTAATGATCTAGCTTAGCCGTAAAATGATGGTTCCCCGGATCAGCATGAAACTGCAGTGTGTGCCATACTTGTTGCACATATAACAAAGGAACTTCAACTGTCCGTGTAAGAACAGTGTACAGTGGATGATTTCGTAAAATTGCAGTAATCACCGGAGCCTTCAGAGATGCATTCGGGTTGAAAGGAACATTGTTCGATATCGATGGTTGATATAGCGATGGACGAAGGAGTTGTCTATCCGGATCAGCATTCGGATTTCGTGGAGATGATTGCACTGAAATAATGTCTGAAATCGCCATATCATCGGAGTCTGGAAAAATATAGTCCTCCATGTCTGTAATGCAGAAAATCATTAGGTTTATCGTTTAAGTTTAAGATTTTATGAAAAACGTATTTGAGTGTGAAAAAAAAATTCACACAGTGTGGGACTTGAGAAGATTTGTATCAAAAGAATGACCATTGATCAATATAAGGAACTAGAAATGTGTTAACACATATAAGTCTTTTAATTTTGAAACATGTTATTCTTATATCTCAAACGTTATTAACAATTTATAAGACCAATGTTAACCATTAAATCCATGAAAAGACTTATATAGTATTGTAATTTAGTTCACTATATTGTAGAATTGAAGGTCAATCTTAAGGTCAAAAATATGAAGTCCAAAGTCTCAAGTCCTTATGATCCGGAACAACGGATCATTCACACGTTTAGGTTCAAGATTTCAAGAATACAATCCCGAGATGTTAACCCGTGTTTTAAGATAAGATGATACAAACATGTTTAATCTACTAGCCTAATCGGTATATGACCGAGTGAATACCTATAGGCTTCGTAGAACCTTGGATACGTATACAAAACACACACGACACAACAAAAATACAAGGCAGGGTCTTGAACTTGGCAGCAGCGACTTGAATAGATCCGCACGAGTTTGAAATTCCAGAAAGATTGGAATTATGAGTCGAAGCAATGTATTTATAGAAAAGATTGAAAACTGATATCTTAGTCATGATGACAATGACACGTGTCAGTCAGAGATTGGACCTTGCATATCTCGAGCGATAAAAAAGTGTGTTCAAAGAACCCGCTCGAGACATCTGAACCGACTCGAGATACATCTCGAGCGAATGTTTCGAGTCATCACTCGAAATACTTGTAACAAGTGATAAGTCAAAACAAAGACTCGAGATGATTGACACGAGATATGTGGCTCGAGTTAGATGACTCGAGATATGTGTCTCGAGTTAGATATGTGTCTCGAGTTAGATGACTCGAGATAAAGCTAACTACCAGTCAACTCGAGTTACACTACTCAAATGGTTAGACTCGAGATACAAGACTCGAGATGTGTGACTCGAGATGTGGGACTCGAGATGGACAATAAGAAAAACTCGAGTAGTGTTACTCGAACTCGAATTACATGACTCGAGTAGTAAGACTCGAGTGGTATGTGCTCATGACTCGAGATATAAGTACATGACTCGAGTTATGACTCGAGTTGTATGGCTCGAGATACATGACTCGAGGTCATGATGTGTAACAGAAATAACGACCTCACACTCGAGTTGAATGACTCGAGTTACATGACTCGAGATGAATAGATCAAGATGCAAGACTCGAGTTGTATGGCTCGAGATACATGACTCGAGTTCATGATGTGTAACAGAAATAACTACCTCACACTCGAGTTGAATGACTCGAGTTACGTGACTCGAGATGAATGAATCAAATTGCAAGACTCGAGTTGTATGGCTCGAGTTGTATGTAGTGAGCGCTCGAGTTGGTTGACTCGAGTTGTATGTGACTCGAGTTGAGTGTGCTCGAGATGTGTGTGGCTCGAGTTGTGAATGCTCGAGTTGTTTGACTCGAGTTGTATGTTGTGAGTGCTCGAGTTGGTTGACTTGAGTTGTATGTGACTCGAGTTGAGTGTGCTCGAGATGTGTGTGACTCGAGTTGTGAATGCTCGAGTTGTTTGACTCGAGATGTGTGTGACTCGAGTTGAGAGACTCGAGTTACATGACTCGAGTATCATGACTCGAGTTAGAGGTGCTGATAATAAATGGCTCGAGTCAATTACTCCCCCTACCATAATGCATTCATAATACTCCCCCTTAGACTAAGCATACCTGTATTTACCTGTAACAGATAGATTCACAACAGATGTACGAACCTGTACCAGATAAGCTCCCCCTTGACAAAACCATATTCTCAGAAGAAACAAACACATTAGTAATCAACATGAAAAAGAATAAGAGAAATACCAAAACTAATCAACTTGAAAAATAAAAAACAACAAAAGAAACAAATAAACTGTATTTCAAAATATACATAGAAGTTCAATGACTATACTGAATTCAGTATTCCATTATACTGCTATGTATAAGAAGAAATACAGATTATACGATCTTTTTGTCAATCATACCAAGTCTAGAGATGAGAAATTTAAAACGTTTCTCATCTAGAGCCTTAGTAAACAGATCAGCAAGTTGATATTCAGTATTGACAAAATACAGCTCTATATTTTCTTTTTCCACGTTGTCCTTTAAGAAATGATACCTGATATCGATGTGTTTGGTTTTCGAGTGTTGAACCGGATTAGCAGAGATGGCAATTGCACTTTTAGAATCACAATAGATGGGAATCTTTTTGTATTCAAGACCATAATCACGAAGTTGCGACTGCATCCAAAGTACTTGCGAACAGCAACTTGCTGCGGCAACATATTCAGATTCCGCAGTAGAGGTAGAGACACACTATTGCTTTTTAGAAGCCCATGAAACCAACTTATTTCCCAGAAATTGCAAATGACCTGATGTACTCTTCCGGTCCATATTGCAGCCTCCATAATCAGCATCAGTATACGCTTGTAGCTCAAATCCAAGACCTTTTGGATACCAAATGCCATAGTAGGGAGTCCCTTTTAAGTATCGAAAAATACGCTTAACTGCAGCTAAGTGAGACTCCTTTGGTTTGGCTTGATATCTAGCACACACACATGTTGCAAACATGATATCAGGTCTACTGGCAGTAAGATACATTAAAGAACCAACCATACTTCGATAATTCCTCAAATCTACATCCTTTCCTTCATGATCTGGGCCAATGGAATTACCCGTAGCCATTGGAGTTCCTATCGAATGACATCCAGACATATCATACTTTTTCAGTAAATCAAAGATATACTTGGATTGATTTATGAAGATGCCATCTGAAAACTGTCGAACTTGAAGGCCCAGAAAGAAATTAATCTCTCCCATCATACTCATTTTAAATTCTTCGGTCATGACATTCTCAAACTTTTTACACAACTCCCGACTAGTTGATCCAAAAATAATGTCATCAACATAGATCTGAATGACCACAATATGTTCGCCTTCCTTCATCAAGAACAATGTTGAATCCACCGAACCTTTCTTGAAACCCTTGGAAAGTAGATGTTTAGACAACTCCTCATACCAAGCACGTGGTGCTTGCTTTAAGCCATATAAAGCCTTGTCTAGAACATAGACATAATCTGGATGTTCTTTATGTACAAATCCTTCTGGTTGAGCTACATAGACTTCTTCTTTCAAATGACCATATAGAAATGTTGTTTTAACATCCATTTGAAAAACAGTGAAATCTTTGTAAGCAGCATATGCCAGAAACATACGAATAGCTTCAAGTTGAGCAACAGGTGCAAAAGTTTCATCGTAATCAATGCCCTCTTGTTGACGATAACCTTTGGCCACAAGTCGAGCTTTGTTACGAACAATTATATTATTCGCATCTTTCTTATTTTTGAATATCCACTTGGTATCAATAACTGATTTAGACTCAGGTAACTTGACCAACCGCCATACTTTTAAAGCCTCAAACTGATTGAGTTCCTCTTGCATAGCAGTAACCCAATCCGAATCTTGTAAAGCATCAGATACACGTGTTGGTTCAATGTTACTCAAAAATACAGAAAAGTTGCACTCATTTGCAGAAGCAGCTCGTGTTTGAACACCAGAAGTAGGATCACCAATTATCAGATCAATAGGATGATCCTTTGTCCATTTGACAGTATGTGGTAAAGGTGTTTGATTATTTACAGAAGATGGTTCCAAGATATTGTCAGTTGATGTAGGATGCACAGTAAGTAGTTCATGCCCTTCAGGAATAGAATCATTATGAACAACTTCATGAGAAGACGACTGATCATGAGAATCTATGATAATATCTGGATTAGAAGTATCCATAACTATGGGAGATGATGAAGGTGATGAGACAATACTAGGAAGATCTGAACATGGTATGGATGATGTTGGAGAAACTTCAGATGAGGGAGTAGTCGAACTCGAAGGAGTAGATGAGATACCTACAGTAGACGAAGATATTTGATTAGTACCATACAAGTCATCATAAAAATACTCAAACAAACTGTCCAACTCAGATGATGTAGCTGGAGGATCACTGGAGCTAGATGTGGATGTAGATGCATCTGCATTAGAAGACAACTCAACAAACGGGTCAAATTTAACATTTACACTTTCATACACAATTCTCGACCTTTTGTTAAAAACTCGATAAGCAACTGAACAATCTGAATATCCCACAAAAATCATCTCATCAGACTTAGGGCCAAACTTTCCCCGATTCTCAGTTTCATTAAGAACAAAACAAGGACACCCAAACACTTTGAAATAATCAATATTTGGAATTCTATCAAACAAAACATGATAGGGTGTTTTTCCAAATCTCCGATGAATGATAGATCGATTTTGTGTGTAGCACGCAGTATTCACAGCTTCAGCCCATAGGTACTGAGGTAATTGACTTTGAGCCAACATAGACCGAGCTGCTTCAACTAACGTACGATTACGACACTCAACGACACCATTTTGTTCAGGAGTTCGTGCGGCAGAAAAAGTTTGAGTAATACCTAATGAATTATAAAAACCTTTTAATACTTGATTTTTGAACTCCGTCCCATTATCTGATCTGACAGTCTGAACGGGTAGTTTAAGTTGTACTTGAACAGCTTTGATGAAATTTATTATTAAATTCGAAGTTTCATCTTTTGTTTTCAAAAACCGTGTCCAAGTATATCGTGAATAATCATCAACAATGACCAAAACATATTTTCTACCCGCTAGACTGACAGTTTTCATCGGGCCACACAAATCCATATGGATTAAGCTCAACGGAGATTTGGACCCTTGTTCAGGTTTTGGGGATGAGACGCTCTTTTCATTTTTCCTTGAGCACAACCTGAGCACAGTTGATCGGGTTCAAACTTGATCATTGGAATGCCAGATACTAACCTTTCTTTGACCAGTCTGTCAAGATATCTGTAATTCAAATGAGACAATCGACGATGCCAAAGTAAAGATTGATGAGATGACTTCTGAGTGATGAGACACTGAGATTTCTTTGCAAGCATATGTCGAAGTTTGATCGTATAGAGATTAGTTTTCCGAGTGCCAACTAATAATTCTCTACCCCATTCAGTTCTGACAGCACATCGACGTTTATTAAAATTTACCTCTAAATCTTTATCACAAAATTTGCCAATACTGAACAGGTTATGATTCAAACCTTCGACATGTGCTACATTATTTATTGTAATATCCTTACACACAATATCTCCATGACCCACAACTGGTGACAGTTCATTATTACCAAATTTGACTGAGCCTCCATATTCTTCTCTGTAATTAGACAGAAGCTCTTTCCTCCCAGTCATATGTTTGGAACACCCAGAATCGAGGTACCATTTATGACTGGCCTGCAATGAGGAAATCAGTTGGATTTAGGAACCCATTTTAAAATGGGTCCACTCCGTGCATTACTCTTAAAAGTACAGGCAATTGAATCCCAGTAATACTTTGTTCCTCTAAGCATATTAAAAACATGAAATGGAACATATGTAGGAACAGAAGAACGAAGAGTCGTAGAGAAATTAGATTTAATATGATGTATATTCTGTGAAGAACGTGAAGCATGAGAAACTGAAGAAACAGATGTAGACCTTTTATTCATAGAATTTGTTGATCCAGCTCTCCTAAGACCTGATGAAATGATAATGATCCTGAATCTTTACTGAGTGAATAGGTTTTTACTTCTGTTATAGCTTGAGGAATTATCACTGAGTCTGTTCAGTGTTATTCCATGTTACTTATGCTGTAACTTAACTTTATAGATTTCAGGATCAGGATCAGGAGACTAACGAGTCTGTTCTGCAGTCTACTGATCCTGTCCACTGAAGTGAAGACCTCCCCCTGAAGACATTAAGATCATACACAAAGAACCATCAGCGACGTCGAAGAAATAGCTGATGACAGGAACAGCATGCTCGTGATCTGAAGACGGATCTCAGTGATAGCAGTCTGTTCACTATCGTATGACATCCTGAAGACTCATCAGGATACACGTGACCCTGAACGTCCCCAGTTTCAGGACTCTAGTCACTGATCAGTATCCTGATCCTGAAGGATTAGAACAATGTCTTAGTCTAATGCACAAAAGGATTACACGCCTTTTCTGACACAATAGTACATAAGGGCAGTTACTTTACTGTTCCCTCCGTACTTATCAGACCATAAGGCAACTGTTTACAAACATCCTCTTTTGCACACCATGCAAAGAGTATTTGTTTATAGTAAATAGTACAACAGACCACTCACATTGTGACACGTCACAATAGTAGGTCTGCATGCATTTAATGCATGGAGTATAAATAGGACGTGAAGAGATGTTCTCCACACTTCTTCTTCATCCTAATTCTACTCAAGTCCTTTCTCTCTTTATCCCTCTATCTTCTTTCTTTATTCTCTTCTCACTTAGTGCATAGTGAAAGAACTTAGATTGTTTAGTTTAGACTAATTGTCTTTTCTATTTCCGCAACAATCTGTAAATTCATATTGTTTATAAAACAAGAATTTAAAAGTGAGAAATTTGTGTGATTATATTCAACCCCCCCTTCTATAATCCCAAACACTATCCTTACTTGAAGGTCACCTACTTGGGACCAACAAGTGGTATCAGAGCAGATACAAGCTCTCATTTTCTTCTTAAGAAAAATCTTGTGATCCTCTCTCTTCTTATTCTATGGCTCTTCAAGCTAAGGATAACTACTTTGATACCGGCTCTGCTGGAAAGCCTCCTCGGTTTAACAAAGACAACTTCTCTCTTTGGAAAACCAGGATGGAACTTTTCCTCTCTGGTTCTGATCCCCAGATTCCTTATTTTCTGGAAAATGGACCACATGTGCCTACACAAACCGTCCACCCCATTCCTGCTGCTGGTGGCCAACCTGCTGTTCCTGAAAGGGAGCTGGTAAAGCCCGTAACTGACTGGAATGATGAAGATAGACGCCTGGTCAACATTGACACCAAGGCTAGGTCTCTCATTGCCATGTCACTCCCTGATGACGTCTTTCATTCTGTCTGTCACCTTCGCTCTGCTAAGGAGATATGGGACACTCTCTGTGTTCAATATGAAGGTACCGCCGTACTAATGGAATCAAGAAAGATTTTCTTGGTTCGTCAGTACGAAAGCTTTATTCATCAGAAGGATGAAACTCCCTCCCAGCTACATCAGAGATTCAACTGTCTTCTGATTGATCTGAAGACCATCGGTACTACCTACTCTAACTCTGAGGTGGTTACCAAGTTCATGGAAGCTCTTCCTGAACATTGGGAAATCTACACCTCCTGCTTAACTATGTCAAAGGACATAAAGACACTCACTCTAAGTGAGCTGTACGGTATTCTTCTGAACCGTGAACAACAGAAGAAACTGAAAAAGAATCTCATAAGAGATTCTAAAGAATCCAAAAGCACATCTGTTGCATTGGTTTCTGATTCAGTTCCTCCTGGTGCTGCTTCTTTTTCTTCAGTAACTATTACTGAATTAGAATCTTCTGACTCTGAAATGTCAGAAGATCCTGAATTCAATGAATCTCTTGCTCTTTTAACTAGATCCTTCAAAAAGTTTGCCAAAAAGGGAAACTTCCATAAAAAGAAACATCTTTCTATTACTGACAAGCCAAAGTCAGATTCTACTGACAAGGCTACTGCTATCTGCTACAACTGTCAGGGCAAAGGACACTTTGCTAATGATTGCAGGTACAGAAAAAGTCAGTTTGCTCCCTCCTCTGCAAAATCTTCTTCCAAGAACCCCAAATACCAACGCCTGAAGGAAAAGTACAAAAAGATGAAAACTCAGCGTAAAGGCAAAGGTTTAATCGCAGAAGACTGCGACTGGGATGATGTATCCTCTGATGACTCGTCTGATGAGGAAGATACTCAAGTGGCACTCATGGCCATTATTGAGGAACCTACCTTAGCTCTCATGGCTAAGATAGAAGAGGTTCCTGAAGAGATTCCTCCTCAGGTTCCTGAAGCTTCTTCTTCCACAACTCCTGAAGCCTCCACCTCTGCGACTGATTCTTCCAGTCAGGTACCTATTCCTCTCATCCCTCTTGAAAGCTTAACACAGTTAGACCTGGTCACTCTCGACCTTTACAAAGCCCTTAATGGTAAAACATCTGCTGAAAAAATGAACATTGACCTTAGAGGACAACTCAAAGAATGTCAAGAAAAATTAAAACAGCTTACCATTGTGGAAGAAAATTATAAGGATCAGGTCACTGTAAACAAAACTCTTTGTATTGAAAGAGAAATGGCTCTTGCTGCCAAAGAGAAGGCCCTTGCCCAATTAAATGCTGAAAAAGTCACCATCAAAGGATGGAGTGACGCCTCTGAAAAAGTTGATGAAATATTAGCTTCAGGGAGGCCTGATAAAAGCAAAAGAGGTCTTGGATTCTTTCGTGGATACAAGAAAGAAGAAACTAAGTCTGATCATTCCATGCTCAAATTTGGAAAATTTGTTTCTTCCATTCCTCTTCCTAATACCTCTGAAAACACCCCTTCTTCTTCTAACACTCACTCTGAAGGTGCTCCTAAGAGCAAAAAGAATACAGTTAAGGATAAATCCAAAACTGAAACACCTTCAAAGACCAAGGGTCCTAAACCCAAGAACAAAGTTCTTGGTGGTGGTCCTTCAGTCTCTGGAACTAAGTCTCTCTCTCAGAGTCCTGCTCCCAGACTGAAGATTGACCTGAAGCAAACGACTAAGGAGAAGACTCCAATTCCTCCTATGTCAAAAGCTAAAGGCATACTTGGTGCAGGTCCTGCTCACCTAAAGTTCAAAAACTTTCTGGACCACACTAAACGCTTTCAATATCGCAAATGCTATCACTGTGGATTAAATGACCATATTGCGAGTAAGTGTCCTGATGCTACCAAAGCTGAAAAATCAGTTAAGGTAAAGAAGATTCCCAAGACTGAGAAATCAGTCAAAGGAAAGAAGGTTGTCAAGACTGTTCCTTCAGTCAAGACTCCAGCCTCCTGTACTGATACTTCAGTAAAGGCTGACACTGATTCAACCAGTCCTACTGATACTTCTGGATCCATAGTTCTATGGGTACCAAAGAAAACTTAAACTCTGTATTTTACAGGATAAGGGCATCTGGTACTTGGACAGTGGATGCTCTCGACACATGACTGGTTCTAAATCTGTCCTCACTAACTACCGTGAAGAAAGAGGTCCTGCTGTGACCTTTGGCGGAAACGGTAGAGGCCAAACCCGAGGGTATGGCACTCTGACCAACGGAGTAACTACTTTCAAAAGAGTTGCTTATGTTGAAGGCCTGATGCATAATCTTCTGAGCATCAGTCAACTGTGTGATAAGAATCACAAAGTTTCTTTCTCTAAGAAAAAGTGCAAAGTCAAGAACAGGAAAAAGGAAGTCATTCTCAATGGTGTTAGACATGCAGATATCTACATCATCAATATGAATACTTCCACCGATAACTTCTGTTTCGTATCACGTGCTTCCACTGATATGAATTGGCTCTGGCACAAGCGTCTCTCTCATCTCAACTTCAAGACGCTGAACCAACTCTGCATCAACAACCTGGTCATTGGTCTTCCTGACTTTCGCTATACAAAGGAATCTCTTTGTTCAGCATGTGAGAAAGGAAAACAGACCAGGGCTAGCTTCAAGTCCAAGCAGATTTCCTCCATCAGCTCTCCTCTACAACTTCTCCACATGGATCTCTTTGGACCTGTTAATGTCCAATCCATTGGTGGAAAGAAATATACTCTGGTGATCGTAGATGAATATTCCAGATATACTTGGGTTTTCTTCTTACGTGCCAAGAGTGATGCTCCTGAAGAAATCATCCTGTTCGTCAGGAAGATGGAAAAACTCAACAACCTTACTGTTCGTTCAATAAGAAGTGACCATGGGACTGAGTTCAAAAACAGTACCCTGGAATCTTTCTTTGAACAGAAAGGTATCTCTCAAAACTTCTCCTCTGTGAGAACTCCTCAGCAAAATGGTGTTGCTGAAAGACGAAACAGGACGCTGATCGAAGCTGCTAGATCTATGCTGAGTGAAGCCAACCTTGCCACTCAGTTCTGGGCTGAAGCTGTAAATACTGCTTGTTACACTCAGAACAGATCTCTGATTGTCAAGCGCTTCAGAAGAACAGCTTACGAACTCTTTCGTAACAGGAAACCATCAATCAAACATCTCCATATCTTTGGTTGTGTCTGCTACATCCTAAACAACAAAGATAATCTTGGAAAGTTTGATTCCAAATATGATGATGGAATTTTCCTCGGATACTCATCCATTTCTAAAACATACCGTGTGTTCAACAAACGAAGACAAGCCATTGAGGAAACGATTCATGTCAAGTTTGATGAATCAGGTCCTACCTTTCCTCACCCAAATGATAATACTGAAATCAATCAGTGGGCTGACTCTTTCTTTCAAGTCCCTGAACCTCCTATTGCTGATCCTTCTCCTCAAGACCTTCCTGATGGTTTTGAAGAAGATCCTATACCACCTTCTGATATAACCACTCCACCTCTCATAAATGCCACCCCTATCACTCAAATCACACCTCCTGAACCTGATCAACCCACTAACAGTGAAGACTTCTCTCAAACCACTGTTAGTGAACCCACTCCTACAAATCTTCTTCCTGATCCATCATCCAATGAAGCATCTACCTCAGGACAGGTGTATCAACCTCCTGCTCTCCGATGGACCAAAGATCATCCCATTGATCAAGTTCTTGGAAATCCTTCTTCTGGTGTGAAAACCAGACGTCAAGCTGGTAACGTCTGTCTTTATGTAAATTTTATCTCTGAAAATGAACCTAAAGAAATAGATGATGCTTTGCGTGATCCTGCCTGGGTCTCAGCCATGCAGGAAGAGCTAGCAGAGTTCATCAGAAACAATGTCTGGCTTCTCGTCCCTAGGCCTCGAAAACGTACAATCATTGGTTCCAAGTGGATTTTTCGAAATAAACTTGATGAGATTGGTACAATCATTCGAAACAAGGCTCGCCTTGTGGCTCAGGGATACAGGCAGGAAGAGGGCATTGATTACGATGAAACTTTTGCTCCTGTTGCTAGGCTCGAAGCAATTCGACTCTTCCTAGCTTTTGCAGCACATATGAACTTCAAAGTTTATCAGATGGACATTAAAAATGCCTTTCTGAATGGAAAACTTAATGAAGAGGTCTATGTGGCTCAGCCTCCTGGCTTTGTAGATCCTAAGTTCCCTGATCACGTCTACAAGTTAAACAAGGCTCTCTATGGGTTAAAACAGGCTCCTCGTGCCTGGTATGATACTCTCTCAACCTTTCTTCTCTCTAAAGGTTTTGTTCGTGGAAAGATTGATAGCACCTTATTTCTGAAGAAATATCCTAAGCATATCCTTCTTGTTCAGATATATGTCGATGACATTATCTTTGGATCCACAAATCCCAAACTCTGCGAAAAGTTTGAGTTGCTCATGAAATCTGAATATAAAATGTCTATGATGGGCGAACTAACATTCTTTTTAGGACTTCAGATCAAGCAATCTGAAAAGGGAATTTTCATCAATCAAGGTAAATACGTACATGAGATGCTGAAGAAATTTGATCTCACATCCTGTACACCGATGAAGACTCCAATGGCTCCTCCTCTGTCTCTTGACAAGGATTCCAAAGGGAAACCTGTTGATGTGACTCTCTATAGAGGAATGATTGGCTCACTGCTGTATCTTACAGCGAGTCGTCCTGATATCATGTATTCTACATGTCTCTGTGCTCGTTATCAGGCTGAACCCAAAGAATCCCATCTGACCGCTGTAAAGCGGATCTTCAGATACCTGAAGGGAACTCCTAACATGGGTCTTTGGTACTCCAAGGACTCAGGGTTCGATCTAACAGCTTATTCTGATAGTGACTTTGCAGGATGTAAGATCGACAGGAAAAGCACTACTGGTGGCTGTCACCTATTAGGTGGCAAGTTGGTGAGTTGGACTAGCAAGAAGCAGAACTCTGTGTCCACATCAACTGCTGAAGCTGAATATGTTGCAGCAGGAATATGTTGTGCTCAGGTCCTGTGGCTGAGAAATCAACTTCAGGACTATGACATACAACTCTCCAAAATTCCTATCTACTGCGACAACACTTCAGCAATAGCCATTGCTAACAATCCTGTCTTACACTCTAAGACAAAGCACATTGAAGTGAGATATCACTTCATCAGGGATCATGTGATGAATGGTGATATTGAACTCCATTTTGTCCCTACTGAATATCAGCTTGCTGACCTCTTTACCAAACCACTGGATGTGACGCGTTTTAATATGCTCCTCAGTGAACTTGGGATGTTAAATCCTGAAGAATAGAAGTTCTCAGGATAAACAGTTGTTAAAGTCCTTATATTCTTTCAGGACCTCTTTTGTTTAACAACTCCTGAATAACTCTTCTTCAGAGGATAACTCTGTTCAGTACTTACAAAATCTTTATTCAATATCCGAATACTGATGATTCTCAGGTAAGTATTTCTTCCCTCTGCTACTGAAACCTTATCGCATTAAATGTGATAAGAGGATTTTTCCCAAAACAGTACTTATCTGATAAGTACTCTGATTCCCATAAAACATATCTTTCACCAAATTGGAATCATCCCCTGAAAAGGTGGTTTTTAGTTTTTCTAATAAAACAAACTTTTCATCTGCACTGACACGTAATGGGACGTTTCCTGTTCCCCACTACGTGTGTCAGGCGCGTGAATGCGCGTCGAGCTTCTTTTTCATCATAACGTTTGAATTTAGCCGCTCTTTTCTCTCTCATCCTTTTTCTCTCTCCAACCACGAGGTATAAAAACCTCATTCGTAATCCTTTTCACTCTTTACGCTCACTTAATACTCTCTAAGCATTCTAAGCAAGAAAAAGCAAAGAATCTTCATCCTCAAGAACACCAAGAACACACACTTACATCTTCTTTTAACAAGATCAACGTAAGTTTCCTTTTGTTCTTTCTACAAACTAAGTTGGTATTCTTCCTTAAAAACAACTTATTTTGGTAAACGTTTTTCCAAAAACCCTAAGATCACTTCGTTTGATCTTAGTTTTCCTAAAATCTTCAAAGATTTTTGTTAAAACTGTTTAACATGATTGCTCTTATTTCTTTTAAGAAACAGTCATAAACTCCCATTTTGATATCTTTTCATCAAAATGGAAGTTCTTTTTAATACCAAAACACATTCCTTTTGTGTATTTTGGTATCTAATCTATTCTAAGTATAAAGGATTTCACCATTTTTATGAACATACTTTGTGTTCATTGAAAAATGAAGAAAAATGCATATTTTGGACTCCTAATCATCCATATATGTTATTTTTATGTTTCTAACAGGATGGCTGCGACTACTTCTTCTCTGGACGCTCAACTCTCCTCCGAGGCTACTCCACTACAATCATCTGAAAGCCTGCCGATCGTCATCCCTGCGCATGACGTTCAATTCAAACAGAACAACGTTCTTGCTCTGTTTGACATTCCTGAAGGCAAGGAATATCTAATTCCTGCCAAGGACTTCCTACTTCGAAGCCCTCTGAAGACGGCTTTCACCCTGGACCCCAAGCCGAACAAGCCCATGCTACAACAACTGTGGTCTACAGCCATGGTTACCAAGGAGAAGAACTCCAAGGGCGTCCTGCGCGAGGTGATCAAGTTCCAAATCAGGGACAACCTCATCTCCTTCGGTTTTGGAACACTCAGGAACGTGCTTAACTTCCCCAAGAAGAAGCGCTTCCCTCCTGTCCCCTCCGCCGACGAGATCGTCGAGTTCCTGGACGCCATCGGCTACAGATGGCCTGTCAACAAGGATGGCGTCCTGCTACCAAAGACAGGAGCTACTGTCCATAAGTCAGGACTAAACGCCGTGTTCTATTATATATGGAACACGTTTGGCCTGTGCTTATCGGGCAAGACGGGGAGCACGGAGCAGTTCCCTACGGTCATCCAGCACATGGTCTTCTCTGCGATCAAGAATCGTGAGTTCGACTATGCTCGCTCCATCTGGGACGACATGGTGAAGAAGGTCCGAAGCAAGAATCGGGTCGCCAACGTAGCCTTCACCAGGTTCTTCTCGGCCGTCCTGGAGCTGCACATGGGGGCGAACTACCCCAAGGTTGGAAACTCCAACAACTACTCTCTGGGACCTAGGTTCCTAGACCAGGTTGCTCATCATCCTGATGACGTCCCCCTCTCCGACGTCCTGGTCATTCCTGAACCTGCTCAGGATCAGGATCAGGATCAGGAGGATGCTGAACCATCCACCGCTCCCACTGCAGGTATGTTTTCTATCATCTCTTCCAAACCACACTCTTCTACTTCTATGCATGCTATGTCAGTAGCTAACCCAATACTGACTTCCCCAGCTGCAACCACATCTTCTGCGCTCCAGAAGCGCCCCCAACCATCCTCTGCTACTCCTCCACCTCCCTCAAAACGCGCCAAAGCAAGGGCGCAAAAGAAAAAGACGCAGGCGGCTGGTAAGAAATATTACATTACCCTGCCCCAGCTCTTTAATAAACCTTCCCCTTTGTCTAAACTTTCTTCCCATGCAGATACTTCTACATCTGCCCCTGTTACACAAGAACCTGAGGTGGTTCAACTCGAACCCTCAGAGAATCTGGTGGGTAATCATCCTGATACCCTCCCAGCCTCAGGTAATATTTCTATGCAACATATTACTGTTCCTTCTTCTATGAAAACTAATGAGTCTTCTAGTGCTCACTTAGTTACTATGTCTACAGGTTCTTTAGGAGCAGGTTCTGAAGGGCATCTTCAACAGGATGACCCCTTCAACGACTTCATCCTCACGGACACCGAGCATCAGCTGAACGCAGCTGAGCTCCGCAGGCAGTCCGCTGAGAGGACCCTGCAGGAGGCCCGCACTGCCTTCCAGCAGAAGGAGGCCGAGCACTCGGCACAGCTCCAGTCCCTCCAACAGGAACTTGTTGCTGCCCAAGCTGCTGCAGCCGCTGCTGAAGCCGCCGCCGCCAGTGCCACTGCCGCCGCCATCGCCGCGACTCCGCCGCCCACGGCCGTCACCCTGTCCATCTCTTGTCTGGATAATATCCATGACAAGGTTTCACAGGTTGCCTCCTCCTCCTCCAACCTTCAGGCATCTATTGATGACCTGAAGGCCACGGCACTCCCTGCGCTCTCCCACCGACATCAACAACAGCACCACCTCTCTCACCACCTTTCAAACAACAGTGGTTCAGAGGTTGGATGCTCAGGAAGCTGCTCTCCGAGCCCTCCAGGAGCAGGTGCAAGGGCTCTCCACTGCGGTCAACGCCCTCACCGCTGCTCCTGCACCGCCTCCGTCCTTCACCACGGCGGACAGGGACGTGTTGCAGTCCCTGATCACATCGTCCTTCATCCAGCGCAAGATGCTGGGTGACATGGCCTCTCTCCTCCAAAGGAGTGTTACAACAGCTGCCTTAGTGCAGGCACCTGCTGAGGGGGAGAGACAGCCCCGAGACCATTCAGCATATTCCCCCTCCACAAACTGGAGAACCACTGAAGACGGGGGAATAATGAAGACGACGATGATGATGATGAAGATGATGATGATGCTGACGACATCTTCATCGAGAAGGTCTCTACTGATTCTGCGCCCATTCCAGGGCAAGCACAACCTCAGGGGGAGAACCCTGATGCTTCTGGTACGTCTCTACCACCATCCTCTCCCTCTTCCTCTGATAACCAACCCATATCTTCTCTCCTTAAAACCAAACCTACCCCTGAAACTATCACCCTAGACTCCTCACCTGAAAACTCCCCTCCTAATAACCTTCAAATGGTTATCTACCAACCTCCCAAACTACCAACTCCTGAATCCACCTCTGCTCCTGAACCTGAACCCTTTAACCAAGCCGATCCTGAAACCCACGATGTCAACTTTGGCTCTGTCACTGGTGACATTATTCGCCTAATGGAGAATAGTCCCAATGAACAAACCAGAGCTAAAGTAGCTAAAATGACTTTCAGGATCACACCCCTCAACCAAGAAACCATTTCTACCCGTCCTCCAACCCGTTTCAACCAGGAAGCCTCTTCATCTACAACCCCTGAAATCCGAGCCACCCCTGAAACCATATGCCTCTCATCAGATGATGAATTCATCTCTGATGACTTCTCTACCCCTGCTTCTTCACCCAGATCACCTCCCTCAAACTCTCCTAGATCTGAAGGTGAAAATTACCCTGACAATTCCTTTGCCATTGACAGGGATGGGCGCTTAGACGCCGTGATAGAGCGACTCGAGAGTACAAGAGTAAAAATTCCTCTTCGTACCTCTTGTGACTCCGAGTTCGCCTATCTCTCGCAGGAGGAGTACAACGAGGCTGTACAGGCTCAACTAGAGCACAATAAGAAGCAGAAGGAAGCTTTCCTCTCTGCCCAAGCCGCTCGAAGGCTTGCATCGGATTTTGTAGATCAAGATGCTGAAATAAGTGCGGATCCTATCCTTGCACAGAAGGCTGTTCTGAAGGTCTTCAACAAAAACGCTGAGATACAGACTGGAGAAGTAAATGCTGAGCTTGACTGGTGCAGAGATCGGTTACACCTTCGAAAGCATGGTGCTGCCATCTCAGGAATCCATCTTCGCCGATCAAGAGGCAAGAAGAATAATCCTGGCAAAACCTGGATCACAGTCAAACGCTCTGGAGTAAAGGACGTCGAGCACACTCTGGACAAGTTAGATCGCTACAACTTGTCAGAGTGGAACGAAATCAGATCCCTGCTTCCCAAAGCCAACAAGAACTATCGGGCGGAAGTAGAAGAAGTCATTGAAGGACTTATTGCTCGCATCAGAAGGACAACTGAAATACCTGATGACCTACTCCATTACTCTCCACTCCCAACTCAGCAGCCTGTTCGAAGATCTGCAGGCACCTCTACAAGAAGACCAACTCCCTGTCTTCCCAGAATGGTTGTTAAACCTCTGGACCTCTCGATGCTTGATCTTTCATTCCCTCAAGGAATTACTCTTTCTGAAGGACAAGTAATCAGAGAACCTGTTCATGGCATTTGTGTTAGCCATAACTCAATCCTACGCTTTCAACGCTTCAGTGAGCTACACTTAGCGCCTTATGAACATCTTTTGACGGTTCTCTTCACTGCACAACAGGATAAGAAAAATCCAGACAACAAAGAGATCATTCGCAATGTCAGAGCTATACTTGATCACAGACTTGCCTTCAGCGACACTCCTGTTCCTGTTTGCGTCAAGACTGAATACATTAGCGAAGAATCTGATAGCTAGTTGTCTTATAATCTTTTTTTTTCTTTCAGTACTCCTGTAATGTACTCTTGTATTTTCCTTACTCTTGTAATATTTAATGAGATTAATGAGAATGCAATTCAGTGCATTGTACTTCATTTCATCATAGTACTGAAAAAGATCCCTCAAAACAGTAAATGGGACATGTACCTTTATGAGTTCTATTTCCTACTGTTTAGTTCTAGACTTAGATTTAATTCTAACTGTTCTAGTTTAAGACAATTACTCTGTTGTCTTATCATTATCATTTAGGGGGAGATTGTTGATCCAGCTCTCCTAAGACCTGATGAAATGATAATGATCCTGAATCTTTACTGAGTGAATAGGTTTTTACTTCTGTTATAGCTTGAGGAATTATCACTGAGTCTGTTCAGTGTTATTCCATGTTACTTATGCTGTAACTTAACTTTATAGATTTCAGGATCAGGATCAGGAGACTAACGAGTCTGTTCTGCAGTCTACTGATCCTGTCCACTGAAGTGAATACCTCCCCCTGAAGACATTAAGATCATACACAAAGAACCATCAGCGACGTCGAAGAAATAGCTGATGACAGGAACAGCATGCTCGTGATCTGAAGACGGATCTCAGTGATAGCAGTTTGTTCACTATCGTATGACATCCTGAAGACTCATCAGGATACACGTGACCCTGAACGTCCCCAGTTTCAGGACTCTAGTCACTGATCAGTATCCTGATCCTGAAGGATTAGAACAATGTCTTAGTCTAATGCACAAAAGGATTACACGCCTTTTCTGACACAATAGTACATAAGGGCAGTTACTTTACTGTTCCCTCCGTACTTATCAGACCATAAGGCAACTGTTTACAAACATCCTCTTTTGCACACCATGCAAAGAGTATTTGTTTATAGTAAATAGTACAACAGACCACTCACATTGTGACACGTCACAATAGTAGGTCTGCATGCATTTAATGCATGGAGTATAAATAGGACGTGAAGAGATGTTCTCCACACTTCTTCTTCATCCTAATTCTACTCAAGTCCTTTCTCTCTTTATCCCTCTATCTTCTTTCTTTATTCTCTTCTCACTTAGTGCATAGTGAAAGAACTTAGATTGTTTAGTTTAGACTAATTGTCTTTTCTATTTCCGCAACAATCTGTAAATTCATATTGTTTATAAAACAAGAATTTAAAAGTGAGAAATTTGTGTGATTATATTCAACCCCCCCTTCTATAATCCCAAACACTATCCTTACTTGAAGGTCACCTACTTGGGACCAACAGAATTGAATTTGGAAGGTACATTATTTTTAGAATTCAGTTTGTTTCCCACACTAAACTTGCTATTTGCATATTTCATACTAAAATATAATTTCTTAACATTCCTCTTCGTTGACCTCTTCTTTCTTGACTTCTCAAGGCTCACACTGTTGGAACTTCCTGTAGAAGGATTAGTACAGATATCAAAAGGTTTCAACTTAGGTTGAACAGTTGGAATGACTTGTTCAGTTTCCTCAGGAATCACCATGTTCGGATTTTGCTTTTTCAAATCAATGTGATGCTGGAATTTCCGTAACATAGATTTTACTCCTTGAGAGAACTGAACATTGTTGATGTATGCATGAGTGACTGGAGTATGAACAATCTTTTGGTTTTTCCCAGCATAGTGATGACCTTCTTCATATATAGACAGTCTTTCAACTAGTCTATCATAGTTTTTGGTTAAGGTTACACATTTGCTGTTCCAAAATATTGTATCACACTTTTGACGAGAAAGTTCTGTCTTTAACTGTTTAATTGTGTTTTGAAAACTGTGCTTTTCCTTGTCATGTTTCTTTTCTAAATAAGAGATTTCATCATGAAAATGACAAACTTTTGATCTTGTTGCTGAGTACACAGGTTCAGAATTTCCAAGAGATTGCTTCTTTGATTCCTTTGAAGATTCACCCAATTCACTATCACTTTTTGACAAATCAGTGGAAGATAATCCATTAGTCGGAGTTGTTGAAGATGACTGAGCAGTAGATATTTCATCAATTATGGGTTGTTTTGAATTAACAGAGTTGAACTCATAAGGAACCTCAACATCATCAGTTGACATTGCTGAGGGTTCTTTGTATTCAAAATAACCTTTATTATTAACAACACGAACAACTTTTTCCTGCTCATCATCAACACCTTCTTTTAGATTTTGGTTTGACCCAGAATTATCTTGAGAAGAGTTTCTGGTTTCTACTGATGTTGACACATTACAAATTAAATCATTTAGAATTTCTGACACCAGTGAAATTGGTTCAGAATCAACATCAGTAGTATTCCAATGAAGAAAATTCTTTGACTTAGTTAAAAGATTTGAGTTCTGAATTTTCAAATCTTCAATTTGCTTCTCAAGCTCTGAAACTTTACATTCCAACTCCTTGGTTGATATGTATGGTTTCACAATACTGTTTGATGATTCTGGGTATACAAAATATACTGGATCATCCTTAATTGAATTGGATTTAATCTTCAGAGTATCATCATTATACACAAACTTGACCCTATGATATTTAGAATCATGGTACAGAGGATCATGTAGTTTCATATGTTGCATCTCTGAAAATTCTTCCTTCATTTGAAAACCTTTTAACGAAGGAAACCTCTTACTCATTAACATGCTCGTAAGATCATAGAATGCTGCATTTTCTTTAAGAGCCTTTTGCAAATGGTTTGGATTTTTAACTCCAAGGTTCTTTTTCAAATAATTTGGATTTGTGTATCCAAGACCTTCTTTGGAGTAATAATCTCTAAACTCAACTTGTTTATTCAAGAAAATTGTATGCTCAGTTTGACCTATCTTATGAAGTTTAAAATCAAGATCTGAAATCATCTTATTTAGCTTTGAAACATTTTCTTTTTCCACACTCAAGCTGATGGTTAAAAAATCAATTTCCAGCTTTTGTGACTTATGTTCAGCTCGAATTGTCTCAAACTCATTCACTGATTTTTGCAATTGTGCACATTGAGAACTTAATTGTTCTTTTTGTTGCAACAAATCAGTAATTTCGTTAGTTTGTTTTAAAATGACAAGTTCGAGTTCTTTATTTTTGTCATGAATTAATGTTGTCACTTCAAGCATTTTTCTATTATGATCAGCAAGAGAGACAGAACGTACCGTTGAAGTTTCTCCTTCACTCTCTATTTCTTTATCAGATTCTGATTCTTCCTCCATTAAGCCCATAAAGCACATCTGTGCTTGATCATCATTGTCAGAATAATCCAGCCATTCTTCATCATCAGCCATCAACACTAATCCTTGTTCTTGCTTCTCTGCCAGTTCCAACTTCTTCCTCAGTAGTTCCACTTTCGACATCTTAGTAGTACACCCTTTAGCAATATGACCTGTCTTTCCACACTTATAGCATGTAATACCAGCTTGACCTTTCCTTTCCTCTGTTTTCTCTGGAGTATCTTTGACAACCTCTTCTTTCTTCGTAGCATATCTGTCAACATACTGATTTTCAACTCGAGGAGGATATCCTTGTGAACTTTGCATGTAGTTTCTGTTATAGCCTCGTCCACCTCTTGTAGAAAATCTTCTGTTGTTTGACCCAGACCTATTATAATATTTCTTCTTATAAGCCTCAGTTAGACTCAATAAGCTTTGCAGCATTTGATCTCTTTCATCTTCATCATATTCATCCTCATCCTCTTCTTCCTCATCTTCAAATACTTCCAACACTTTAGCTTTCCCTTTCTTTACTTTCTTCTTTGCTTTCTCCTTTTCAGCAAGCAACGCCATAGAATCAGCTTCAGACTTTTCTTTCTTCTTTCGTTCAGCAGCAATTTCGTTCACCTCTTCCTCGAACAATAACAGATTCTCATACACCTCATAAACTTTCAACTCATTCAAAACTTTGTGTTGCTTCACGAATCTTGAAAATTGCTTCCAGTCTGATGACAAGTTGTTGATGAACTTCACAATGTAATCCATTTCTGATCGAATGATATTATTTTTCTTCATATCATTCATCAGTTCCACAAACCTGTCATAAGTCTCTTCTAGTGTTTCATCCTCCTTCATTCTGAAATTTTCATACCTATCCATCAAATTAGTTACTCTCATTTGATTTCCGACCTTAGAACCCATCATTATCTTTTGTAGCTGATCCCAAATAGATTTTGCTGACTCATCATAACTATCTAACTTGCGAAAGATTTCATTCGGAATTGCTTGAATTAGACAGTTTTGAGCTTCAACATCAATCATAAACCTTTCTCTTTCAGCCACATCCATCTCTGAATATTCTTTTGGCACTTGTCTTCCATCAAGTGTGGTAACTGGGATAGGATGAGGTCCATGTAAAATCGAATGAAGAATTTTATCTCCATCTTTCTTTCTCCTTATGTATAGCTTGAATCGCGAGACCCACATTTCATACTCATCTTTGAATAGCACCGGTGCTTTGGTCTCTGATCCCATTGACATATCATCTCTCCGATTTGCGAGACTCATCTTTAAAACGGATATTTGTTACTGATTTTATGAGAAATATCAGTTTTGAGAATGTTTGAAGAATTTCAACTTTATAACTCCACTCGAGATGCACAAAATGACTTGGCTCGAGTTATACAACTAACTATCTCGAGTCACTTGTTACTATATGGGACTCGAGACACAAATTAGTCTTGACTCGAGGTAC
The DNA here is from genome assembly GCA_030169165.1 of Centaurea solstitialis. Taxonomy (NCBI): domain Eukaryota; kingdom Viridiplantae; phylum Streptophyta; class Magnoliopsida; order Asterales; family Asteraceae; genus Centaurea; species Centaurea solstitialis. The sequence goes on along the minus strand of CM058044.1, from coordinate 10,084,647 downwards.
AAACTCAACTACGCTCGAGATACGGCTCGAGATACTCTGCTCGAGATGGCTCGAGATAATGGTTCTAGATACGACTCGAGATACTGACTCGAGATACAGCTCGAGTTACACCAATACACTGCTCGAGTTATCCTTCAACTTTTGACTCGAGTTACTCAGCTCGAGCCAAAAATAACTTTTGTCTGCTCGAGTTACACTTATATACTACTCGAATTACTTAATTCGAGCCAAATATCCCTTGATTCGAGATATTCAACTCGAGCCTACTTTAATCTTGCTCGAATTCTAACTACCACCCAACTACCACTCGAGACATATGAAGATTGACTCGAGACATATGAAGATTAACGAACAAAACTCGATTTTCAGCTTTTTCCAACTCAAAATTCAAATCTGAATACTTCTAAATGATTCTAAATCACTTCTAATGCATAAAACTTGATAGAATCATGAAATTACACACAATTTCATGATCAATCAAGTAATATATCTTCAAATTTGCACCAAAAATGGAGTTCTTCAAGTTTTCTTCATTTTTCTTCAAATCTTCAATCAATCTTCATGATAAATCTTCATACAATCAGCAAATCCAGCTCTGATACCACTTGTAAGTGCAAGATGAATCAATCTAGCATGAGAAATGATAGATCTAGTAGAGAGAGAGAAAGTAGAGAGAGAAAATGTGAAACTCATATGTCATTGATAATGAAAAAGACTTAGAGTACAAAACAAGGTAATGAGGTATTTATACCTCATTCCTACAAAAGATAAAATGTTCACAAATGGTCCCTCAACTTCTTTAATAAATCTAACACTAACACCTCTCGCGTGGTGTCAGTAGCGGTGTACCCCCTGCCAGCTTTCCGGAAGTCTATTCGCTAAAAGGTAAAGCGTCAAACCCACTTTGATTGTATCTGTTATGGTTTAAGATGGGTCCGGGTTTCGGAATCGTTTTTTGTTATCCGCTGCGCACCGTTAGTGCCTACGGTTCCCCAACAGTGGTATCAGAGCCACTTCTTAAACCTACAGATCAGGTTTTACTATTTGATAATTAGGTTTAAAAATTTGATTTTTATATTTATCGAAGTTGTGTAAAAATTGAATTTTTCTAAAAACCTAACAAATCGGTAAGCGACGGTGGAACGGCGGCAGTTAGCCGGCCAAACCACCAGGTCAATCACCGCTCTCGGACCACCAAAGGATACCGACGGTCGCACCACAGTTGGTGGTGGCCGCCGGCCGTAACACCGAGGCCCACTGCACCACCGATTGGTGGTTGCGGCGGCTGTTAAATTAATCAACCACCACACAACCGTGTGGTGGCGACGGGGTTGTGGTCCAAACCACCGAAGCCGGAGATGGCAACGGTGGTGATGTTCGTTGATGACGCCGGAGGCGGCGGTGGTGGTGGCCATCGCCATTACTGCTGTCGTACTCCAGATCCACCGCCACACCATCGTTTGTGGTGGTGGCGGCGATTGTGTTATGATCAATCGAAAAGCCGGACGGCGGTGGTGGTGGCGTTACGCTGCCGCTGTCGCCGGTGTGTTAATAGTGGCGGTGGTGATCGATCAAACCACCGGGCTGCCTTACGGCCTCGCCGCGAGTGGTGATCGAAACCGAACAGTCGGCGAAGGCCGAACCACCAAGCCGATCAATACACGGCGAAGGTGGTGGTGGCGTCTTTGTTCGAGACGGTGGTGGTGTTGGTTTGTTTAAATCGCCGCCGCACCGCAATCGCAAGCGGTGGCGGTGGCTGTTTTTGTTTCTCTGATCGCCGGACGGCGATGGTGGCGATGTACATACTGCTGCTGTCGCCGGAAACTCCCTACCACCGATCAACGACCGTCAGGCAGATCAGTGGTGGGAGTCGGCGGCGATTGAAATCATAACCACCAGCTGAGCGGTGGTAATGACATTTCTCCAACCTGGTAGTCGCATGGTTGTTTTTCGATCAAAACCAGTACGGTTAATCGATAGCTGATAAGGGTTTATCCTAAACCAGATAAGGTTTAAAACCCTAGGGATTATTTTTTTGTTAATCGCTAAATTAATTATTTAATTATTAAATTAGATTTAATTGTTTAATTAATTCTGTTTTAATTAAATAAAATCTAGTTAAGGTTTTATTGTCATAAGTCAAACCCTTTTGACCCATCATTGCGGTTTTGTTTATTTCTTTTTCATTACTGGTTACGGGAGGCCTGCGTGCCATTTACAACCCGATTGTATGTATTTTTTATAAAATAAACCAAGAACTGAAGACAGAGCCCAAAGGAGACAATCATGGAGCTTAGAGCCAGTGGGAGCGCCGAGAAGATTTGTCCCTTAGGAATGAGACCGTCGTTTTGTTTTGGCTCACGAAACGACAATAGCTAAGGGTTTTTGACTATGACAAGTTTTAATCTGCGTGGTTGTTTATATTTATCAGTTATATAAATTGCGTGGTTGTTTAAGTTACGTAATTTTTAAAATATAAACATTTGCTTTTAAAAACTAAATATTCTTTTTAAAGGTAAAATTGGAAAACACATACAGTTTGTGTTTGGATCCAAAGTTTTGAAAACTAGCATTTATGACCCTTGTAAAATCATAGATTAGTAAGTGCAACCCACTTTAGGGGCACCTCCGGTGTAAGGTACATAGGGTGTTGTAAGTGCACACACTATGAACGCCCGTGTTCAAACCGAAACTGGAGGTGATAAAACTCTGCGAATTATCACCGGGTGGTACCGGCCAGAGTTTGTCCAGGTCCCGGGTGGTGCAATCTATTTTGGTAATTATTTATTCACCGGGTGGTACCGGGCCAAAATGCACTAGAGGGACTAAATATGCACGGATTATATATCGGATGTCCCGACGATCTAGAAGTCGTATTTTCGAATTAAAATACGATTGGTATAGTTTTACCTACCATAAATCGCATGAGTTGGTTTGACATGATCACATGCTTCTCAACACATGTTCTAGTCTAATAAATTTATTTTAAGGGTAATAATTTATTAGAATTTTATAATTATAAACTAAATTGGAATTTATATTCTCCTGTAGATGTCTCCAATTAGCATTCCGTTTTATTCACCTGAGGAATCACTTCGCCTTATTATGGGCAAGTGGAAGCTTACGGGCCAGAACTTTCCAGTTTAGAAGTTACATTTACAGAATGTTTTGAGTGCCCAGGGTAAGCTTTATGTGATCAATAAGCCTATGTCACGACCTAAGAGCAATGCCCCTGAAGAGGAATTTGCTGAGTATTTTAGATTCATGGCAGATGAATCGGATGTAATGTCCATTCTAATTTTCTCTATGTCACCCGAGTTCACGGGGGATTTAAGAGACAAATTCTGTCACGAGGTTGTGAAAAATGTGGAGAACCAGTTAGGTCTCTACAAGCATACGGGTAAGCTTTTGATCATGCAAGAGATATTCTCCCTGAAGCTGAAAAAGGGTCAGTCAGTTAAAGACCATCTCATTGAAATAAGAAGGCTCTTTAAATGTTTATCACGTTTGGGGTACAAGATGACTCAGGAAGAGTTAGTGTATCTCATGTGGTTTTCCCTCACAAAAGAAGTTCAGGACACAGCTAGTGTCTACATGAAGGAACCAAAGAACGACGTGGATAAAGTTCATGAAGATATTCTGGCCAGTTTAGAGCCAGTACCTGCACCTGCTGATCTCATGGATACTGACTTAATTAATGAGGTGGGAGATCTGAGTTGCCCAGAATGCGGTAGCAAGGATTTTTGCGAGCACTTGATGAATATCGACCAGATAGAGATCGGTTTACCCGATGCTCCAGGTATCTTTATGATAGATTGCTTAATCACTTCTTATGAATCATGGGTAATTGATACAGGCAGTGGTAACCACATTTGTAATCATTTACAGGGATTCACTAGAAGAAAGACTTTGAAGAAGGACCGTTCGAACCTACGAGTTGGCGAAGGCACTCCGTTGATTGCTGAAGCCGTGGGATCTTATAGTCTTAATTTACCCTCGGGTCTAGTTTTGGAACTGGATAATTGTTATTATATTCCAAATATGATTAAGAATGTATTGTCTTTTGATTTGTTAGTAGACCAAGGTTTTCATTACAAATATGATTATAAAATGATTTCTGTCTTTAAAAATAATATTTTCTGTTTTAAAGCAACACCTGTAAATGGTCTATATACAGTAAATCTACAAGATAATAGTAGTGAAATATATCATATAAGTAAACGATCCAAAGACATTGAGGATCAAACTTACCTCTGGCATTGTCGTTTGGGCCACATAAACAAGAAACGCGTTGAACTACTCCTAAAAGGAGGTTTTCTTGGCAATTTCGATTATAAACCTTTTGATAATTGCGAGTCTTGTTTATCTGGAAAAATGACAAAGCAACCTTTCAACAATGAAAATGAAAGGGCTACTGACTTGCTTGAAATAATCCACACAGATGTTTGTGGACCTTTCAGTCATGTGGCAAGAGGAGGATACCGGTACTTCATTACCTTTACTGACGATTTCAGTAGGTATGGTTATGTCTACCTTATGAGACATAAATCTGAAAGCTTTGAAAGATTCAAGGAATTTCAGAATGAAGTACAGAATCTACTTGACAAGAGGATCAAGTTCTTGCGGTCGGATCGTGGTGGCGAATATCTTAGTGATGAGTTTGACAATCATCTGATGGAGTGTGGGATTGTATCCCAACTTACACCTCCGTATACACCTCAGATGAACGGTGTATCAGAAAGGAGAAATCGTACTTTGCTTGACATGGTACGAACGATGATGTGTCATTCTACGCTGCCAATATCATTCTGGGGACATGCGCTCGAAACAGCAGCACACATACTGAACAGAGCGCCAACAAAGTCGGTAGAAAAGACTCCATATGAACTATGGAAGGGTAAGAAACCCAACATATCTTTTCTAAAAATTTGGGGTTGTGAGGTTTACGTCAAACGACCCACCTCAGAAAAACTCAGGCCCAAATCCGACAAGTGTTTCTTCGTTGGATATCCCAAGACCACCGTGGGATATTACTTCTACAACCCTGAAGAGAACAAAGTTTTTGTTGCTCGAAATGGAAAATTTCTGGAAGAAAAGTTTCTCAGTTTAGAGAACACCAGAAAGGATGTAGATCTACAGGTAGTAGACGAAGAAAACACTGCACCGATTGTTGAGCCAGAAATTCAACATAGCAATGTTGAACCTCAATCAGAGCCGATTGAGGAAGTGCAAACACAGGACCTTTGCAGATCCAGTAGGGTAAGACAAGAACCAGATAGGTATCTTGGGTTTCTAGTCTCCCAGGACAGTGGAGACTTGAATGAACCAACATCCTATGGAGAAGCTGTGTCAGGCAGTGAGTCTGAACAATGGCAGGAAGTCATGAAGGCCGAGATGCAATCCATGTACGACAACCAAGTTTGGGAGTTGACTGATTTGCCACAACACTGTAGAGCTGTTGGGCGCAAATGGGTTTTCAAGAAGAAAACCGACATGGATGGGAATGTACACACTTTCAAGGCCAGACTGGTCGCAAAAGGGTTCACGCAAACTCATGGTATCGACTATGATGAAACCTTTTCACCAGTGGCCATGTTAAAGTCAATTAGGATTCTAATGGCCATCTCAGCGTACTTTAACTACGAGATTTGGCAAATGGACGTCAAGACAGCCTTTCTGAATGGAAAGTTAACAGAAAACGTCTATATGGAACAACCAGAGGGGTTTGAAGATCCTAAGAATCCTAATAAAGTGTGTAAACTGCTAAAATCCATTTATGGATTAAAGCAAGCATCTCGAAGCTGGAACTTACACTTTGATGAGCGAATCAAAGAGTTTGGTTTTACCAAAAGTGAGTTCGAGCCGTGTGTCTACACTAAGTTCAGTGGGAGCATAGTAACCTTCTTGGTCTTGTATGTAGATGACATTCTGCTCATAGGAAATGATGTACCAACTTTACAGAGTGTAAAAGGTTGGTTAAGCAAATGTTTCCAGATGAAGGACCTTGGAGAAGCCGCTTATATACTCGGTATAAAGATCTATAGGAATAGATCCAAGCGGCTTATCGGACTTAGTCAAAGTACGTATATCGATAAAATCCTGAAGAAATTCAGGATGGATGAATCCAAGAAAGGATTTATCCCGATGCAACATGGCATAGTGTTAAGTAAAACACAGTGTCCTGTTTCTAGTCAAGATCAGGACAAGATGAAATCGGTCCCATATGCTTCTGCAATTGGATCGATTATGTATGCCATGTTGTGTACTAGGCCCGATGTTGCTTACTCAGTAAGTGTTACGAGCAGATACCAACCAAATCCGGGTGAACCTCATTGGGTGGCTGTCAAGAACATTCTTAAATATCTGAGAAAAACGAAAGAAATGTTCTTGGTCTTTGGAGGATCTGAGGATGAAATTAGTGTCACCGGATACTCTGACGCTAGTTTCCAGACCGACAGAGATGACTTCAGGTCACAGTCAGGGTACGTCTTTACCCTAAACGGAGGTGCGATCTCATGGAAGAGCTCGAAGCAGGACACGATTGCAGATTCAACTACAGAAGTAGAGTACATTGCAGCATCTGATGCGGCAAAGGAAGCTGCCTGGCTAAGGAATTTTCTATCGGATCTAAGAGTGGTTGCCAGTATCTCTAGACCGATTGATATATTCTGTGATAACTCTGGAGCCGTGGCGCAAGCAAAGGAACCGAGAGAGCATCACAAGTCAAGACACGTGCTCAGGAAATATCACCTTATCCGAGAGATCATTGGAAGAGGCGATGTGAGAATATGCAAGATTCCAACAGAGGATAATGTCGCAGATCCGCTGACAAAGCCACTAGCAAGGGTGAAGCATGAGGCACATGCGAATTCCATTGGGATGCAGTACCTGGAAGCCAGTAGCTAGTTTTTAGTTTATTAATTATTACTATAGTTTAATTTTGAAACAATGTAATCATGTAAAGTTTTATTTCACAGTGTGTTGGAAATAAATGGAGGTTTTATTTTCATGATTGTTCCAAATTAGCTATTTTTCGCATATTTAAATGTATCCATGATTCTTACAAAGACTTGTATGAAATCTAAAATTCCGTAGCCACTTATTGAAATGGGAATTTCAATAGGGAGTTTAACGCTATTATAAATACTTGATGATTTATTCAAAGAAAAGAATAAAAGCACAAGTGATGTGACCAAGTATTTATAGATACTCATCAGAGTGTTTGGGTATTGGAAGTGACCAGTTATCAAGTCTGCTTCATGGAGCCTCAGTCACAAGCATTGACTTGATAGGTTATCCTTAGACCTGAGATACTTGGTTTGGGAACGCGAGGACTACTGTACTCTTAGCACGTACTAACGTTGCACCGTAACAGGGCGGCCATACGGGACGTGACTAGATGCAACGGAAGCCGTGGATCCAAATGCAAGTAGTCAAGAAGGGATTTGCATCTCTTTCAAAAGAGAGATATTTCCGGGCCCCTTGACGATTAAGATTGGCAGAAAACGCGTGGCCACGCTCGGATAGAATAACAGGTGTTATTTAGTAATATCCGTTACTGCAGGCGATCGAAATCAGAGTCAAGAAATACTTGTTTTTAAGAAATGAATCCTCCACTCCATGTCTTAAAACCATTTTAGAAATATTGCATGCAAAAGGAATGAACCTGTGTATAAATTCAACCAAGAATTGTATCTCTGGATGTAAGAGATCTTATAACCTGGTTAACCTAAGTGTCTGGCTAGGGACCTCCTTAGGCTAATGGTAACAATCATAGTTACATGTCTAGCACAAGTGGGAGTCTGTTAGGATTATGTGCGAGACAGTAACAGGGTTACCGTGTCCAACGTTATAAGACACTAGTAGGTCACACCGCTGCACACCTAATTGAGAATTTGTGTGTAAAAGATAAATGAGAAGAGAGAAATGAATAATTATTAGTTAATAATTATTTATTAGTTTTAATCAATCAGTAAATTAATTAATTGATTAATTAATTAATTATGGAATTGATTAAAAGATAATTATAAAAGGAATTGTAATTATCTTAGATCATTACCTTATTCTAACCTATAAATAAAGGGTTAGGGGTTTGATAATCAGTTGAACAATCTTACGAAAAACCTCTCGCTCTCTCTCTCTCTCTGAAGCCGTCGACTTCTCCCTCTCTCACACATCGATCGGAATCTTTCCGATCAGTCACGGTGGTCTAGCAACCCTCTCGCGTGGTGTTAGTAGCGGTGTACCCCCTACCAGCTTTCCGGAAGTCTATTCGCTAAAAGGTAAACCGTCAAACCCACTTTGATTGTATCTGTTATGGTTTAAGATGGGTCCGGGTTTGGGAATCGTTTTTTGTTATCCGCTGCGCACCGTTAGTGCCTACGGTTCCCCAACATTTTGAATAATATCATATCACAAATTAAATTCATTACAAGTAAGAAAGCCAAAAAAAGAAAGAATAACCATTGATACAAAGTATATTAAGCTTATAAAAATGGTATCATAGGTGCAAAATCGGGATTAAATCTCTTAAATCCATACTCATTACTTTCTTCACTTTTCAAAGAATTCATGTTCAACTCTCCATGTACGGGAATGGGATTGAGTATCATGTATTTAAGGTTTTAGTTTTAATGTTTATTTAAGTTTTAAGTCCCGTACATTGTTACCGTTTATCCCATAAGTTATATATAAAAGTAACCGCAAACCTTACAAAATAACGCGGCGTAACGTGCCATAACGCGTTACAAGCAAGCCAAGTCTTAGAGTGGAGCCATGAGGGTTAACGTGGCGGCGACCCCAAGCCTTGGTGCCATAACGCGCCATAACGAAGCCATAACGAGTTATTTAGAACCATGCCGAGAACACGCTGTCCGACCTCACCCCAACAGATAGGGGTACGGCACCTCCTTCCGTAGAGCATCTCAAAAGGCGGCATCCCAATGCTCGAATGGTAACTGTTGTTATACGAAAATTCCGCCAAGGGCAGATACGTATCCCAACTGCCTCCGAAGTCCAAAACACAAGCTCGAAGCATGTCCTCCGAAGTCTGAATCGTACGTTCACTCTGACCATCTGTCTGAGGGTGGTACGCAGTACTGAAATGCAACCTAGTACCCAACTCCGAATGGAACCTCTCCCAAAACCGAGAAGTAAAGCGCACGTCCCGGTCTGAGATAATCGATACTGGTACTCCATGCCTCGACACCACCTCCTTCACATAAATCTCCGCCAACTGCTCCGCGGTCGAACTCTCTCGAATAGCAAGGAAAAGAGCACTCTTGGTCAACCGATCCACTATTACCCAAATCGCATCAAACTTCCAAGGAGTTTTCGGAAGTTTAGTGATCAGGTCCATAGTGATATTCTCCCACTTCCACTCGGGAATTTCCAGAGGTTGCATCTTGCCATGAGGCTTCTGATGCTCAGCCTTGACCTTCAAGCAGGTCAAACACGACTCCACATACCGAGCAACGTCTCTCTTCATCCTCGGCCACCAATAACCAGTTCCCAGATCCCGATACATCTTAGTAGCTCCCGGATGAATTGAGAATTTGGACTTATGGGTTTCCTCTAGCAAAGTCTGCCGTGCCGTGCCCGCACGAGGAACCCATACTCGACCGAACCTAGTCAGCAACCCTCGACTATCCCTGACCAACGCGGCCATCTGCCCCCGAATCCGCTCTCCGTTCTGGTTCTCCTCCCGACTTGCCTCCTCTTGTGCCCGCAAAACCAAGTCCACAAAGGAGGTAGTCACCGCCATTTTCAGATGTGAGATTCGAAGCGGTGCGTGCTCCGTCTTCCTACTCAAGGCATCGGCAACCACGTTGGCCTTGCCTGGATGATAGAGAATCTCGCAATCGTAATCCTTAACTACGTCGAGCCACCTCCGCTGTCGCATATTCAGATTCGGCTGCTCCAAGAAGTACCTCAAGCTCCGGTGATCCGTGAAAATGGTGCACTTCACCCCATACAGGTAGTGCCTCCATATCTTAAAGGCAAAGACCACCGCCGCAAGCTCAAGATCGTGCGTGGGATAGTTAGCCTCGTGAGGCTTCAGCTGCCTCGAAGCGTAGGCTATCACTCGACCCCTCTGCATCAATACACACCCTAAACCCAGCCGAGATGCATCGCAGTAAACCGTCATATCCTCCACCCCTTCTGGTAGAGTCAGAACAGGTGCCTCGCACAGTTTCCACCTCAACGTGTCGAATGCCATCTGCTGCTCAGATCCCCAAACATACGGCTCACTCTTCTTCGTCAATCACGTCAACGGTACCGCAATCTTAGAGAAATCCTGGATGAACCGTCGGTAGTAGCCGGCCAAACCCAGGAAACTCCGGATCTCAGTTGGTGCCTTCGGAACCTCCCAATTCATAACCGCCTCAATCTTCGTCGGGTCCACCTTGATGCCCTCCCGGTTGATAATGTGGCCCAAGAACTAAACCTCTTGTAACCAGAAAGCGCATTTTGAGAATTTAGCGTAGAGACGCTCCCTCCTTAGAACCTCAAGCACCTCCCGCAGATGCACCACGTGCTCCTTCCTTGACTTCGAGTAGATCAAGATGTCATCAATGAAAACAATCACGGACCGATCGAGCATCGGCCAACAAACCCGATTCATAAGGTCCATGAAAGCGGCTGGAGCATTGGTAAGTCCGAACGGCATTACCAAAAACTCAAAGTGGCCGTAGCGGGTTCGGAAAGCGGTCTTATGAATGTCCGCTTCCTTCACCTTCAGCTGGTGATACCCCGACCGGAGATCGATCTTAGAAAACCACGACGCCCCCTGAAGCTGGTCAAACAGGTCATCAATCCTAGGTAGAGGGTACCTATTCTTGATGGTTACCTTGTTGAGCCCCCGGTAATCAATGCACATACGATGACTCCCGTCTTTCTTCTTTACAAACAAGATTGGTGCTTCCCACGGTGAGCTACTCGGGCGAATAAACCCCTTCCCCGAGAGCTCCTGCAACTGCTCAGACAACTCCTGAAGCTCCGGCGGAGCCAGACGATAGGGAGCTCGCGCAATCGGAGCCGCTCCGGGCACCAAGTCAATGCCGAACTCGATCTGCCTATCAGGCGGAAGGCCAGGCAGATCCTCTGGGAATACATCTGGGAACTCGCTGACGACTGGTACCTCTGCTACCGACAGCTTTCTTTCCTCCGTCTGATCCGCCATGGCATAAACCAAGAAACCCGCACACCCCCGCTGGATGTACTTCTGTGCCTTCGCGATCGAACAGAAGGATGTGGACACCCTTCTCCCCTTACCGTAGACCACCAGCTCTCCCCCACTTGGATTCTGGATGCGTACCAGCTACCCCGCAACATCCGTTGTCGCCCGGTTTGGAAACATCCAGTCAATCCCGACCACCACGTCCACTCCGTTCATGGGGATGGGGATGAGGTTAATACTGAACCGAACTCCGAAGATGTCAATGCTACACCCCCAGTACACATGCTCAACCACCTGCACTTCCTCCGCGGCTACATCGATCGCCAAAGGACTATCCAGATTGCCGAGCTCGATCTGGAAATCCTTACAGAACCTACGCGACACATAGGACCACGTGGCCCCCGTGTCGAAAAGCACCAAGGCCGGTTTCGAGTTGACATGAAAAACGCCTATAATACACATTTAAACAATAGGCATACTATCCACATTACTAACAACAAGGCAGACTACAATTGATAACTGTATAAAAACGTAACAAGGAAAAACCTGTAATCACATCAGGTGTCGTCTGCGCCTCCTCGGCAGTCATCTGAAAGGCCCGTCCACGAGTGGTAGTAGCTCCGCTCTTCCCCTTGGTGGTGCCATCAGTAATCATAAGCGTCGCCGGTGCCGCGGCCAGAGCTGGCGCCTTCTTCAGCTGGGCGCAGTCGGGCTTCATATGCCCGGGCTGCAAACACTGGAAGCAGATCTTCGCAGTCTCCTTGCAGTCTCGACTAAGATGACCTGCCTTGCCACACTTGTAGCATGACAATTCCCGCGGCCTACACTCGCCCCGGTGGTATCGCCCGCACTTGGGACAACTCAAGGACCCACTCCTGTTATCACTCCTCGCCCCCTTGAACTTCTTTGTCGGCGCCGGCTGATCCTCTGCCTTCCTCTTTCCCTGCTGACGCTCCTCCAGAATTAGCTCCTGAGCCCTCGCTACCTCCGTCATGTCGCTGAAGGTCTTGCACCTTCCCGTAGCCACCGCTCCCTTGATCTCCGGCTTCAGTACCCCAAATAGCGAGCCATCTTCAGCGACTCATCATTCGCGTAGCCCGGTACGAACAAAAGCTTCTCCAGAAACTGTGCAGTAATCTCGTTCACTGACTCGGTCGTCTGGGTCAGCTTCAGGAACTCAGCTGCTATCCGTTCCTTCTCAATGCTAGGAGCAAACTCCTCATCAAACATAGCCCGAAATTCCTCCCAGGTCAAAGCTGTGATCTGCGCCTCTGTATACTTCTTGAGAACCAAGTCCCACCAATCCTTTCCTGCTCCGTGAAGAAGGTTCACAGCGAACAGAACCTTTGATCCCTCCGGGCACCCACAAGTGCGAAACGCCCCCTCAACCGCCGAGTACCAGCGGTAGCAAGCCACGGGGTCCTTTTTCCCATCGAAGAATGGCGGTTGGCACGCCATAAAGTCTTTGAAAGTGATCCCGCGAGTTTGAGACTGGCCCGTGCTCCCAGACCCCGAGCTACGAGCCGTGAGGGCCGCATCGATACGCTGATCCATAGTCTGAACTAGCTCGTCCCTCATTTGGTTAAATAGCCCCGGCAGCATTTGCTGCAAAGCCTCAGTGATCTGAGCAGCAATCTGATCCGACTGCCCAGCATCACCATCATCCAACTGGCTTCTAGTTTGCACCATTCTGAAGGTTTAAAACATCTTAGTTTACAACTAAAACGAAACAGTTCTATATACCACTAAGGTGCTTATACGCATCCCTACTACTAGTGCTCATGCCAACCCTAATGCTAGTCCTTACAGCGCATGCTAAATACAGACTAGTTCACATATACAGGCATTACACACAACAGTTAGCCACATATAGTCGTAATACCATAAGTATGCTTAACCGTAACCATCGTCAATGAGTTAAAGCCCCCAGAACTTAATCAAATCCAACACTACACAGGTGTTTATAGTAACACTATTATTGGCGCCGTATTACTATAACCAACCATTCATGATAGTCGGATCAAGATCACCGGGCAACAATCAAACAAGAACATGCCCGATAACCCATCCTCAACGTACCAAGGTGTTTACGTTTGGTTTTGCTACCGTCCTACTTAGACCTCAACCTATTGACTAAACGGACACATAAAATCATAAATACAACTCAACATCACATATATTCCATCCTCATCAAATCCACATACAATTATGCAATTAAGCATGTGTCAACAAATAAAATTACTACAACATGCGTGCATATAACAATATTAAAGGTACTAATGCTCACCTCCGTCTTGACGGTTCCGCTGCCATTCCGATCTTAACCGATTGTTCCCAAAATTGCCTAGTTTAAGTCCAACCACACACACACTCGCAAGTGTGCGTGCTGATTCTCTTAAACCCAGGCTCTGATACCAAGTTGTAACACCCTAATCCCATTTTATTTTCTAAAAGATAACTTAATATAAAACCTCCATTTAAAATGTTAAAATAAAACAATATTTCAAAAATCCCCAAATTAAATTTAAAATATCAACCAACGTAAGAAATAATCAATGAGATATGAAGTCTAAAATCGGATCGAAATGCCGCCCAGCCGAAACCTTCAAGCCGGAGCTTTGCCTTTGTCAACGCCCGAACTCGCACCTAAAAAGATGAATTAAATGAGGGGTAAGCTCAACCGCTTAGTGAGTACGTTTCACACACAAGATATCACAATTAACACACATATATATATACAACCATCCACATCAATCACATCTTAACGGTTTCCCATTCACCGGACCATCCCGCAATCCGGCCTTAGTGGTTACCCACTCTTCGGGTCATCCCGCAACCCGGCCCATCGCAACACATCATCATTAATATATATACATATTAATTATAACACATTGCATGTAAAACCCACTCACCTGTTTCGTACGAATCACAAACGCAACCACAATTCAAACCTTTCCCGCAACTCTGTAATTACACGTAGGTATTCATACATCAATCTAACAACTCATAGCCACTTATAACAACCTAACTAGAAAGATAACTGAAACGGGCAACAAAGGCGGCACCGGACAGCCCTCAGGACGGCAGCAGCAGCAAAATCCTGCCACCGCTGCTCGCGGCGCGAGCTACCCAGCGTCACCGCCTCCGCGGCACGATAACCACAAAACACCCTCGCGGCGCGAGGCGCGAAGACCCTCCTGGTCCGACTCTTACACCACGCATGGCAGCAACGGCGGCGTTAACCGCCACCACCGCCCGGCCGACGATTAACAGCGGCGACAGCAAGAAACCATCACCGCCGCCAGAGTGATACGCTCGACAGCGGCGGCGAGAGCCTCCATCACCGCCGGCCAATCCACCATCATCAACAACAAAACAGCGGCAGCGGCGTGGACCACCGCCACCACCGCCGACCGACCCTTAAAACGACGAGCGGCAGCAGCGGCGGCTTTTACCACCACCGCCGCCGTCCAACGTGATCAGCAGCAGCCGGCTTATTGCCGCCGCCGGTCAAGAAGAAAGACAACAGCAGCGGCGGCGGTGTCGCTACGACCACCGCCAGATAACAAGAGCAACAACAGCGGTTCGGCAGCCGTCGCTGGGCCACCGCCGCTGAGAACACAGCCACTACCACCACCGGTCGTCGCCGGCGTGGGTAAGACGGCTCGGCGAGGGGCATCGTCGACCAAAGCCAACGACCCCGAAAACCGCCGCCGCCCTAGAACTGTACACGATAAGGAAGCGACTAATGTTAACGGTGATTACCTTACGGACGAAGAACGCGACCGAGATCTCTCTACCCCTTCCCACACGGCTACGCTCTCTCTCCGACTTCTCTCCCAAGAAACACAATGAGGAAGAAGGTTCCACCCCTAGGGTTTTAACTAGGTTAAATGGGCCTCTCCCTCTTGGCTTAACCCGCAAGAAACCCACTAACCCAACCCTAATAATTAATTACAACTAATAAAATTTAAAATAATAATAACATAAAAAAAACGGGGTGCTACATTCATATTCAATAATTAGTGTCACTATTTACACAAAACAGAAAAGAAACAATTGAAGTGAACGTGGTTTTGTTCAAACATTCATTTTACTACAATCCGCTTTGTTATAAAAGCAATGTCTCAACAATCGAAATAAACTCGATGTTTACACTCAAATGAACAAAAGTAAACGGATTTCAATCAGTTTATTGCAAATATTTTTTTATTTTGCAAAAACCGTTTCAAGTAATTTGTTTTAACTAATATGTTTTCAAAAAAATCGTTTTAAACAATCGAAACAAACTCGATTTCTAAACAATCTGTTTCAAATAATCGAAACAAACTCGATTTTCGTAACATTCGTAAGACAAACGGAAATTATGTTTAAGATTGAAAGTTGTTTAAAAAAACAAAAAACAAACTCGACTTTTGCAACAATGTTTAAAGTATAAATTCTGCTTAAGATTGTTGGTTATTTTGAATAAAAAATCACGACAAAACGAATTTATCTTGGAAAAATTGATAATCCAGAAAACAACCAATCTCCAAGTTTAAAGAGAAAGCCGAATGTTGGTTATTTGAATATTAAAACAATTCTGGAAACAAACTCCAGAACTCTAAACAAGAAAGGAGTAGAAGAATAGAGGTAGTCGAGGCTCGTGTTTGACACGATCCCCTTAAGCAGATTGGTTGTCTGCTCCCAGGGTACAATGGCTGAAGCAGTTGTAATACTGCCGGACGGAACTTGCCTGAAAATTGTCGCCGGAAAAACCATATACAAAGAATAAGAATTAGAGAGTCTTTCGAATTTTTGGTGTGTAAAAATGACATGCTTGGGTGTGTTTATATACTAGAAAATTCCGTAACCGACAAAACCGACCCATTAACTCATATATTCAATTCTAGAATAATAACATACGTAACCGACAATCTCTATTAATTCGATAATAAAAACGTACAAAACCGACAAACGGTTTTAGTTCGAGAATCGAAACCGACGATTTAAAAGAATCTGTCAGTTACAAGAAGAACAAATCTATTCGAGAATCGAAACCGACGATTTAAAAGAATCTGTCAGTTACAAAAATAGCAAATCTAACGAATTTTAGCACCCAAGTACTCATCTTTGAGAATCGATATCTCATTCACATATAATTCGTTTTGGACACTTGATATACCGATTTGAAGCTCTCATATAATAGAACACAAACCCACAAAGAGTTAACTATATATAACACATTTATATATAATTAATTGTGTCCAAAATTTGGTAAAAAAACCTATATTTTACCAAAATTCGGACAAATATTTTGTTTTTGTTGCAAGTTGTTTAAAAAGAAACCACACCCAAGTAATTTAGCACACGAGGGGTTAAGTGATTGGGGACATCTTTCTCATAGTCTAAAGATGCATGAAAGTAGTGCAGAACATATCCATCATATGTCTATTTGGTTTGACCTACGTGCAAGAGTGGATACTAACCAAGTTATTGATAAAAAATTCCAACATGAAATGAACAAAGAGAGCAAACATTGGAGGAAGGTGTTAAAAATGTTGTTTACACTAGTGAAATATTTAGCCAAACAAGGTTTGGCACTTCGTGGAAGTAATGAAAAGATCTATGATGAAAATAATGGCAACTTTATGGCTTAAGTTGAAATGATTGCGGAGTGGGATTCGACTTTGGTGGAGCATATTCAGAGGAAAAGAATCATGAGATTCATTACCATTATTTGAGTCATAAGATACAAAATGAGTTGATTGTCTCGTTAGCTTCTGAAATAAAAAATACTATTCTAAAAAAATTTAAAGAATCTAAGCACTTTTCTGTAATATTGGATTGTACTCCAAATGTTAGTAAGTAAGAACAAACGACATTGATATTGAGGCCCGTTGATGTTTTCACTACTTCGGTCAAGGTGGAGGAATATTTCCTTCAATTTGTAATTGTCAATGACACAACAGGTCAGGGATTATTCGATTCATTACAAAGTTTGCTAAAACATCTAGATCTTGACATTGATAATGTAAGAGAGCAAAGTTATGATAATGGATCAAACATGAAAGGGAAACACAAAGGTGTACAAAAAAAGCTTTCGGATATTAATCCAAGAGCCTTTTACACCCCATGTGCATCTCATTCCCTTAATTTGACACTATCAGATATGGCAAACTCATGTGAAAAGAATGTAAAGTTTTTTGGAGTTGTGCAACGGATTTATACATTTTTTGCATATTCGACGAAAATGTGGAAAATTTTGAAAGACAATTTATCCAAAAAGAGTTTTACTCTTAAATCAATGTTGACTACAAGGTGGGAGAGTAGGGTTGAAAGTGTGAAAGTAATTGTCACTCAAGCTCCTGAAATAGTAGAATCTCTACATCAACTTGCAAATGAGGAGACAGATGTAAAGATAAAAAGTGAAGCTACTTGTTTGGCAGAGTATGAATTTGGAAGCTTTGAGTTCATAACAGGCATGGTTATTTGGTATCATATTTTGGTTAAAGTTAATAATTTGAGCGTACAACTATAATCTGAAAGTATGCGTTTTGATGAGCAATGAGTAGTGTGGGTGTGCTTATTGAATTTTATAAAGACTATCGAGAACATGGGTTTGAGAAGGCTTTGAATTGTGCTTAAGTTATAGCTTCTGATTTAGGAATTGATCTGGTGTTCATTAGAACCAGTACAAGAGCTTTCACCTCAAGAAACATTTAGAATTCAGTATTTTGTGTACATAGTTGACCAAGCTATCAGTTCACTTGAGCGAAGGTTTGAGCAATATAAACAATATGAAGAAATCTTTGGCTTTTTATTTACAGCAGAAAAGTTGAAGTCCATGAATACTGAGGAATTGAAGGCGAGTTGCTACAATCTTGAAAAAAGGTTACAAAACGGCCACATCTCAGACATTGATGGTGAGGATTTATTTAAAGAATTGGAACTATTACAAAAGCATTTACCAATTGAACACAATACAGCTAGTGCAATACTAAATTTTCTAAAAAGGGTAAACACTTATCCAATTTCATGTATTGCATATAGAATTTTGTTGACTATTCCTATTACAGTTGCATCAACTGAAAGAAGCTTTTCAAAAATAAAACTTTGAAATTTTATTTGCAATCGACTATGTCTCAAGAGAGATTAAATGCTTTGGCTTTGATTTCAATTGAAAATGAGTTTCTCGCAAATCTTGATTATGAAAGTATCATAAATGATTTTGCTTCCAAAAATGCTAGAAGATTTATGTTTAGAAAATAGTAACAACTAGCTGTTTGTTTTCATTTGAAAAATGTGTGTGGTAGTACTAATTTGTTTTAAAGATTGAAGGACAAATTATGTTCACTATTAAGGTAATAAGTTATTTGTGTTACATATTATAAGTGTTTTTCAGTTTTTATACTTTGATTATTTTTAATTATGTTATTAATTAACCTTTTATTTTTATGCAACAGATTAGTCTTTGGAGATTTTTGAGCATTGGTTGTTTAATGATGTAAAGGTTAATTTTATTTTTATTTGGGATATTGTTTATGAACAGTTTATGCTTCCATACTTTAAGGATTATTTAATGAATTTAATACTAAAAACTTTAATACATAATATATATACTATAGGGCCACATTTATATTTTCGCACGGGGCCACCGAAATGTCAGGGCCGACCCTGTTAATAAATCTACTAGAATAACTATTCTAAGTAATACTCCTAGATAAAAAGGAAACTAAATAAAAAATTAACTAGACAAATATTTAAAAGATAATGGCTAAATAAAAGCAATCAGATAATTATGGAAGTATATCATATAAAGAAATTCGCCAGATGCAAGCTCGCGTCGCGATCTCTTTGCCTCGTGCCTCGAGGACCCTTCTGTCGGCTATCTTGATCTACATCAGTCACCGTCACTTGAAAAGAACTCGACCTCGAGTTCACCTATAGATCCGTTGACTTCTCGTGGTCTCGATGCGATGCAAAATCAAAAACTTCCTTCTTTAAAGCATGTTGATTCATAACTTTGTTTTTAGGAATTGGGAAGGTTGACCAATCGATAAGAGAATATTCTCGTGATTGTTTCCAAACAAGCGTTACCACATGAAGCTCAAAAGGATAATAAGCAACGATAGCTTTTACTGAAGTCATTGAGGTCTGATAGTGACAAAAACATCTTCTTTGAGATCAACTGTTGGTCCCATGAACAATCAAAGACATGATGGGTTCTCTCTCTCTCTCTCGGCGACTTCGAAGGCGACTAGGGTTTCATGGCGACTTTGATTCCTCTTCGCCGATTGGTGCAGGTTTGGTTTCTTGTTTTCACCGGTGAGGGTTGGATCTGTGTCAATAGTGGTTTCGTTGTTGTTCTCTTTTCCCGTTTTCTTTCTTGGTTGTGGTGTAGTCGTAAACCCTACGACGGAATTCTGTGGTACGCCATTAACGTTGATCGGTAGTACTCGTGTTTCCTACACCGGTGCATGCACCAGTAGGCTTCGGGTGGCGACTGATTGATCGTGGTGTATAACGAGTTCTGACGATCGGGGTTCGATTACATCATTCGGTGTCTAGGTTTTAGTTTAATCGGGTTTTGTGTTTCAGTTTCCAGGAGTCTTTTGTCGTTTGTTGTCGTTTGTTGGTTGTTAGGGTTTGCATACTGGTATTAATTGCTTCGGTGGCGGCTAGGGTTTCGTACGACGTCTTTATTCCTTGTCGGCTGATTTGGCGGCGGCTAGGGTTTCTCGTAAGACGTGTTTTTCTTGCCGGCTGTTTGGGGTGCACGACTCTTTTGTCGTTTCTGGATTTTGTGATTGTTGTCGGCTGTGTGGGAACATCGTAGATCTCCTCGATCTAGGGTTTGCAGGTTTTGCTTGCGTCAGCCCTAGGGTTTGTAGTGTCGCTTTGTTTTCCGCATCTGGTACGGCTTCGTTGCGTCAGTGTGTTGTTTGGTTGTTGGCTTTTGGGCGACAACTCCTTGCAGCTGCTGTTCGTTCTCATTTAGGGTTTGTTTGTGTTCGAGACTATCTTGTCGTTTGTGTGGGTTTTTTTTTTCGGTGTACGGAGTTAGGCTTTAGTCTGTTTTCAGTCCTCATTGCTATTGCTAGGGTAGACTTGATTACTATTTGGTTGTTTAGGGTTGGTCTCGCAGCATTGTAACTTTGTGGAGGTTCAGCACCGCTTGCGGTCCTCGTTCCTTCGTCAGTTTCAATCTTCGTGGGACTGACTTTTAAGCGGCCGAACTAGTGATTGGCTGTTCTAGCGTGTGTTATGGAGACTGCTGTTGCGACGGATGTAAGTCTCGGAGTGGAGGACCATACTATGGTTGTTGAGGATGTTGAAAGTGGGGAAGATGAGGATACTGATGGTGCTGCAGGTGACTCCTCGCTTGCTAAGCACACTTCTGTTTTTGATCGTTTGGAGACTGATTCCAGGTTACGGTTCAGTCAGAAAGAAATGAACTTTGCAAAGGCTTTGGGTAAGGAGGATACGTCTGCCCTGTCTTTTTTCCTGCTGGCTAGTAAAGATCTCACTTGTATTCGCATTCCAAAAGAGCTTGCGACGGAAGTTTTGAAGACGCATAGGGCTACGCTGTATGGATACTTTCTTGGACCTAGATTGCACTTTCCAGTTGGGGAAAAGTATGTTAAAGCGGCATGGGGTAAGTTTGGATTTTCTGAGGCAATGATGAATAACAATGGTATTTACTTCTTTAAGTTTAATGATGTTGGGGGAGCAATCAGGTGGTAGAGGCGGGTCCACTGATGATTAGGGGAGTGCCGTTATTTGTGGATCATTGGGATCCGACAAAGGGATTGGTTAAACCAATTCATACTTTGTGTCATTTGTGGGTAAAACTTCACAATGTACCACTTGTCGCGTTTAATAAAGAAGGAATTAGTAGAATTGCCAGTGCGTTGGGAATTCCGAAACAAATGGACGCATGTACTACTAGTATGTGTGATAAGTCTTGGGGACGACCGGGATTTGCAAAGGTTTTGATTGAAACTTGGGCGGTTGGTGAATTGAAGAGGGAGCTACAGGTGGTTATTCCAAGTTTGTCTGGTGGAGAAGAGTCTAGAGTTACAATTAATGTTGAATATGATTGGGAACCGACACAATGCTCTCACTGTATGGTCTTTGGCCATAAGCTCTCTTCTTGTGTTAAGGCTCTTGTTGCTCAGAAAACTAAAGGAAAAGCACAAGTTGTTGATGATCAGGGATTTACTAAAGTACAACGTAGGGAATGGAGACCGAAACCTAAGCCTATGGAGGGTAGTACATCGGGTACCGTTCCATTACCTAGGGAGGAAATGACTGCTATTACTCGAATTGATGTACAAGAGGATGATAATCAGGTGCAGTTAGGAGATACTGTGGATGGAGGTAATGGAGGGAATGATGTTCAACTACAAGGTGGAAGCGTTTTGGGTTCGGATGAACCACCCCCGGTGATTCCTAATCCGCAACAACCCCCGGTTGTTACTATGCCACGACAGGAGTCCAAGCCGCAAGAACAACCGGAGTTGAGGCATTTTTCTGCTCCTTTGGAGGTTCCTTTGAGGACTATTCTCAAGAACACTAATCGGTTTTCACCATTGGTAAATGAAGGAACACGGGGTGACAAAGGTAAGGAGCCGGTTAAGGGGTCGAACACTAGTGGTAAATCTGTTTTGGATGCCCCGAAAAAACCAGGAAGTACACCTAGGCATCCTCGGTTGGAATTGGGAGGAATGGCCAAACCTTCTTCCAAATGATTAACATCCTTACTTGGAATATCCGTGGTTTGAATAGCCACGGAAAGCAGGATGAGGTGAAGAATCTTATCCATTTGTACAACATTAATATTTGTATGGTTGTGGAAACGCATGTCCGGCTAGAGATGCTTTCGCAAGTTTGTAAATCCACGTTTGGTAGGTGGTCTTGGGTTTCGAATCAAGCCAAGTGTACCTTTGGGACGCGCATTATTCTTGCTTGGGATCCGGGTTTATTTGATATTATGGTTATTGATATGCATGCCCAATGCATGCATGTACAGGTTCGGGTCCGCGGTTCGAATTGCGTATTCCTTATGTCTTGTGTTTATGGTGCTAATAGTAGGAGTGATCGTCTTATATTATGGACAGATTTGCGTAGGTTTCATGCGTCATTGGGAGGGCAGCCGTGGGTCTTGTCAGGTGATTTTAACGCATTACTTTTTCCTCATGATGCTTTGGGTGGATCATCAGTGCGCAACGTGGATATGATGGATTTTGCTGATTGTATTGAAGCGATTGAAGTGTTTGATATTCGGTACACGGGAATCCATCATACATGGTGTCAGAAGCCTAGAGATGAGTCCGGTATTCGTCGGAAGTTGCATCGTGTTATGGCTAATATTTCTTTCACCTCTATGTTTGCAAATGCCAGTGTTAATTTCTTACCTAGAGGGATTTCGGATCACTCTCCTTCTGTGCTGTCGGTCAAAGCAGAAATTAGAAAACCTAGATGGGGCTTCAAATTTGATAGTTTCTTGGTGCATCACAAACTTTTCATGCCTATTGTTTCGGATGTATGGCAGAAACCTGTCACGGGTTCCTTTATCTTCCAGGTTACACAAAAGTTAAAGGCGTTGAAGCATCCTTTGAGGAACTTACGAAATTCTTATGGTGACTTGCATTTACGGGCGAATAAGTTAAAAAGTGAATTGGATGTTGTCCAATTGGCGGCTGACTTTGATCCGTACTCTACGGCTCTTAGGGAGGATGTGGAAGTGTTGCGTCTTGCGTATCAGAAAGCAAGGTTGGATGAGGAGATAGCTGTTAAGCAACGGGCTAAGGTTAAATGGTTAAGAGAGGGGGATGCGAACACAAAATTCTTTCATATGGTTGTAAAGGAGAAGCGCCATGCACAACAAATTCATTCGATCCGGAAAACTGATGCTACGTTTGTTTTTGATGATGATGTTCCAGTGGCGTTTGTTGAAAATCTTCAGGCTTTATTAGGTACACGTGATGACTCACTAAACCCGGATATGCCTGCTCATTTGTTTGTAAACTCTTTATCCTTGGTTTTTTTTTAATATGATCCGTCCTATCTCGGATTTGGATATCCGAAATGCCATGTTTAGTATTGGGAATGAAAAGGCACCTGGGTCGGATGGTTTTTCAGCTAGTTTCTTTAAAGCTGCTTGGTGTGTTGTCGGACAAGAAGTCACTCGTGCAATACATAATTTCTTTTATAGATACAAGTTGGATAAGGAGCTGAATCATACTTTGTTGTGTCTTCTGCCGAAATCCCAATCTGCTTCTTCGGTCACTGAGTACCGACCAATCTCTTGTTGTACTGTCCTATATAAATGTATATCGAAGATTTTGGTGGATCGAATTAAGCCGTTTTTGGATGGTTTAGTGAGCAACTCTCAATCGGGTTTTATTCCGGGAAGAAGGATTGTAGATAATATTCTGATGGCTCATGAATTGGTAGTGGGTTATCACCTTCAGACGGGCCAGCCTAGATGTGCGTTTAAAATTGACATTCGTAAAGCGTATGATATGATTGATTGGCGATTTTTATTTAGCATGCTTGCGGGTGTAGGTTTTCATCCGGCCTTGATTCGATGGATTAAAAAGATGGTAACAACTACGTCCTTTTCTATTGCATTGAATGGAGAAACGCATGGTTTTTTCAAAGGGGCTAGAGGAATCCGTCAAGGGGATCCATTGTCACCATATTTGTTTACTCTTGTCATGGAAGGTTTCTCGATGTTGTTTAAGGAGTGCATAAGGGAAGCGGCTATGTTTGGATATCACCCAGGTTGTGCGGATTTGGATATAACACACCTGTGTTTTGCTGATGACCTCTTTGTCTTTACAGGAGGGGATATTGGTTCGGTTGATGTTCTTAAGCGTGCATTGCAGTTGTTTTCCTCTAAATCGGGATTATCTCCTAGCCTGGAAAAAAGAGTCAGGTGTTCTTTGGGAATGTTCCTTTGGAGACCCAACATGCAATTGTGGAGAGTTTGTCTTTTCAACCGGGTATTTTCCCAACTAGATATCTTGGAGTGCCGTTATCGCCTATCTCTCTAAAGGTAGCAGATTATGGAGGTCTGGTTGCTAAAGTGAAGGCTCGGATATGTAATTGGAAAACCAAGTTTCTCTCGTTTGGGGGAAGGAAGCAATTGGTTATCTCAGTTCTCCAGTCGTTGCAATTATATTGGATGGCTGTCTTCCTTTTTCCTTCAAATGTGATTCATGAGCTGGAGGCCTTATGTAGGGATTTTCTTTGGGCGCAGGGTAATTCTTCTAGAGGTAAGTGCAAGGTTGCATGGGATGCTGTGTGTAAACCTCTTTCATGTGGTGGCTTAGGCATAAAGCGTTTATCGGTTTGGAATAGAGCTTTGCTCGCCAAACATCTTTGGGATATTTGCAGTTGTCGTGATTCGCTCTGGGTCTCTTGGACTACCCGGATATATGTTCGGCAGGATTCTGTTTGGGTGATCCGGCCCATGCCTAGATGGTCGTGGAGTTTTCGGAAATTATTGACTCTGAGGGAGGAGATAAGACCGTATATCCGCTATCAAATCGGGGATGGTAAAACGGCTAATGCTTGGGAGGATAACTGGCATGGCACTTGCTTATCTGTTTTCATTTCTCCTCAGCTAATTCATTATGCTGGTTATGTGTATTCTTGGAAGGTGGCGGATCTGGTTGAAGCATTGGACGGTGCATGGCCGGAGGAGTGGTTGTCTCGGTTTCCACAATTATTTAATGTAACCATCCCTGTTCTTACGGAAGGAGTACCTGATAGGATGATATGGGACATGGATACTAATGGGTCGTTTTCGGTCCGTAAGGCATATGTCTCGCTTTTTGGTGATGCTAATGAGGTGCCTTTGTGGAAGAGTGTTTGGTTCAAAGGGCACATCCCGAAACATGCATTTTGCCTTTGGACTGCATGTCTGAGGCGGCTACCTACGCAAGACCGTATTTCAACTTGGAAACATGAGCCACCTGACCTTTTGTGCTCTTTATGTGGAACTGGTCAAGATTCTCACAATCACTTTTTTTTCACATGTGGGTATTCAAAGGAGGTTTGGGATACTATTCGACGTCGTATTGGTTGGGACCACTTTCCGGATGTGTGGGATGACATTATGGATGCAATTTCTGATCCGGTTACGGCTCCGACGCGTCTCATCCTAAAATTAACATTGGCAGCCGCGGTTTATGGCATTTGGCGTGAAAGGAATCGACGATTATTTGGGGGTGAAAGGAAGACGGTTCAAGGCCTTTGTGAAGACATTCGTGACACGGTTCGCATGAGAGTGGCTTGGAAGACTGGTATCTCTCAACTTGATCTGGATTATGATGATGTGATCACGTGACGTGGCTCTAGCTTGGTGGTTTTGGATTTGGAGGTGGTGCTTGGTGTTTGTTATTACGTTTAGTAGTCTTTTTGCTTCTAGTAGTTTGTGTTTGTTTTGGTTGATTGTTGCCTGGTATGGCTTAGTTTCTTTCTTTGTGTGTTTTGCCGTTTGGCTTGGATGGTGGCGTTTTGCCTTTTTTGTTTCTGTTTCTGTTTTTTCTTTATAAAATTGCCTGGATTTATCCTCAAAAAAAAACTGTTGGTCCCAAGGGGTGACCTTCAAGTAAGGATAGTGTATGGGATTATAGAAGGGGGGGGTTAAATATAATCACACAAATTTCACTTTTAAATTCTTTGTTATATTAACAATATGAATTTACAGATTGTTGCGGAAATAGAAAAGACTACAAGTCTAAACTAAACAATTTAAATTCTTTCACTATGCACTAGAGTGGGAAGATAAGAAAAGAAAAGAGAAGGATAAAGAAAGAAAGGATTTGGATAGTAAGATAGGTGAAGAAGAAGTATGGAGAACTTCCCTTCAAGTCCTATTTATATCCCATGCATTAAATGCATGCAGACACACTTTTGTGTACGTGTCACATTCTAAGTGGTCCTATGTACTATTTACTATAAACAAATATCTTTTGCATGTTGTGCAAAAGAGGGTTTGTGTAAACAGTTGCCTTGAGGTCTGATAAGTACGGAGGGAACAGAAAAGAGACTGTTCTTATGTACTTTTGTGCCAGTAAAGGCGGATAATCCTTTTGTGCATTAGATTAAGACATTATACTAATCCTTCAGGATCAGGATACTGATCAGTGAGTAGAATCCTGATACTGATGTAGATCAGGGGTCACTGTATCCTGATAAGTCTTCAGGATGTCATACGAAATTGAGCAGCCTGCTATCACTGAGTTCCGTCTTCAGATCACGAGCATGTTGTTCCTGTCATCAGCTAATTCTTTGAATTCGCTGATGGTTCTTTGAGTATGATCTTAATGTCTTCAGGAGGTCTTCACTTCGGTGGTCAGGATCAGTAGACTGCAGAACAGACTCGTTCATCTTCTGATCCTGATCCTGATGATTTAAAACTACAAGTTACAACATAATTAACAAGGAATAACACTGAACAAACTCAGTGATAATTCCTCAAGCTATAACTGAAAATAAAGACCTATTCACTAAGTGAAGTTACAGGATCATTATCATTTCATCAGGTCTTAGGAGAGCTGGATCAACAATCTCCCCCTAAATGATAATGATAAGACAACAGAGAAATTGTCTAAGTCTAGAAAGGTTTAGAAATAAATCTAAGTCTAGAAATTAACAGTAGGAAATAGAACTCATAAAGGTACATGTCCATCTACTGTTTTGAGGGATCTTTTTCAGTACTATGATGGAATAAAGTACGATGCACTGAAATGCATTTCCATTAATCTCATGAGGAATTACAAGAGTAAAGAAAATACATAAGTACATAAATACAGTGCTGAAAGAAAAATTACAAAAGTCCTAGCTATCAGAGTCTTCACTGATTTCTTCGGTCTTGACTTGGACATTGAATGGAGTCTCACCAGTGGCAATTCTGTGATCAAGGATAGCTCTAACAGCACGAACGACTTCTTTATTGTCTTGGTTCTTCTTTTCTTTCTTTGCAATGAAGAGAACTGATACCAAGTGTTCAGTGGGTGCTTTGTGTAGTTCGCTGAAGCGTTGGAAGCGAAGGATGTTGAGGTTATCACCTACACAAATACCATGAACAGGTTCTCTGATGACTTGACCTTCAGAGAGAGATACTCCTGAAGGAAAAGAGAGGTCAAGCATCGAGAGATCCAATGGCTTGTATGCAGTCCTGGGCATGCAAGGAGTGGGTCTCCTTGTTGAAGTGCCTGCTGATCGTCGAACAAGAGGCTTTGGAAGAGCAGAGGGAGGTTGGAGCAGGACATTAGGTATTTCGGTTGTTCTTCTGATTCGAGCAATAAGTCTATCAATGACTTCTTCTACTTCAGCCCTGTAATTTTTGTTGGCTTTCGGAAGTAGGCTTCTGATCTCGTTCCACTCTGACAAGTTGTATCGGTCTAACTTGTCAAGAGTGTGCTCTACGTCCTTTATTCCTGAGCGTTTGACGGTGAGCCAGGTTTTGCCAGGAACTCCTTTCTTTCCCCTGTTTCGGTGAAGATGGATTCCTACAATTCTGGCACCGTGCTTCTTGAGATGACGTTGGTCTCTGCACTAGTCAAGCTCTTTGTCTGCTTCCTCTGTCTCCTCCTCAGTCCTCTTGTTGAAGACTTTCAATGCAGCCTTCTGTGCTAGAATTGGATCAGCACTTATTTCTTCATCTTCATCGACGAAGTCAAAAGCAAGCTTTTTCGCAGCTTGAGCGGAGAGGAAGGCTTCTCTTTATTTATTATCGTGCTCCTCCTGAGCTTTTATTGCGTTGATGTACTCCTCCTGTGATAGATAGGCGAACTCAGAGTCCCAAGAGGTACGAAGAGGAATTTTTACTCTTGTACTCTCGAGTCACTCTATCACAGCGTCTAAACGCCCATCCCTGTTCACAGCAGTAGAAGTGTCAGGGTAGTTTTCTCCTTCAGAACGAGGAGAATTAGAAGGAGGAGATCTAGGGGAAGAGGCAGGGGTAGAATAATCATCAGAGATGAATTCATCATCTGACGATAGGATAACAGTTTCAGGAGGGGCTTGGTGATCTTGGGTTCTAGAAGAAGAGGCTTCAGGGTTAAAGCGGGTGACAGGATGAGGTAAGGATTCAGGGTTTAAGGGTGTAATCCTGAAAGTCATTCTGCTTAGTTCAGCTCGTGTTTGTTCTGATGGACTATTCTCCATAAGGCGAATAATCTCACCAGTGACAGAACCGAAGTTAACATCCTGATATTCAGTTTCAGGTTCGGTTTGGATTTCAGGTTCAGGGGTAGTTTCAGGTGTTGGTTCAGGGGTAGGTTGATTTGGTGGCTGGAAGATAGCTATTTAAAGGTTGTTTAAGGGTGAGTCTTCAGGTGAGCTATCGGTTATATCGGTTAGGGTAATGGTTTCAGGGGTTGGTTTGGATTTGAGGAAAGAGGAGATAGGAAGGTTATCAGAAGAGGAGGGAGAGGATGAAGGAATGGACATACCAGGAGCACCAGGGTTCTCCCCCTGAGACTGTGAGAGTCCTGGAATGGGCGTTGAAGAGGCATCAGCTACCTTTTCGATGACGAAATCGTCTTCATCATCATCTTCATCATCATCATCATCGTCTTCATTGGTTCCCCCTTCCTCATTGGTTCTCCAGTTGGTGGAGGGGGAATAGACGGAATGGTCACGTAGAGGTGGCTGTCTCTCCCCTCAACAGGTGCCCTGGTAAAGGCAGCTGTTGATACACACCTCTGGAGGAGAGAGGCCATGTCGGTTTGTAGCTTGGCGGAGACGATGGAAGAGCTAACCAGGGACTGAAGTAAGTCCCTGTCAGCGGTGGAGAACGCCGACGGTGGAGGAGGAGCAGAGGAGACAGCGTTGACTACGATGGAGAGGTCATTCACCTTCTCCTGAAGAGCCCGGAGCCCTGCCTCTTGGGCTTCCAACCTCTGCACCACAGCATCCTGAAATGAGGTGAGAGTGTTGGAGCTGTTGTTGACAGCAATAGAAAGGGCAGGCAGGGCGTCGGCCTTCATGTCCTCGATGGACGCCTGGAGGGAGTTGTAGGAGGAGGCCACTTGCGATACCTTGTCCTGGATGGTGTCCAGGCAGGGTATGCTGAGATGGAAGGCGGAGGGAGGAGGTGTGGCGGTAGCAACGGCAGCAGCAGCAGCAGTGGCCTGAGCTTCAGCGTTTGCAGCCGCAGCTTTGGCAGAGGCAAGCTCGAGCTCTAGAGCCTGGAGGCGAGCCTTGTGGGCGTCCTCCTGAAGTTGTAGAGCAGCTCGAGCGTCCTGGAGTTGTCTCTCCGCGGACTGGCGCTTGAGCTCAGCCGCGCTCAACTGACGCTCAGAGTCCGAGAAGACGAACTCGTCAAACGGATCATCCTGTTGAAGTGGAGGATGTCCTTGAGAAGCTGCTCCAAAAGAACCTGAAAAATTAGTAGCTAAGTGAGCACTAGAAGACTCAAATGCTTTCATAGAAGAAGAAGAGGAAATAAATTGCTTAGATTTATTACCTGAGGCTTGAACGGCATCAGAGCGATTGCCGTCCACATTCTCTGAGTGTTCGAGTAGAACGACCTCAGGTTCTTGTGGTTGAGGAGCAGAGGTATCTGCGGGTAGAGAAGATTTAGATAAACGGGAAGGTCTATTAAAAATAGCAGGAAGAGTGAGGTAATATTTCTTACCAGCAGCTCCCTGTTTCTTTTTTGTAACACCCCGCTAAAGCGGAAACGCGAGGCGTGACAGCTAAGATTTCAATGCGATAGGAGATAAACAACACCAACCATTCATTTCAAAAATATTTAAAGTTTACAAAACGTATTACAACCAACCAGAGTTTGGAATTTACAAACATAACAAAATAAATGCAGTCTTGATTGATGTCTACAACGCTCAAATTAAGCTTTTTCAATCACCCTCTAATTTCCTGAAAAGCATGTTAAAACAAGCGTCAACTACGAGAGTTGGTGAGTTCACAGGTTTTTATATGCACAAAACATTTTCAATGCAGAAGATCTTTATCGTAAAACCAATGTTCAACCTCACTGTTAAACATAACATTTATGCAAGATATATTCTCGAGCCACTACTAAACCTAAAACCAATTTGCCCTAACGATCTACCTCAGAGGTGGTGGCGAACCACATGGGTAGAGCGTTCTCGCGAACTACCTCAACGGTGGGACTAAAACCCCACTTATGTAGACGCTGCACTACCTCAGCGGTGGGACTAAATCCCACATGTGTAGTACCACATATGATTACGTGCACCCTATACTCGTCAGTAAACAAGGGTGGGTCCACTCTACCAAATAGCGCTATCCACAATAACCACTGGCTCGAAACGAGTTAATAGTAGTGTATTCAACATGGGACTTTTACTCAATATATCATGCCGCATAGCATTTCAAATTTGGCTCACAATACATTTCATTTCATTTCATTTCATTTCGCAATATTTTCACAAATTTTCACATTCATTTATAAACATGCTTTTCACCCCAAAACACGTAAAAACGGTAAAAACGGGGGCTGTGAATACTCACCTCAAGCGTTTAGTGCGATTTCGCAAGTGATGGTGCGTGATCTAATCCCGGCTCCGAACTATGTTCGCCCTATCAAACACGTAATTTTTAACGTAAGTTCTAAGTTCAACGTCCCTATCAAAATCATACCGATATCCATATAATGCCATTATGTTATTTATATAGTCCAATATAGTAAAAATTCATTTTATCACATTTTGGAGTCTTCCAAACATTTTGGAAGGTTCAAAGTTCATAAATTTGGATTTTATAAAATTTCCAGAATCTGCCAAAATTTTAAGTTGTAAAAATTTCCACTTTGAACTTAGGTCCCCCAAATAATAAGTCCTTAAATTTTTACCCTCTGATTTAGGGGATGTTAGGAACAATTTCACCAAATTTCACTATTTTTAGAGTTCTTTTACTATTTTTAAACACTTTTGCAAAATCAGTGCACACTTTCATTTTTCAAAGATACATGTCAGTGAAGTTTTGTTCATAGAGAGTTCATTATCCCACCAACTCACGAATTTCAAAAGGGATTTTCTAAATAAAACATATACTAAGCTAATGAGATAAGATTCACATCATTTAGGTGATTTTTGAGAGAGATATGCCTCTTTAAAGTTGTGCATGTGGATCTGCCACCTTGGGACAGCTTGCACCATCAACTTGTTTTCATTGGTTAAGCCCTCAAAACTTCTCTAAATGACATGATTTTGGACTCATTGGAAAGATAACTCAGAGTACTTGAGTTTAGAATCAAAAAGTTTGTATTTTAGATAAGTTATCAAAGAGTTATACAAGTTTGAAGATGACCCAATTTCCTAACCAAGTGCTGTTGCACACGAAAATGTTTCATGATGGTTTGAGCTCAAAACTTGGTGTTTTTGTACAAATCCAGTGGGGTTTGAACCCTAACACTTAAAATATCAATCCATAAAAATTTCATGAAGAAATGAGTTCGAGAAAACCCTTTTTGGGTCGTATAAACTACATGCAAAAACTTGGACAGAATCTGTAAAGAATCAAACTCCATTTTCATTACCAAAACACATAAAATCATCAACTTTTGGGGTTTTTCTTGCCATTACACCCACAAATCAGATTATACAAAAGAAAAATAGACAAAATATGTTTTAATACCATCAAGACTCATGCATGAACTATCAATAAAGTTCAGCCCCAAAGTGATGATCCAAAAACATCAAACAACAAGATTTTACTATCAAACTTGTGTTCTTATGGGGGATTCACGGATTTTCACCTTCATAGAATGTTTAAACACATTTCTAAGGTTTAATCTCATCCCCAAACATCAAGATGATTATCAAACATAAAAGAGGGATAAAACCTCACAAAAAGATGAAGAAAAGGCCCCAAATGGGTTCAAAATCGAAGTTAAACCATCAAACAATGTGTCTTACCTTTGAACACACCAAGAACACCTTTAATCTAGCTTCAAAACCTCAAAGATTTCCAGATTTTTAGTGGTAATAAGGCTGGAATTTAGAGAGAAAAAGAGAGAAATTAGAGAGAGAAAAGCAAGAGAGAGAGTGGGAAATTTGAAAATGAAATCATGAAATGAGTTGGGAAGAGCATATAATTGATGTGTGTGTGGAAAAGAGAGAGAGATAATTGGGGGAGGGGGTGGTGGCCAGCCATGTGGGGCCCACCCACCTCTTTATCTTTTTTTTTTTTTTTTAAAGTAATTCTAATACTGTTTTGTTCAACGCAGTGTCGGGTTTTCGGCGTTT
Source organism: Centaurea solstitialis (assembly GCA_030169165.1). Taxonomy (NCBI): domain Eukaryota; kingdom Viridiplantae; phylum Streptophyta; class Magnoliopsida; order Asterales; family Asteraceae; genus Centaurea; species Centaurea solstitialis. Next base: position 10,052,229 of record CM058044.1, on the reverse strand, counting down.
TTCGGTAGAAACCGACTTTTTCAAAGGAAATTTTGGGTCATTTAAATTAGTTTACTTATTTTTAAATAAAATAACTTAATTTTTCTAAAAGTCAACTTTAATTTGGCATTATAGGATTATCGGGTGACTTCGGGCCGGTTCGGGCTTTTTCGGGCAGTTTTCGGGACTTTTAGGGTTTAACCTATATTTTTCACGCAAACTAACCTAGTATCATTTAAAAACTTAAATGACAAATTTTTAACCTCACGGAAATGCTACTGAGTGAATTTACGAGTAGCTAACCTGAAGGTCAAAACTGACAGTTGTCACATTTACCCCCGGTTGAAAGAAATTTCGTCCCGAAATTTAATTCTTGCTGCTACCGCAGGGGTCTTTTGTGAAGAGATGCGGGTATTTGTCTTTCATGAAAGCCTCCCGCTCCCAGGTGAACTCAGGTCCGTGCCTGGCGTTCCATCGCACCTTTACGATCGGTATTTTACTGCGCCGGAGTTGCTTGATTTCTCGATCAAGGATCTAAATAGGATCCTCCGTGGTACGCAGTTGTTCATCGATTTGAATTTCATCCAAGTGCAAAACTACTGTCTCTTCCGACAGACATCGCTTCAGATTAGACACGTGAAACGTGTCATGAATAGAGCTCAGCTCTATAGGTAGGTCCAGCCTATAAGCAACGGGTCTGATCCTTTCTACGACCTCGAATGGTCCAACAAAACGAGGGTTCAGTTTCCCTTTCTTTCCGAATCTTATTAACCCTTTCCATGGTGATACCTTTAGTAACACTTTATCACCCACTTGGAATTCCAACGGCTTTCGCCGATTATCGGCATAGCTTTTCTGGCGATCCCTGGCCACTTTCAGCTTTTCTTGAACCATTTTGATTTTGTCGGTGGTCTCCTGCACGACATCGGGCCTAAACAATCGGTTCTCTCCCACTTCCAACCAATTAAGTGGGGACCTACACTTGCGTTCATACAGTGCCTCGTATGGCGCACACTGAATGCTGGCGTGATAGCTGTTGTTGTAGGAGAACTCGACTAAGGGTAGATGATCGTCCCAACTACCTCCAAACTCTAACACACAAGCACGTAGCATATCCTCTAATGTTTGGATGGTTCTCTCAGTCTGTCCATCGGTCTGAGGATGGTAAGCCGTGCTTAGATCCACACGAGTGCCCAAAGTTGCTTGAAGCGATTGCCAAAATCGCGAGGTGAATCTACTATCCCTATCAGAGATGATCGACATCGGGACTCCATGTCGCATGACAATCTCATCGACATACAGCTGCGCAAGCTTATCGATGCTATAAGTCTCCTTTATTGGCAAGAAATGCGCTGATTTCGTGAGTCTGTCAACGATTACCCAAATCGTATCATGACCCTTTTTAGTCTTGGGTAGCTTAGTCACGAAATCCATCGATATCTGCTCCCATTTCCACTCCGAGATTTCCAGTTGCTGAAGAAGTCCGGACGGTTTCTGGTGCTCTGCTTTAACTTTCGCGCAAGTCAAGCATTTACTCACGTAAGTGACGATATCTCTTTTCATACCGGGCCACCAGTAATGCTCCTTCAGTCCTTTGTACATTTTATCGGATCCTGGATGTATCGAATACTTCGACTGATGAGCTTCATCCATGATCAGTGCCCTTAACTGATCTACCTTTGGAACCCAAATCCTGTCTTTGAAATATCGGATTCCATCCGATTTCTCCTCAAACTCCTTCTCCAACTTGTGGAGAGTTTCTTTCTTTAGGCTGTCAGCCTTCAGAGCTTCCTTTTGAGCTTCCACTATTTGACTTTTTAAACTGGTCTGCACTACCAATCCCATTGCTCGTGACCTTGTGGGCTTTACCCGCTCCTTTCGACTTAACGCATCAGCTACGACATTCGCATTCCCTGGATGATACTTAATCTCGCAGTCGTAGTCGCTGAGCAATTCAACCCATCTCCTTTGTCTCATATTCAGCATTTTCTGATCAAGAATATGCTGGAGACTCTTATGGTCAGTATAGATAGTGCATTTGGTGCCGTAGAGATAATGTCTCCATATCTTAAGGGTAAACACCACTGCTCCAAGCTCCAAGTCGTGGGTGGTGTAGTTCTTCTCATGAACCTTCAGTTGTCTGGACGCATAGGCAATGACCTTCTCGTTCTGCATCAGGACACATCCCAAGCCTTGATGCGAAGCATCGCAATACACCACAAAGTTATCCGTTCCTTCGGGTAACGCCAGAATGGGTGCATTGCATAACTTATGCTTGAGTAGTTGGAATGCTTCTTCCTGTTTCTCTCCCCAGATGAACTTCTTGTCCTTTTGCGTTAAAGTTGTCAGCGGCTGCGCAATCTTGGAGAAGTTTGCGATGAATCGTCGGTAATAGCCTGCCAGACCGAGAAATTGTCGAATTTCTGTCGGTGTTTTCGGGGCTTCCCATTTCTTTATAGCCTCAACCTTGGCTGGATCGATGTGTATTACTTCTTTGTTCACCACATGCCCTAAAAAGTGAACTTCTCGGATCCAAAATTCGTACTTTGAGAATTTGGCGTAAAGCTTTTCAGCTTTGAGTAGTTCCAGTATCAGCCTCAAATGATGTTCGTGGTCCTCCTTGCTTTGCGAGTAAATTAGAATGTCGTCTATGAAGACAATGACGAACTTATCTAAATATGGTCGGCACACTCGGTTCATCAGATCCATGAACACTGCTGGAGCGTTTGTCAAACCAAAAGGCATGACTAAGAACTCATAATGACCATAACGAGTTCTGAACGCTGTCTTTGAGATGTCTTCCTCACGAACTCGCATTTGATGGTATTCGGATCGAAGATCGATCTTGGAGAAGTACGTTGCTCCTTGCAGTTGATCGAACAGATCATCGATGCGCGGAAGAGGGTATCGGTTCTTGATGGTGATCTTGTTCAGCTCCCTATAGTCGATGCATATGCGGAAAGATCCATCCTTCTTCTTGACGAACAACACGGGGGCTCCCCAGGGTGAAGAGCTGGGTCGGATAAAACCCTTGCCTAACAACTCTTGAAGTTGGCTAGACAGCTCCTGCATCTCGGACGGCGCTAGTCGATACGGCGACTTTGCTATAGGTCCTGCTCCTGGAACTAAGTCGATGTGGAATTCTACTTGTCGTGGCGGAGGTAATCCGGGTAACTCTTCCGGGAATACCTCAGGAAATTCACGTACTACTGGAATATCCTGAATTGACTTCTCTTCTGTTTTCTTGTCTATCACGTGCGCCATGAATGCTACACAATCCTTTCTCGGATGGCTACGCATTTTCATGAAAGACACTAACTTAAAGTCCCTTTTCGGCTTCTCTCCATGTACTTCCAGTACACTTCCATCGGGTAGCGGTAGCGTAACTATCTTCTCAGCACAGCATATCGTCGCTCGGTGGTTGGACATCCAGTCCATGCCAACTACTATATCGAAGCTCCCTATCTTGATCGGGATTAGGTCTATACTAAAATCCTTTCCTGCTAAACCTAGGATGCATTTCTTAACTATTTTGCTGGCCTTAACTAACTCCCCGTTAGAATACTCAATTAAATGCTCCTCTTTCAAGTTTTGTGATTTCTTGGGTCTTTGCTCCAAAATTTCTAACTACTTTTTCAACTTTGGATTGATTTATCACGAGTCTTTTCCTCTGACTGGTGCTCAAATTTTTTTTTTTGCATTACCATCCTTCCATTCGATGGGTATTATGACTTCCTTATTTCTTCTATTTACGACAAGGTCGGTAGTAACTTGAGTGACTATGGTAGGTACGACTTCCTGGACTTGTTGGGCCATCAGTTGAGCAATGTTGAACGATTAATTCCACGGTTCACCTTCTAGCTACGTGCGTTTCTTCTGGAAATGCGGTTCTAAATCATTTGTAAAATGTATGTTTGATTAAAAGTTGTCTTTAATAAACGTTTGAAAATATTTGTATTTTATTTTATGAGATTTTTTTTTTTTTCAATAAAATCGATAAGAACGTCTTTGTGGTTAAATAAAAATTAATTTCGTAAAAGCTTAATACATATCTGAAGAGTTCAAAGTTTGATGCTAATGCATCCTTAAATTATTTCTCTTGTCCATACTGGGGTTTTAAATGGAACAACCCAAAAGTGCATTTTTGGAATTCTTTCAAAATCACGAGAGTTACAATCGATAGGATCAACTTTGCCAACCGTATTACCACAACTTGTCCGCCCAAGTCAACTCTCCTAGTCATCCTTCTTGCCGTCATAACCTTCTCTACAGCGTTGGTGGTACCTTCCTCCAAGAGATGCACCAATTTCATCAACTTAATTATATCCCGGTTCTAACTTGATACTCTGCTTCGATTATTTTGCAGTCCGTCGAGTGTGCTCGGATTGTTCAAGCCTCTCCTAGTGTCATACTGGTAGTACAACCGATCAGTATCCCCGAAAGGATATGAAATGACCTTACATTAACTAGATGTGTTATTGCCAGTCCACTCCGAATGGTTGCCGCAGCTCTCTTCTAAGTTGTCTCATATGAGGTGTTGTGAGGGTCGGAGGTAGATCGATTGAAACGTCTTTGCTTGTTACTCCGATGTCGGAATCGCAATGCCTAGATGGGTCTTTCTCCGAAGTCTAAGTAATAGTGTTCGGCATAGTGATTGCAGTGCCCGCATAACTAACTAATGCGCATTCAAATAATAGTGACATCCTAAGTGCTAACGCAGGAGTGTTCAACAGTGGCGTTACTTTACTTAAACGCGTAAGTGCTATATTAAATATCAGCATCATAATATGCTTATGTGAACTCACACGGTTAATGTTTTTCAGGAAATTTTTCGAAGGTTCCAACTTTTAAACTCTAGCAGTATGACTAGTTCATAAGTCTTATCCTACTTATATCATGGCTATGCGTAGGTGATCAGGCTCCGCATTTCTATGATATACCAGGACAGCACCTATTCTAATCATACGAGTTTTTAAATTCTCCTATGCATCGAAATCTTTTAATTAAAAGTTTAACTTCTTTTTGAAAAAGGTTGGTTATAGTACTTGGTTTTTATGAAAAACCGGTGTTCTCTATAACCTATGGCTCTGATACCAAATCTGTAACACCCCGCTAAAGCGGAAACGCGAGGCGTGACAGCTAAGATTTCAATGCGATAGGAGATAAACAACACCAACCATTCATTTCAAAAATATTTAAAGTTTACAAAACGTATTACAACCAACCAGAGTTTGGAATTTACAAACATAACAAAATAAACGCAGTCTTGATTGATGTCTACAACGCTCAAATTAAGCTTTTTCAATCACCCTCTAATTTCCTGAAAAGCATGTTAAAACAAGCGTCAACTACGAGAGTTGGTGAGTTCACAGGTTTTTATATGCACAAAACATTTTCAATGCAGAAGATCTTTATCGTAAAACCAATGTTCAACCTCACTGTTAAACATAACATTTATGCAAGATATATTCTCGAGCCACTACTAAACCTAAAACCAATTTGCCCTAACGATCTACCTCAGAGGTGGTGGCGAACCACATGGGTAGAGCGTTCTCGCGAACTACCTCAACGGTGGGACTAAAACCCCACTTATGTAGACGCTGCACTACCTCAGCGGTGGGACTAAATCCCACATGTGTAGTACCACATATGATTACGTGCACCCTATACTCGTCAGTAAACAAGGGTGGGTCCACTCTACCAAATAGCGCTATCCACAATAACCACTGGCTCGAAACGAGTTAATAGTAGTGTATTCAACATGGGACTTTTACTCAATATATCATGCCGCATAGCATTTCAAATTTGGCTCACAATACATTTCATTTCATTTCATTTCATTTCGCAATATTTTCACAAATTTTCACATTCATTTATAAACATGCTTTTCACCCCAAAACACGTAAAAACGGTAAAAACGGAGGCTGTGAATACTCACCTCAAGCGTTTAGTGCGATTTCGCAAGTGATGGTGCGTGATCTAATCCCGGCTCCGAACTATGTTCGCCCTATCAAACACGTAATTTTTAACGTAAGTTCTAAGTTCAACGGTCCCTATCAAAATCATACCGATATCCATATAATGCCATTATGTTATTTATATAGTCCAATATAGTAAAAATTCATTTTATCACATTTTGGAGTCTTCCAAACATTTTGGAAGGTTCAAAGTTCATAAATTTGGATTTTATAAAATTTCCAGAATCTGCCAAAATTTTAAGTTGTAAAAATTTCCACTTTGAACTTAGGTCCTCCAAATAATAAGTCCTTAAATTTTTACCCTCTGATTTAGGGGATGTTAGGAACAATTTCACCAAATTTCACTATTTTTAGAGTTCTTTTACTATTTTTAAACACTTTTGCAAAATCAGTGCACACTTTCATTTTTCAAAGATACATGTCAGTGAAGTTTTGTTCATAGAGAGTTCATTATCCCACCAACTCACGAATTTCAAAAGGGATTTTCTAAATAAAACATATACTAAGCTAATGAGATAAGATTCACATCATTTAGGTGATTTTTGAGAGAGATATGCCTCTTTAAAGTTGTGCATGTGGATCTGCCACCTTGGGACAGCTTGCACCATCAACTTGTTTTCATTGGTTAAGCCCTCAAAACTTCTCTAAATGACATGATTTTGGACTAATTGGAAAGATAACTCAGAGTACTTGAGTTTAGAATCAAAAAGTTTGTATTTTAGATAAGTTATCAAAGAGTTATACAAGTTTGAAGATGACCCAATTTCCTAACCAAGTGCTGTTGCACACGAAAATGTTTCATGATGGTTTGAGCTCAAAACTTGGTGTTTTTGTACAAATCCAGTGGGGTTTGAACCCTAACACTTAAAATATCAATCCATAAAAATTTCATGAAGAAATGAGTTCGAGAAAACCCTTTTTGGGTCGTATAAACTACATGCAAAAACTTGGACAGAATCTGTAAAGAATCAAACTCCATTTTCATTACCAAAACACATAAAATCATCAACTTTTGGGGTTTTTCTTGCCATTACACCCACAAATCAGATTATACAAAAGAAAAATAGACAAAATATGTTTTAATACCATCAAGACTCATGCATGAACTATCAATAAAGTTCAGCCCCAAAGTGATGATCCAAAAACATCAAACAACAAGATTTTACTATCAAACTTGTGTTCTTATGGGGGATTCACGGATTTTCACCTTCATAGAATGTTTAAACACATTTCTAAGGTTTAATCTCATCCCCAAACATCAAGATGATTATCAAACATAAAAGAGGGATAAAACCTCACAAAAAGATGAAGAAAAGGCCCCAAATGGGTTCAAAATCGAAGTTAAACCATCAAACAATGTGTCTTACCTTTGAACACACCAAGAACACCTTTAATCTAGCTTCAAAACCTCAAAGATTTCCAGATTTTTAGTGGTAATAAGGCTGGAATTTAGAGAGAAAAAGAGAGAAATTAGAGAGAGAAAAGCAAGAGAGAGAGTGGGAAATTTGAAAATGAAATCATGAAATGAGTTGGGAAGAGCATATAATTGATGTGTGTGTGGAAAAGAGAGAGAGATAATTGGGGGAGGGGGTGGTGGCCAGCCATGTGGGGCCCACCAACCTCTTTATCTTTTTTTTTTTTTAAAGTAATTCTAATACTGTTTTGTTCAACGCAGTGTCGGGTTTTCGGCGTTTTTCGGTAGAAACCGACTTTTTCAAAGGAAATTTTGGGTCATTTAAATTAGTTTACTTAATTTTAAATAAAATAACTTAATTTTTCTAAAAGTCAACTTTAATTTGGCATTATAGGATTATCGGGTGACTTCGGGCCGGTTCGGGCTTTTTCGGGCAGTTTTCGGGACTTTTAGGGTTTAACCTATATTTTTCACGCAAACTAACCTAGTATCATTTAAAAACTTAAATGACAAATTTTTAACCTCACGGAAATGCTACTGAGTGAATTTACGAGTAGCTAACCTGAAGGTCAAAACTGACAGTTGTCACATTTTTCTTCTGCGCCTTTGACTTGGCGCGCTTGGGGGAGGAGGAGGAGAGGATCCAGAAGGTTGGGTGCGCTTCAGGAGCGCATGAGAGGAAGGTGCAGCTGGGGAAGTCAGTAATGGGTTAGCTACTGACATAGCATGCATGGAAAGAGAAGAAGAGGATTTGGATGAGATGAAAGAAAACATACCTTGGACTGGCGGAGAGGCAGGAGTTTCTTCAACATACTGTTCCGGTTCCTGAGGACGAGGAACCATGACGGCGGACAGAGGCACGTCAGTAGGGCGAGGGAGCATCTGATCCAGGAACCTTGGTCCTAGAGTGTAGTTGTTGAAGGTTCCCTCTGAAGGATAGTTCTCCTTCATGTGCCTGGCCAAGACGGCCGAGAAGAAGCGGGTGTAGGAGTTGTTGGGGAGGCGCTTAGGAGCCTTGATCTTCTTGACCATATCATCCCATATATGGCCAACATAGTTGTATTTCCGCCTTTTTAGTGCGGAAAACACCATGTGCTGGATGGCGGTCGGGAATTGCTCCGTGCTTCCAGTCTTGCCCGTCAGACAGAGACCGAATGTGTTCCATATGTAATAGAACGTTGCATTCAGTCCAGACTTCTGGACGGTGGCAGAGGACTTGGTGATGACCCCTTCCTTTTCTGGCCATTGGTAGCCAATGTCGTCCAGCAGGGCTATGATTTCGTCAAATGTAGGAGGAGGAGGATATCTCTTCTTTCCAGGAATGTCAAGGACCTTCCGCAGGGTCCCTATCCGGAATGTGACGATGTCATCATTTATCTGAAATTTGATGACGTCCTGCAGGATCCCTTTGGGGCTTTTCTCCTGAGCTACTGTTGCCGTAGACCAGAGCTGCATTAACAGTGGTTTGTTCGGTTTTGGGTTGAGTGTAAATGCAGTCTTCAGAGGACTGCCGAGGAGAAAGTCCTTTGCGGGTTGAAGATATTCTTTGCCCGCAGGTAGATCGAACAGGCCCACCAGGTTGTTGGGCTTGAACTGTATGTCATGTTGTGGAATGACCACTGGAAGTTGTCCTGAAGCAGAGCTAAGAGTTGTGGCTTCAGTGGAGAGCTGTGCGTCCAAGGATGTAAAAGTAGCCATTCTGTAAACAAACAAAATAACATATGTGGATGATTAAGAAATCCAAAATATGTATCTTTTCTTCACTTTTTCAATGAACAAGAAGAAGTTCATAAAAAGTGGTGAAATCCTTTATACTTGGAATAGATTAGATACCAAAATTCACAAAAGGAATATGTTTTGGTATAAAAGAGAACTTCTATTTTGATGAAGTTATATCAAAATAGGAGTTAATGATTTCTCTTAAAAGAAATAAGAAGAATCACATAAACAGTTTTAACAAAAATCTATGAAGATTTTGGGAAAACTAAGATCAAACGAAGTGATCTTAGGGTTTTTGTGAAAACGTTTATCAAAATAAGTTGTTTTTGAACAAAGATCAACTTAGTTTGTGGAAAGAACAAGAAGAAATTAACACTTACGATGATTCGTGATTAAGAAGATTGTGTGTGTTCTTGGTGAAGCAGATTGAGAGAGATAGCTTTTTCTTGCTAAGTTCTTTTAGAGAATTTGTGAGCGTAAAGAGTGAAATAGAGTACTAGTGAGTTTTTTATACCTCGTGGTTGGAGAGAGAAAACGGATGAGAGAGAAAAGAGCGGCTAAAATTCAAATGTAATGATGAAAAGGAAGCTTGACGCGCGTTCACGCGCCTGACACACGTCGTGGGGAACAGGAAACGTCCCATTACGTGGCGTTGCAGATGAAAAGTTTGTTTTATTCAAAATGATAAAAACCACCTTTTCAGGGGATAATTCCATTTTTGTGAAAGATGAGTTTTCTTGGAATTAGAGTACTTATCAGATAAGTACTGTTTTGGGAAATCCTCTTATCATATTTAATGCGATAAGGTTTCAGGGACAGAAATACTTCATCAGTATTCGGATTTTGAACAAAGATTTTGTAAGTACTGAATAGAGTTATCTCCTGATAAATGTGTTATTCAAGAGTTGTTAAATAAGAGTCCTGAGAAAACTTATTCTAAAGGACTTAACAACTTTTTGTCCTGATAAACTTCATTCGTCAGGATTTAACATCCCAAGTTCACTGATGAGCATATTAAAACGTGTTACATCCAGTGGTTTGGTAAAGAGGTCAGCAAGCTGATATTCAGTAGGAACAAAATGGAGTTCAATATCACCATTCATCACATGATCCCTGATAAAGTGATATCTCACTTCAATGTGCTTTGTCTTGGAGTGTAAGACAGGATTGTTAGCGATGGCGATCGCTGAAGTGTTGTCACAGTATATAGGAATTTTAGAGACTTGTATGTCATAGTCCTGAAGTTGATTTCTCAGCCATAGGACTTGAACACAACAGATTCCTGCTGCAACATATTCAGCTTCAGCGGTTGATGTGGACACAGAATTCTGTTTCTTGCTAGTCCAACTCACCAACTTTCCACCTAGTAGGTGACACCCACCAGTGGTGCTTTTACTGTCGATCTTACATCCTGCAAAGTCACTATCAGAATAAGCTGTTAGATCGAACCCTGACTCCTTGGAGTACCAAAGACCCAGATTAGGAGTTCCCTTCAGATATCTGAAAATCCGCTTTACAGCAGTCAGATGAGATTCTTTGGGTTCAGCCTGATAACGAGCACATAACATGTAGAATACATGATATCAGGACGACTCGCTGTAAGATACAGCAGTGAACCAATCATTCCTCTATAGAGAGTCACATCAGTAGGTTTCCCTTTGGAATCCTTGTCAAGTGATAGAGAAGGAGCCATTGGAGTCTTCATCGGTGTACATGATGTGAGATCAAATTTCTTCAGCATATCAAGTACATATTTACCTTGATTGATCAAGATTCCTTTTTCAGATTGCTTGATCTGAAGTCCTAAAAAGAATGTTAGTTCACCCATCATAGACATTTTATATTCAGATTTCATGAGCAACTCAAACTTTTCGCAGAGTTTGGGATTGGTTGATCCAAAGATAATGTCATCGACATATATCTGGACAAGAAGGATATGCTTAGGATATTTCTTAAGAAATAGAGTGCTATCGATCTTACCACGAACAAAACCTTTAGAGAGAAGAAAGGTTGACAGAGTATCATACCAGGCACGAGGAGCCTGTTTTAACCCATAGAGAGCCTTGTTTAACTTGTAGACGTGATCAAGGAACTTAGGATCTACAAAGCCAGGAGGCTGAGCCACATAGACTTCTTCATTAAGTTTACCATTCAGAAAGGCATTTTTGATGTCCATCTGAAAAACTTTGAAGTTCATATGTGCTGCAAAGGCCAGGAAAAGTCGAATTGCTTCGAGCCTAGCCACAGAAGCAAAAGTTTCATCGTAATCAATGCCCTCTTCCTGCCTGTATCCCTGAGCCACAAGGCGAGCCTTGTTTCGAATAATCGTACCAATCTCATCAAGCTTATTCCTGAAGATCCACTTGGATCCTATGATTGTACGTTTTCGAGGCCTAGGGACGAGAAGCCAGACATTGTTTTTGATGAACTCTGCTAGGTCTTCCTGCATGGCTGAGACCCAGGCAGGATCACGCAAGGCATCATCTATTTCTTTAGGTTCATTTTCAGAGATGAAATTAACATAAAGACAGACGTTACCAGATTGGCGTCGAGTTTTAACACCAGAGGAAGGATTACCGAGGACTTGATCAATTGGATGATCTTTGGTCCAACGAAGAGCAGGTGGTTGATACACATGTCCTAAAGTAGAGACTTCATTTATTGTCGGATCAGAGAGAAGATTAGTAGGAGCAGGTTCACTAGCAGTGGTTTGAGAAAAATCTTCACTGTTAGTGGGTTGATCCGGTTCAGGTGTGACTTGGGTGATAGGGGTGGCATTTATTAGAGGTGGTATGGGTATATGAGAGGGTGGAGTAGGATTTTCTTCAAAACCATCAGGAAGGTCTTGAGGAGATGGATCAGTAATGTGAATATCAGGGACTTGAAAGAAAGAGTCAGCCCACTGATTTATTTCAGAATTATCATGAGGGTGAGGAAAGGTAGGACCCGATTCATCAAGTTTAACATGAATCGTTTCCTCTATGGTTTGTCTTCGTTTGTTGAACACACGGTAAGTTTTAGAGATAGAGGAATATCCAAGGAAGATTCCATCATCAGACTTGGAATCGAACTTTCCAAGGTTATCTTTGTTGTTCAGGATGTAGCAGACACAACCAAAGATATGGAGATGTTCGATTGAAGGTTTCCTGTTACGAAAGAGTTCATAAGGGGTTCTTCTGAAGCGCTTTACTATCAGGGATCTGTTCTGAGTATAACAAGCATTGTTAACGGCTTCAGCCCAGAATTGAGTGGCAAGGTTGGCTTCACTCAACATAGATCGTGCAGCTTCAATCAGGGTCTGTTTCGTCTTTCAGCAACACCATTTTGATGAGGAGTTCTTACAGAGGAGAAGTTCTGAGAGATACCTTTTTGATCGAAAAAAGTTTTGTGACAACCGTCAGTTCCGACCTCCAGGTTAATTTACGCGTTCAGTCACTCTACAGCATTTCCGTAGGTTAGAAGTTAGTTAAATAAGTTTTAAGATGAAAATAGATTAGTTTGCGAGAAAAAGTTAGGTTAAAATCCTAAGAGTTCCGAAAACTGCCCGAAAAAGCCCGAACCGGCCCGAAATCACCCGATAATCCTAAAATGCCAGAATTAAGATAAATTTTGGGAAAATTTAGTTTTAATGTTTAAATTATATGTAAAGTAACTTAATTAACCTAAAACCACTTTCGAAAAGTTAGAAATTGCGAAAAACCGACAAAAACCCGGTACCGCGTCAAATTAACAGTGTCAATTGTACACTGTTTTATTTAACAAAAAAAAAAATAAAGGGAGAGTGGGTGGGACCCACTAGGGGCCGGCCACACCACCCCCAAGGTGGCTCTTCCCTCTCTTTGATATAAAAGCCATCATTTCCCCCATTTTCCAAACAAATCTCATAATCACATTTTCAAATCTTCATCTCTCTCTCTATTTCTCTCTACTCTCTCTCTAAAACTCAGCCAAGAACACCTCTTGAATCCAGATTTTTAAAGGTTTTTAAAACCTATTTGAGATTAAGATTGGGTGTTCATCAAAGGTAAGCATAGTTAGATGATTTCTACTTCGATTTTAACTCATTTGTGAGTTTTTTCTTCTTCTTTTTCAAGGGTTTTAACCCCTTTTTGATTCAAATAATGAAACATGTGTTTGGGAAAGAGATTGAACCTTAGAACATGTTGTATAACATTCTATGAAGGTGAAAATCAATGATTTCCCCATAAGAACACAAGAAATGGATCAAAAATCATTTAGATGATGTTTTTGACCTCCAAACTTGTGCTAAACTTCATCAATAGTTCATGCATGGGTTTGGATGGTATGAGAGCATATCTTAGTTTTATTACATTTGAATAATCTGAGTTATGGGTGAAATAGCAAGAAAAACCCCGAAATGGTATGATTTTATGTGTTTTGGTAGTATTTTGGGTGTTAAAATGTTGGACAGATTCTGTCAAAATAGTTGCATGCACTTTACACGACCCAAAAAGGGCTTTCTTGAACTTATTTCTTCATGAAAATTTTATGGGATGATATTTAATGTGTTAGGGTTCAAACCCCACTGGAATGGTGCAAAAACACCAAGATTTGAACCCAAACCACCATAAAACATTTTTGTGTGCAACAGTGTTTTGGTCAGAAACTTTGGTCAACTTCAAACTAGCATAACTCCTTGATTATTTATCTAAAATACGATTTTCTTGATTCTAAACTCAAGTACTTTGAGTTAGCTTTCTAAAAAGTCCAAGATCATGTCATTTAGAGGTGTTTTGGGACTTCAACCAATGAGTTTAAGTTGGTGGTGTAGGCTGTCCTCTTATGGCAGATTACACATGCACCACTTGAAAAGGTCATATCTCCCTCAAAAACCATCCTTATGACATGAAACTTGTCTCAAAAGTTTGGTTTATGTTTTAGCTAGAAAATCTCTTTGGAAATTCGTGATAAAGTGGTGTATAGAATTATTTATGAATAAAACAAGGACTAAAGGTATTCTGGAAATTCAGCCCTTACCACTGATTTTGTAAAAATGTTTAAAAATAGTAAAAATTCTCTAAAAATCATGAAACTTGGTGAAAATGTTCCTAACATCCCCAAATTCAAGGGGTAAAAATTTAAAGACTCAATATTTAGAGGACCTAAGTTCAAAATGACAATTTTTACAACTCAAAAATTTTGACAGATTCTGAAAATTTCTTAAAAGCTCAATTTTATAAAATTTGAACTTCTAAAATGTTTAGAAGACTTTCATTTGTGGCAAAATGAATTTTTATTGGATTAGGCTATAAAAGTTATATAATGGCATACTATGGATTTCGGTACGATTTTAGTTAAGGACCGTTGGACCTAGGACTTACGTTAAAATTTCGTATTTGATAGGACTACCCTAGTTTGGAGCCGGGATTTAGGTCACGCATCAACTCTTTCAAATCCGCACTAAGCACTCGAGGTGAGTATTCACAGCCCCACTTTTATCGTTTTTAATCGTTTTGGGGTGAAAAGCATGATATGATTGAATGAATTTATGAAAATGTTATGAATTGAACTGCTTCGAAATGAGCAAAAATGGATTTAAATGAATTGAATTGAAATGAAATGAAAGTGAGTTAAATTTGATATGTTTAAAGCTTGATATAGTGAGATGAAAGGAAAAAAATGAATAAGTCCCCGAAGACTACTATTAACTCATAACAATGGGCCTAAAATACACGTGGATAGCGCTATTTGGATTGACATACCCACCTAGAACTGACGAGTGATAGGTGCACTGTATTGAACAAAACGTTCTACGCAAGTGGGATTTACTTCCACCTCTGGGGTAGATAGGGGCAAAGCATGTCATGAATTGGAAAGGATTGTAGTAACTCACTAATTATCTTGCGATTTACAAATCATCCGGAAAATTTACTCACTGTTGGTAGTGAATGAACGGATTCACTCTAACTGTATACGATAACTTAAGCGAATGAACGGATTTGCTTTAGTTAAATTTTGAAAAGTGTAGTGAATAAAAGATTCACCGAAATGTCGTTGCATTTAAAATATTTTGTGCATATGAAAACCTGTGAACTCACCAACTCTTGTAGTTGACACTTGTTTATCATGCTTTTCAGGAAATCCGAAGGTCTGATAAGATTATTAAGGGAACTTTTGTATAACACCAGTCATGTTGATTCATATTTCGTTTAAATTTGTAAACCTGAATGATGGTTGGATTGTAATACTTGTAGTACTGTGTAAACTCTTTTAAACTTTTGATATGAATGATTGGTGTATTTTATTTCCTATCGCGATGAAATCTTGACTGTGGCACCTCGTGGTTCCGCTTTAGCGGGGTGTTACAAGTTTCTAGGGTACTGTTTTTGAATTCAGTTCCGTGGTCACTTCTGATTGATTGAACAGTAAGGTTGTTGAACCTTTCCATCTTCCTGACGAACAGAATGATTTCTTCAGGAGCGTCACTCTTGGATCGAAGAAAGAACACCCAAGTATATCTGGAATATTCATCAACGATTACCAGAGTATATTTCTTTCCAGCAATGGATTGGACATTAACAGGTCCAAAGAGATCCATGTGGAGAAGTTGTAGAGGAGAGCTGATGGAGGAAATCTGCTTGGACTTAAAGCTAGCCCTGGTTTGTTTTCCTTTCTTACATGGTGAACAAAGAGATACCTTTGTATAGCGAAAGTCAGGAAGACCAACAACAAGATTGTTGATGCAGAGTTGATTCAACGTCT
The DNA here is from genome assembly GCA_030169165.1 of Centaurea solstitialis. Classification (NCBI taxonomy): domain Eukaryota; kingdom Viridiplantae; phylum Streptophyta; class Magnoliopsida; order Asterales; family Asteraceae; genus Centaurea; species Centaurea solstitialis. The sequence goes on along the minus strand of CM058044.1, from coordinate 10,036,416 downwards.
TGAAGTTTAGATGAGAGGGACGCTTGTGCCAGAGCCAATTTGTATCAGTAGAAGCACGTGATATGAAACAGAAGTTATCAGTGGAAGTATTCATGTTGATGATGTAGATATCAGCTTGTCTAACACCAGTGAGAATAACTTCCTTGCGTCTGTTCTTGACTTTGCACTTTTTCTTCGAGAAGGAAACTTTGTGATTCTTATCACACAGTTGACTGATGCTCAGAAGATTGTGCATCAGGCCTTCAACATAAGCAACTCTTTTGAACGTAGTTACTCCGTTGGTCAGGGTGCCATACCCTCGGGTTTGGCCTTTACCGTTTCCACCAAAAGTCACAGCAGGACCTCTTTCTTCACGGTAGTTAGAGAGGACAGATTTAGAACCAGTCATATGTCGAGAGCATCCATTGTCCAGGTACCAGATGCCCTTATCCTGTAAAATTTAGAGTTTAAGTTTTTCTTGGTACCCATAGAACTATGGATCCAGAATTATCAGTAGGACTAGTGGAGTTAGTGACAGCCTTAACTGAGTTATCAGTTCTTGAGGCTGGAGTCTTGACTGAAGGATCAGTCTTGACAACCTTCTTTCCTTTGACTGAGTTATCAGTCTTAGGAGTTTTCTTTACCTTAGCTGATTTTTCAGTTTTGGTAGCATCAGGACACTTACTCGCAATATGGTCGTTAAATCCACAGTGATAACATTTGCGATATTGAAAGCGTTTAGTGGGGTCTAAGAAGTTTTTGAACTTCAGATGAGCAGGACCAGTACCAAGTATGCCTTTAGCATTGGACAGAGGAGGAATAGGTTTCTTCTCCAAGGTCTTTTGCTTCAGGTCAATCTTCAGTCTAGGAGCAGGATTTTGAGAAAAAGATTTTGTTCCTGAGACTGAAGGACCACCACCTAGAACTTTGTTCTTAGGTTTAGGATTCTTGGTCTTTGAAGGTGTTACAGTTTTGGATTTTTTCTTGGCTGTTTTCTTTTTGCTCTTAGGAGCACCTTCAGTGTGTGTGTTAGATGAAAAAGGGATGTTTTCAGGAGCATTAGGATCAGGGATAGAAGAAACAAACATTCCAAATTTAAGCATGGAACGATCAGGCCTAGGACATTCGCTAGTGAATCCAAGACCCTTTTTGTTTTTGACATTTCTCCCTAAGGCTAATGTTTCATCAACCTTTTCAGAGGCGTCACTCCATCCTTTGATGGTGACCTTTTCAGCATTTAGTTCGGCCAAGGCTCTTTCCTTGGCAGCAAGAGCCTTTTCTCTTTCGATACAGAGAGTTTGATTAACAGTGACCTGATCCTTATAAGTTTCTTCCAGAATGGTAAGTTGTTTTATCTTTTCCTGACACTCTCTGAGTTGATCACGAAGATCAATGTTCATTTTCTCAGCAGAGGTTTTACCATTCAGGGCTTTATAGAGATCAAGGGTTACAAGGTCTAGCTGAGTTAAGCTTTTAAGAGGGACAACAGGAATAGGTACCTGACTGGTAGATTCAGTAGCAGAGGTAGAAGTTTCAGGAGCTTGAGTAGGAACCTCTTCAGGGACCTCTTCTATCTTAGCCATGAGAGCTAAGGTAGGTTCCTCAATAATGGCCATAAGTGCCACTTGAGTATCTTCCTCATCAGATGAGTCATCAGAGGAGACATCATCCCAATCGCAGTCTTATGCGATAAGACCTTTGCCTTTTCGTTGAGATTTCATCTTTTTGTACTTCTCTTTCAGGCGCTGGTACTTAGGATTTTTCGAGGAAGATTTGGTAGAAGAATGAGCAAACTGATTTTTCTTGTACCTGCAATCATTAGCAAAGTGTCCTTTGCCCTGACAATTGTAGCAGGTAGCAGTAGCCTTATCAACAGATTCTGTTTTAGGCTTGTCAGTAAGAGTAAGAGGTTTCCTTCTTTGGAAGTTTCACTTTTTGGCAAACTTCTTAAAAGAGCGAGTGAGAAGTGCAAGTGATTCATTAAAATCAGGATCTGAGTCTGACATGTCAGAGTCAGAAGATTCTAATTCAGTGATGGTGACAGAAGAAGGAGTAGCAACAGTAGGAACTGAATCAGAGACCAGTGCAACAGAGGTGCTTTTGGAATCTTTGGTATTTTCTTATGAGATTCTTTTTCAGTTTCTTCTATTGTTCACGGTTTAGAAGAATACCGTACAGCTCACTTAAGGTGAGTGTCTTTATGTCTTTGGACATAGTTAAGCAGGAGGTGTAGGTTTCCCAATGTTCAGGAAGAGCTTCCATGAACTTGGTAACCACCTTAGAGTTAGGATAGATAGTACCAATAGTCTTCAGGTCGATCAGGAGACAGTTGAATCTCTGATGTATCTGAGAGAGAGTTTCATCCTTCTGATGAATAAAGCTTTCATACTGGCGAACCAAGAAAATCTTTCTTGATTCCATGAGAACAGCAGTACCTTCGTATTGAACACAGAAGGTGTCCCAAATCTTTTTAGCAGAGCGAAGGTGACAGACAGAGTAGAAGACGTCATCAGGGAGTGACATGGCAATGAGAGACCTAGCCTTGGTGTCAATGTTGACAAGGCGTCTGTCCTCATCATTCCAGTCAGTTACTGGCTTCACCAGTTCCCTAGCGGGTATAGGTGGTTGGTCGCCAGCAGCAGGGACAGCATGAACAGTTTGTGTAGGCACATGTGGTCCATTTTCCAAAACGTATGGAATCTGGGGATCAGAACCAGATAGGAAAAGTTCCATTCTGGTTTTCCAAAGAGCAAAGTTGTCTTTGTTAAACCTTGGAGGTTTTCCAGCAGAACCGGTATCAAAGTAGTTATCCTTAGCTTGAAGAGCCATGGATTAAAAGAGAGAGGATCACAAGATTTTTCTAAGAGAAGAAAATGAGAGCTTGTATCTTCTCTGATACCACTTGTTGGTCCCAAGGGGTGACCTTCAAGTAAGGATAGTGTATGGGATTATAGAAGGGGGGGTTGAATATAATCACACAAATTTCACTTTTAAATTCTTTGTTATATTAACAATATGAATTTACAGATTGTTGCGGAAATAGAAAAGACTACAAGTCTAAACTAAACAATCTAAGTTCTTTCACTATGCACTAGAGTGAGAAGATAAGAAAAGAAAAGAGAAGGATAAACAAAGAAAGGATTTGGATAGTAAGATAGGTGAAGAAGAAGTATGGAGAACTTCCCTTCAAGTCCTATTTATATCCCATGCATTAAATGCATGCAGACACACTTTTGTGTACGTGTCACATTCTAAGTGGTCCTATGTACTATTTACTATAAATAAATATCTTTTGCATGTTGTGCAAAAGAGGGTTTGTGTAAACAGTTGCCTTGAGGTCTGATAAGTATGGAGGGAATAGAAAAGAGACTGTTCTTATGTACTTTTGTGTCAGTAAAGGCGGATAATCCTTTTGTGCATTAGATTAAGACATTATACTAATCCTTCAGGATCAGGATACTGATCAGTGAGTAGAGTCCTGATACTGATGTAGATCAGGGGTCACTGTATCTTGATAAGTCTTCAGGATGTCATACGAAATTGAGCAGCCTGCTATCACTGAGTTCCGTCTTCAGATCACGAGCATGGTGTTCCTGTCATCAGCTAATTCATCGACTTCGCTGATGGTTCTTTGAGTATGATCTTAATGTCTTCAGGAGGTCTTCACTTCGGTGGTCAGGATCAGTAGACTGCAGAACAGACTCGTTCATCTTCTGATCCTGATCCTGATGATTTAAAACTACAAGTTACAACATAATTAACAAGGAATAACACTAAACAAACTCAGTGATAATTCCTCAAGCTATAACTAAAAGTAAAGACCTATTCACTAAGTGAAGTTACAGGATCATTATCATTTCATCAGGTCTTAGGAGAGCTGGATCAACATCAACATTATTGACTTTCAAGGATTTTGGCAACTCGATAAAGCCTTCAATTGTTTCGTCGTCGACATTGATGACTGGTGTGAGATCTGGTTCAGAAAATTTAGACTCGGTCACGACGAGGTTAGGTTCATGTAGTAGCTCAATCGGGATAACTTCTTGTGGTGGCTTGGTTATGATGGGTGGCACGATTTCTTCGTCGGCTATATCAAGTAGGACCTTTTCTTCTTCAGGTGCTTTTCTCCGGAATGAACGATTTTCTAGCTTCGAGATATAATACTTAGCTGAAGGCGGGAACTTTGATCGGTTTGAATTCGATCGAATCTAAACGGTGGCGGTGGTGCGACTTGGGTCGGATACTACGGTGGCAGTAATTGGGTCATTTTTCTCTTCTCGGACGCTCGTTGATGATAGTAGCAATTTGAGTGGCGAGATTGGCGTAGGCGGTATTGAGGGCCGTGGAATCAGCCGTGACAATTGCCTCAATATCTGCCTTGTTGAGTTGTGGCGGTGGCGATGCCATTGGAAGGAAAAGAGATAACGACCCGGCTCTGTTGTCAACTGACGCGGGGAGGAAATAACGATACGTGGAAGGATGGACTAGCGTCTAATCCCGATAACAGATCTTTCAAAAGAGAGAACTAAGATAAGAGAAAAACTCCTAAAACTCTCAAATATAAAGAAATATATCAAACTGGATCTGAATAATCTGATTACAATTGAAAAGCAATAAACCTATTTATAATCCTAAACAAAAGAGATAACTATGGAATTAAAATAATAATACTACCTCCGTCCCAAATTTATTGTCTAGTTTTGACTTTTGAAAGTCTTTCTTTGTCGATTTTGACCTTGAATATTTTTGAATGTGTTGTATAATACTTGATGAAAATTATACCATTGGAAATACATTAAAAACACAATCCATTCATATATTTTGCAATAAGTATTATTTAACACAAATAAAAATATTTAAGGTCAAAGTCGAAAAAGAAAGACTTTCAAAAGTCAAAACTGGACAATAATTTTGGGACGGTGGGAGTAAATCTACTAGAATAACTATCCTAAATAATACTCCTAGATAAAAAGGAAACTAAATAAAAGATTAACTATACAAATATATAAAAGATAATAGCTAAATAAAAGGAATCAGATAATTATGGAAGTAGATCACGTGAAGAAATCTGCCAGATGCAAGCTCGCGTCGCGAGCTCCTTTCCTCATGCCGCAAGGACCCTTCTGTCGGCTATCTTGATTTGCAACATAGCATCACCTCTCATTTTTTAGACATGAAATTAGCCTTTAGATTTCAGGCCTCTTAAAAAACAAACAACCCCTTAATGTATTTATTGTTCACTTGAAAAATTAATCATGAGAGCTTTACGCCTTTACCATCTAAAATTCAAAAGGAATTACATATGACCTGCAAAATGAACTTAAATTGGGTGACTTGTAAACTGCCATGTAGGCTACGCAAGGTCGTTCCAATCTTTCCAGGGCCCTGTTACATGTATATGATTATATAAAAAAATTGTCGATAAATAGACAAAGAATAAACAAAATATCGAATTTCATACCATATATTAATATTAAAAGTACTACAAATTAAAATAATAAAAGTAAAATAACATACGAAATTCACTTAAATAAAATTAGTCTTTTAACATTCTTCGAAACAAAATCTGCAAAACCAATTTTCTCAAAAAAACCATTCTCAATAGCTATTAAAGCTAATCCATTTAGTCTTTCTTGTGTCATTGTCGAGCGCAAATAATTCTTCTACATTTTCAACTTTGAGAAACTTCTTTCTGCAGATGCAACAGTTACCGGAATAGTCAACAAGACTCTATAAGCAATAATAGCATTATGAAAACAATATAAATGTTTTAAATACTCTAAAATATCAAGATGTCCCATCTTTTCATGTGGTAAAAACTCTTGAAGCAATTTCAACTCCACATATAAGTCATTTCCATCAACATCAGAACGATCATGATTCTTAAGAGCAATTTCAAAATTTAAACAAGAAGACTTTAAACATGCATTGTCCAAAGAACGCAACTTATCAGAAGTAAATAAGAACCCAAACACATTTTCATATTCTTGGTATTGTTCAAATCTTCTTCTTAGTGAAGAAATTGCATGATCAACAACACATAAGAAATAATTAACTCTAAAGGACTCTTCTACAGATTGTGAAGTAACTTCAGATGCGTCACTAGGGTTTTCATCGAAATGTCTTTTCCTTCGAATTTCACGTTTCTATGGAAATAACGGATCAATATCCAATTCAATGGCAATTTTCTTTGTTGATTCTATAGCATCTAAAAATCCCGTTTCTCTATATCCCTCAAAAAAAGTAATGAATCCTTTAACTTGTTCAATAGCAACATCGATTAGCATATTTTTTGATTGCAAATGTTTACTAACCAAATTCACAGCAGATAAAATTTCATACCAAACCACCATAGAAATTAAAACTCAAAATCACCAAGCTCAGTTTTGTGCTAAAGATTTCGCTTCACTTCTAATTATTGAATCATTATCAATTTCAGCTACTTGAAGTAAAGCTTCTCTTATATCTAAGACCTTAAATCTTATGGCTTTTATGCTATCAATACGACTCTCCCAACGAGTCGTTGACAACGGTTTAACTGTCCATCTTTTTACGTTATCTTTAAAAACTTGCCATCTTTTGGTAGAATTAGCAAATATTGTATAAATATTTTGAATTATTCCAAAAAATCTCTAGCTTTATCACAAGTATCGGCTATGTCACACAAAGTCAAATTAAGGCTGTGAGAAGTAGGGGTGAGCAAAACCCGACCGACCCGAACAACCCGACCGAACCCGAACCGAAATGAGCTTGAAGTATACTTGGGTGAGGCGATTATGGATGACAGAAACGAGTTTGATGTGTTAAGATGGTGGAAAGTGGATAGTGAAAGGTTTCCTATTCTTTCAAAAATGGCGAGAGATCTACTTGTCGTGCCGATCTCTACAGTTGCATCGGAGTCTACGTTTACTACAAGCGGGAGCGTATTGGATAGTTTTAGTAGCTCTCTAACTCCTAAAATCGTCCAAGCACTTGTATATACCCAAGGTTGGTTAAGGGGACCAAACGAACCAATTTCGCTCGAAGAAAATTTGGATGAACTTGAAAACTTCGAGAAAGATACGATTGTAATTGTTTAATTTTTATGATTATGTATTTACGTTGCTTTAAGTTTAATGCTTTCCTTTTGAATTTATGTTTTACTGTTTTAATTTTAAGTTGTTTAATATTTCATGTTTGACACTTTAAATTTGTAGAGTTTGCAAAGCTAAGAGTTGTTGGGACTTCAAGTTCTTCGGTTCGTGACCATGGTGATGATGATACACAAACGGAAGCTTCAAAAGGCATGGAACATTCGATGGAACATTTGGATTTGGAAGATGATTAGCTTTGGAGTTGGTACTTTTGGTAAATGGTAATTGGTTTTGGATTTTGACAAGTAAACATTTGGATTTGGTATTTTGGAACTTTTGGTTTGGATTCTGCCATTCTGGAACTTTTGAACTTTGGAATTGGATGATGTAATTGGAAGTTGGAACTTTGGATGGCACTTTTGGTAAATGATGTTACTTGTTTATGTTTATCAATTTCACTCTAACTATGTAATTGGAACTTTGGATTATGTATTTATGTATTTGGATTTGGAAGTTGGAACTTCGGAATTCGTATATGTTTACTTGTTAGTTGTTAATGTTTAATTTTTTAGCTATTAATTAGTTTATACATTTTGCAATTGAATTAAGGGTTTAGTTCCCCAAAATGTATCCAACTTGTCACCTTTTGCTATTGTATATATTGTTCTTTAAAAATTACTACTTAATACATCATACTACTAAAAACCTAACATTTTAAATGCTAAATGACTTGTAAACCCGGTAGCCGGTCATTCCGGCCACCTGGTCAACTTCTCCGGCGAGATTTTTCCCGGCAAAAACCTATCTTCTCCGGCAACCTTCGGCAAGAAGCCATCTTTTTCCGGTGAGACTTTTAGCACGAACAAAAACCTCCATCTCCGAGACCCACCATCTTCTCCGGCAACCTCCATCTCCGCCACCCACCATCTTCTCCGGCAACGTCAATCTCCGCCACCCACCATCTTCTCCAGCAACATCAATCTTCGCCACCCACCATCTTCCCCGGCGACCTTCATCAACCCTTCCGCAAACTCACCAGCTTACTCCAATCCGAAAACAGTTGTACATTGTCCGAAATCATCAGCATCGTTGCCGGAGAAAATGGTGGTCGTCGGGAAATCGTCGGAAAAGATGGTGGTTGCCGGGAAGTCGTAGGAGAAGATGGTGGTTGCCGGGAAGTCGTAGGAGAAGATGGTGGTCACCGTAAAAGTTGTCGAAGAAGACGATGGTGGTCGAAAAAGTCACCGAAGAAGATGGTGGTGGCCGGAAAAGGCGTCGGAAAAGATGGTGCTGGTGGCCGGAAAAATGGTGGTCGCCGGAATGTCGCCGGAGAAGATGACCGGATGGCCGAAAAAGTCGCCGGAGGGGGGGTGACCGGCTGGTAACCTTTGATAGCAGGTCAGATACATCAAAATGTTAGGTTTTAGGTAGTATGATGTATTAATTGGTAACTTTTTAAGTAGAATATATACAATAGCAAAAGGTGACAAGTTGGATACATTTTGGGGAACTAAACCCTTGAATTAAAGCATTGAAGTTGAAAAAGTAGGTTGAAAAGAGGTTCTAAAACTAAAGAAAAAACAGTGAAAAAACATATTGGAAAAACTAAAAAAACCAGTGAAAAAAGCAGGAAAAAAGGAAGCAGGTTTTTTCGGATATCCGCCACCCGACCCGAACCCCGATTTACCCGAACTTTTCGGTCGGTCTACGGGGCCAATTTTTCTCACCCAAAAAGTTTCGGTACCCGAACTTTTTTCACCCGAATTACCCGAACCCGACCGATGCTCACCCCTAGTGAGAAGCGCAAGAACTATAAATGCTCTAGGATTTATATCTAAGAGTTTCTTTTGCAGACCTTTATGTTTTCCCTTCATATTTGAACCGTTATCATAATCTTGTCCTCGCACATTGTCTATGTCTAGACCAAGACACTTTAACTCAGATTTTAAAACATCAAACAAACCTTGACCAGTTGTGTCATCTACCTCCAAAAATCCTAAAAAAGACTACTCAATACTAACAGTTTTAGAAGAGAGATCTACATACCGTAATACTAAGGACATTTGTTCTTAGTGACTTATATCAGGAGTACAATCAAGAAGAATGGATAAATACTTTGCCTCTTTAACTTTGTTGATGATTTCATTTTTATTCTCTTAGCAAGCAATGCTATTAACTCATTTTGAATCTTATTACCAAGATAATGAACATGTATATCATCATTTGTAATGCGTTGAACATGCTCTTGAATAATAGGGTCAAATTTAGCTAACATTTCAATCAAACCCAAAATATTTCCATTGCCATTCTCGTACAATCTACTACTAGTACCACGAAAAGCAATATTGTGTTTTGCAAGAAACTTCAAAATACAAAAAATTCTTATCAAGACATTTTTCCAATGATTTTTTTCATTTTCTATTTAACTTTGAGCAACTTTATCAACAGTTTCATTCTTTTGAAGCCTTAAACGCAAATCATACCAACTTTGTACATTCATAACATGTTTTGCACTTGTTTCATGCTCTTTAAGTCTAGTACCAAGGTACCAATCTCTTAACCCCTCATTTGTTAATTGGCCATTAGCATGCCTCTTTTTAAAAAAATTACAACAAAGCAAAATACTTTATCGAGCTCTAGAGAATAAACAAGCCAATCTATATCACATTTTTCTCCATTTGGTAAAATTTTAGTATAAGATGTTGCACAAAATCGTTTGCGATATCTATCTTTAGGACCTTTTTTAATAGATAAATCTCTTTTAGGACCCTTTTCAACTAGCATATTAATCATTGTAAAATCTAAAGAATCCCAATTTCGTGGATCAAATATATCATAACTAACAAATGCATCATCAATATCAGCAGCATCCTTAGCATTATCATCAACGTCATTAGCTTTATCATCTCTATCAATAGTATCATCAACAATATCATTAATTTTTGCATTATCATCAATATCAATAGCATCATTAATAACATTATCATCATCAACATTGATATCAATAGGATTTTCATCCTCATGTACCTCATCCATACTAGCATTAGCCTTAGCATCCACATTAACAAAATTATCAAGGGAAGGCTGTGATTTATTTTAAGAAAAATTTGTCAATAGCTCCTTTTTGAGACAAAATCATCTCCTCCATTCTTTTTTTCTTTTTGCGTTTTTGACATCCAGAGTCATATTTTCTTACACTAGAAGACATGACAAAAGGGTATAGTGTAGTTCCAAATTCAAGTTCTAATCAACATACAAACAAGTAGAGAATGAATTGAAGAGCCAAATGTCATTGATCTTGAAGGAATCAAATACACATAGTGATCGCACCAAGAACACACACGGTTGAGCTCTAAACTCTCAAATCACTCTCTGTATACAATGAAGCGCGTTTCTGAAAATTGAACTAACTTTGGGCTTTTATACCCAAACCCTTAAGCCCTCACACTTTACAAGAATTACACTTTTTACCCTAACTAAACAAAATTATTACAAAGAACAATTAACAACTAAAGTAACTTTTACAACTTTGACCGCTTTGACTTTGCCGTTGACTTCACTTTGTGTGCCAACTTGTGATCTCGGATCCAATCCGATTTTGCACCCAACAATCTCCCTCTTTGGATTCGAGATCACAAAAAGAATTAGGCAAACGTCTTCAAGAAATCAAACACCGCTTTAAACACCAACGATAAGATTTCTTGAACAATAAGCTTCGGTAATAAGCTTCAAGAATCATCCACTTTGACACACGAAGCTTTAACAAAACGAAGTATCTTCAAACAATCTTCAAACTTTGATACTTGAACTATTCTGAGAAGCTTTGACAATTATCTCTCATAATCTTCTCATCGACTTTACATTTCGAAACCATCTCCTCCTTTTTGATGAACTATGAAATAATCATCAAAACTATAGAAATGTATGATCAGATAACTCGTCTCGTAAAGATAAGAATATGTGAAAGAACCACCACAGATATCAAAAACCATCTCACATAATTATCTCATCCTTGTTACTCCAGAATTCCCCTTTTTACTCCATAGAAATACCGTTAGTTCCAGAAAGTAATCCAAATCATTTCAAATTCAGATTTAAGAAGAAAAAAATCCTGAAACAACTAATGAATCAGTTAGAATGCTTGTGAGAAGCACAAAGCAACTCAGTACAACAAATGCACTATATAAAGAGCTTTAGTGATGATCACCCCCTAGATCTTTCGTTCAATTATCGCAAATACAAAAAGTATTACTATGAACGTTCTGACAAAGAAACAAATTCCTTGTATGTATTTGTGATGAAAGAAAATAGCATCATGTGCTTTCATAAGGCTCAAAATGTGAAAACATTTCACGACTTGATGTGTAGAAATGAAGTTCGAAGGCAGGACAACTTCTTTCTTTTTTAATATCGATTTTCCAAATGAAAACCTGATAGATTATGTGCTACGTCCCCGTGATGAAATGAAACATCTCCTTGTTGAGAAAGAAATGAGTAGCTAGTGGGGTAAAAAACGAGAGTCGGCATTGGGCTTTGCCTTGTTTCAATATCGATCACCAAAGAGCGTAAACCGATAGATTATGTGGTTGCCCGGCTTAGAAAAGGTTGGTGCAGAGTTTTAGGTTTCTTTTAACTCTGTTCTCACACCCTCCAATTCTTTTAAACATACTCACTTCTAACCAATCCCGCATATAACAAAATTTTCGCTCAAACACCATGAGAATAACTCAACCACCTGAGTTATCTCCCCCACTCTTTGATGGAGACCCCTCACTCATTTCTTAAGGATAACTTCTTGGGGTAGGATTGTCGGTTCTGGCAAACCATAGAAGTACTGTTAAGCTCATAATCCCATGAAATAAGTTTCCTAAACATGAAAGGACAATGATTCATCGGCGAATCAAATAGCCAATATGAAGCATGCTCGAACAAATATATATGAACAATATAGGAGCAAAAGAATTTCTTCAAACAAGTATATGAAATGAAAAACATGAATGATGTAAAGTTGTTTGAGAAAACTGATTTTATCATATTATGTGAGATATATTCTTGAAAAACTGTGGTTCACACAAAACATTGGAAGTTATCTATACGAACAAAATATAGATATAACAATGAAGATCGTATCTGATCAAAGAAACGATGAAGTACAAATAGGAAATAGCAAGCGAGTGTATTACCACCGAAAAATATGGTCATATAAAGACGTGGTAATAACTAAGACAAAAGAAGCTAAACCGATGTGTATGAATACTTGAAAAGTATATGAAAAGATAATACGCAAGTATTAATCTTTGGAAACATACGGTTAGAAAATATCCGTCAACTCATCATGATATGAAAACATGTAAAATCACATTTCTAATTCGAAAAATCATTTGAGAATTGAGAAGTGAGTTTGAACATTTAATAAACGTTTTTCATACCTGAAAGTTGTTCATCTTTCAAATATGTAAGCATTAAAGCTTATTTGAACTTTCCCCCTAAAAATAATATCTCTTTTATGTACTCCCCCTAAGATGGATAGGCTGCAAAACAAACGATGACTTGGTATTCATTGACAATGAATCCTTAGTCGTTAGTCAGATATTATCCAATCCAGAATAATTAAGCAACTCCCCCTTAAATTAAGATACAACACATATTTAAGTAGGACTAAGCATGCCAAGCTTGCTAACCAAAAAGTTAAAACGTTTTTCATCTAATGGTTTAGTGAAAAGGTCATCAAGTTGGAAATCTGTGTTGACAAAGAACATCTCGATATTACCTTTCTCCACATCATCTTTGATAAAATGATAACGGATGTCGATGTGTTTGGTCTTGGAATGCTGAACCGGATTTGAAGTTATCGCAATGGCGCTTTCCGAATCACAGTAGATAGGGACTTTCTTCAACTTGTATCCATAGTCTAGTAGTTGTGTCTTCATCCAAAGCACTTGCGAACAACAACTTGCGGCGGCAACATATTTGGCTTCGGCCGTAGAAGTGGAGACACAATTTTGCTTTTTCGAAGTCCAACTAACAAGCTTGTCACCTAAGAACTGACATGATCCAGAAGTGCTTTTTCTATCCAGTTTACAACCACCATAATCTGAATCTGTAAAAGATATTAGCTCAAAACTAGAATCTTTAGGATACCAAAGGCTCAAATCTTGAGTGCCTTTGAGATACCGTAAGATCCTTTTAACTACCTTAAGGTGTGACTCTATAGGATTAGCTTGAAACCTAGCACAAAAACATGTTGAGAACATAATATCCGGTCTAGTCGCTGTGAGGTACAAAAGAGAACCAATAATGCTTCTGTAAATCTTTTGATCGACAGATTTACCGTCTAAATCAGGACCCAAAAGATTTCTAGTTTGCATTGGTGCTTTAATTGGAGAACAATTAGTCATTTGAAACTTTTTCAACATATCTTTAATATATTTTGACTGGATTATAAAGATGCCATCAGGGCTTTGTTTGACTTGAATTCCTACAAAGAAATTCAATTCACCCATCATATAGCAGTATAACAAATTGACAATTACTAAAGTAAACAAACACAAAAAACAGAGATTGAAAAAAATACACCTGGATTGAGTCTGCAATCTGTCCAATTGAATTTCCTAAGCCAAGCCAATATTTTAATTGCATACTATGTGGTTGTGAGATGTCCAAATCTAAACCTAAAATCGTGAGGAATGCAAAAATAAAAGAGAGCAGGTGAATGGTAGAACACAATAGAAGAAAGTATTTCGAATTTATAGTTCAAATAAACATATTTTAGAGTTCGATTTTGTGGATTTTGTGGATTTTTGTGGCCGTTGTTGCGAAAATAGAGCAAAGTAGCCGTTGTTAATAATCCAATTAAGAGAAATCATAACATGGATTTGAAGAGTTGTCTTCATTCTTGTCATGGTTGCCTTTGAAAAGAAAGAAATCAAAATCGAATCGAAGCGAAACATTGAATTCGTGAAGAAGGGGATTTAGGAGAAAAAAGGGGATTATAATGATTTAAGCGGTTCACAATTAATGGGTTTTCAATATTGATGTAGGCCCCTTAATGAAGTAGAAGTTATCTACATAACTAATTGGAATTGAGCTTTTCAAGATTAAGGGTACCATATTTAATATAAGAATTTTTAAAATTTTTGGGACCCTAACCAATTTAGGGGCCCTGTGCTGTTGAACAGAATGGAACAATCCCATGAATGGCCCTAAGGCTACGTCACACGATCTTCATCATGCTTAGAAATCTTCTATATTTGATGAGTTCAAAAGCATCCTAATAGCATCATAAAAGACATATGGACCCCCATCGATGTAGTATTATCCATATCATGTATAAACGATTAGTGGTTGTTTTTTTTAAATACCTCTTAAGTCTGATAATTAAGAGGTCTGTATAAGTAAGTTTGTTTGCTTTATTCTTAAGAAAAGGTTTGAAAGCCTTTTACCATCCTCTAAAATTTTCAGAGGTGCACCATCCACCTCTTACCCTTTAGATATGGAATCAAACTTCAAGCATCTCAAAAAACAAACGACACCTGATATTTTTTTTTTGAAGACATGTAATAACCGGAATATTTAAATTTAATGATGTAGTTAATTCTTCGTTAAGTGTGGCCCTTTTTGTAAAGGACTTGAGAGTGAGGGGTGAGTTGTGACCTTTTTGTTAAAGTTTAGTGGATGGGCTTATACCATAAATGGTATGGGCTTGGCCTTAAGCCCATACTATTTAAGACCTAAACCCTAGAGATTTTACCTTGTTGGGAAAAGATTAGTGTGTGCTTGGTGTGTGTTTTGGAGAGCAACATAGAGCCGTTTCATCAATTGCAAGGTCGGGAGATCGTCATCGAGGTAAGATTCGATGCTCATAAAGTGTAGGATTGCTGATAAAAGGGTGTATAATTGCTTTGGAATTAGTTTGGGTGCAATTGGATCGAATTAGAATCGATATTTGATCGATTTTAGGCCATTTCCAGATCTGGGTGCGTTTCCCGAATCGGGATTTACAGTTTCCCGAGTCGGGAAAGTGTTTCCCGAGTTGGGAAAGTGTTTCCCGAGTCGGGAAAGTGTTATTCCGAATCGGAAAATCTTTGGGTTGGTATTAGTATTTTGTTTCGTTATACCTTTCCTGGATTGGAAACCTATGTTTTCCGAATCGGGAAATGGGCTAGTTAAGCCGTCATTTTGACCTCGAAATTCTCCGAGTCGGAAAATAGTTCTTCCGAGTCGAGAAAGTAGATTTCCCGAATCGGGTTTTGGGGCTGATTGTCCGAATCGGGTAATGCTATTTCCCGAGTCGGGAAAGTGTTCCCCGAGTTGGTTTTTGGAAGGTTTCGTCCTTAGGGATATTTTTCGGAGAGGATTTACCATAGTGATTTATTTCTATAGGAACCCTCGTGCTAAGTCTGCCTAGGGGTGTCATAGTTAGTGGGTTTTATTAAGCGCGAATCATAATGCCTTAGAATCTTTACAGATTCAGTAGGAGCAGGACCTGAGATAACCGCGAGTCGAGTTCTACGATCAGGTGAGTTCCCTTGCCTGAATTGAATGAGATTACTGTTTTTAAAACTGTCTTTTAAATGCCCATTCTGTTTTGAAATGTTTTTGGACTGATACTGTTTGACAACTTAAACGATATTGCAATATGAATTGATATGAAACTAAATTCACGTTTAAGCATGCTTAAATTGGGAATACATGAATTGTGTGGATAGATGTGTGTGCATTAAGGGCACTGGGTACCTTGGAGCTACATGTTCGTTGGGAGTGTTACCATTTGGCCTGATCAGTCATTTGGGGGTACCTCGGGACTAAGTCCCTTGGGAGTTATCGATATGCGCCGGATAGGCCTGAGCTGGAATGTCACTATGTGACGAGGTTTTTCTTTGCCTGCTACACATCTACTTGATTGAATATTTTTGAGCTATGGCCAGTGGGCCAGAATTGTAAAATAACTGTTTTGAGGGAATTCACTAGACCCTATGGTCTAACCCTCGCTTTCCAAATATTTTCTTTTTATCTTTTTCAGGCGGGGCCCGTGGAAGTAGGAAGGGTAAGGAGAAGGCTTGAAGGAATAGCTAGAAGCCTTTAGTTTTCATTTATGCATTAGATACCTAAAACTTTATATCTCAGCTGTGGAGGGTTGTTCCTGTTGGGTTTTTCTGTGCTCTCCGAACCAAACTGATTCGATGAACACTACAAGTGCGGAAGCGATTTATGGTTAAAAAACCTAAAACCACGATCTCTCGTTCTAAGTCATTTAAACGTTTAAAGGGTAAGACTTTTACCTGGATTGCTTGAGTAATAATCCACCGGTGATCAACCCTACGAGCGTTCCTCTAGTAGAACTCAAAAACCCGAGCAACCGGAAAAACCGAAGTGGTTTTGGAAGTGGGCGGCGCCAAAAAGGAAGAGAAGGAGAGGAGGGAATTTTTGGGTGGAAACTGATTATCAATCTAATTGATTGAATAAACCATAGACCCTAAGGCCTTTATTTATAGCTAATCAGATGAAGAATCCTTATCTGATTCAGTTTCCTTAATAATTATCTAATCTTTTCTTTTTAATTAAGAAAAGACTTTCTAGATAATTACCTTAACTAATCAGATTATCTATTATATATTTATTTTACTAATAAATATATAATTATCTTAATTAATTTATCAACCCTCTAACTTTGGGATTTCTGACTGAAAATACCCAACTGATTTATAATTGACTATTATAAATCCAAACTCTCCATTTCTGGGTTTTATTCAACTTACTCGATTTATAGGTTCTCACAGGTGTGACCCTCAAGTATCTTGTAACATTGGATGTGTGATTACTGGTTTGTCAACTTCTGCACATAATTCCTAACAGTTCCGTGTGCACTTGACATTTATTATTTTGCCGTGATAGTTATCTTTTTCCGTTGCGTTAGATCACTGGGATTAACGTTTTATTGCTATGAATTTATATTGGGAAATCAGGGTGTTACAATAGTGGCATCGAACCAACGAACGACTACCACGAACGCATACACACACACACACCTCCCCAGAGGTATCAGGCATCCACGGGCAGCCCACTAATCCGGATGCTGTGCCTATTCACAATCTTCGACTGGGCTAGGGGGCAGCTCAGTTTATGATTGGACTAGCCTATGGAATGGGTACTTCTTATGCTCTCAATTGACTCCTCTTGGATTCGAATCCAAGTAGACTAGGATACCATCCACAGTCCTCCCAAAGATGTTACCACCCTTAAAATGACCAACTAAGCTAGACATGATTTGTCGACACCTGATATTACTTGGATATATCGAAATAAAGCTAACATGGCCTCACCCGTTTTATTTATTTTTTCTAAATTCAATTATTAGAACCATCCAACCTTTCTAATTTGATGCATATAGTAAAAAACTCAAAATGGATGAATCTTGACACAATCTAGAACAAATTAGTGGCAAAAGTGAGTAATTATAAAGCTGAGGGACTAAACTTTAACAACTCAAGCGATCGCTATAATAGTATGATTTTTGCAGGCCTCTTTCGGTCTTCTAGAAGTCGAATTTCCACTCTCCATCATCTTCTCTCTGGCAATGGCGAAGCTCTCGAATCTTCCGATATATGCATCTCGCGTCTACTTCCTTCTCATCGTCCTCCAAATTCCGTTTTTTAGGTATTAATTACTTCTGATCTAATTTCATTGCAATTTGATTCGTATTTTTAGATGTTATGTGTGATTCGTAATTAACTTGAACTCGTTATCACTTTGTAGTGTAAGTTTGTTGATTTCTGTAATTGTTAGTAGATCTTATTACACCGATGAATCTCTATCATGTTTCTTTTGGTTGATTTAAAAGATCAACTGCTTTGAGTCATTGATGATGTAGTCAGTATTGAAAGATGCAGCTCAATGATTGCTTATTTGCTTAAAATCATGCCTTTTTTTTTATGTTCCTGTATTTGATAATTGATTTCCATTTTCCAACATAGAAACTTAAAACCATCAATTTTCTATTTGAAGCATCTTTTTACTAAATTAAATGTAGTTATAGGGTTTCCTTGAAGAATTTAGTGTTTCTACCAAATTTGAAGTTGAAAAATGACCTGTCTGACCTCAAAAATTCGAGTAGTACACATATGTTGGGTTGCCGGAAAAATTAAAGAGTAGTAATTTTGGGCATATTTGGAGCCTTCAAGAGAGTTATTAATTGGAAGAGTGCAAGATGGTCAAAATGGTTGGTGCCAAGTACAAGATCCATCTTATGTTTCTTATATACTTTCTTATATTTTCCCATACTTGTAGGTTGTTCCAAGTTTTTTTCTTTTATTTTTCTTTTATTTTTCTTTTATTTTTCTTTATGTTTCCCATGTTTGGCAAGTGTTCCAGAATACCCAATTTAAGCATCAAGGCCTTTCTAACCTAAGACACATTATTTTATATGGATGAAGGTGTTTGTTGCATTTCTATCAATTCTTATCCAAGCAATCCTTATTTAGTGGCAAATTATCCTTGTTCTTATCACTTCTCATCCTCTTTTTTTAAAAGTAGCTAATCAAATTAGGATTCTTGTTTGTGGCGATTTGTCTTAGTACACAAAGATTACTAATCTTCTTCTTTTGATTCTTCTGGCACATCACATTCTTTTGGAATAGAGGGAGTGTGGCATGATATTGGCTTGTAACTTCTCGGGTAGAAATGACACTATCAAACAAAAGTGGTTGTGCTACCCGTTTGTTTGGTCCAAAATTGTGTCCATGTTGAGCTACCATACTTAATTTTAAAAGTGAAATGAACTCCGTAGAACAGGTCTACTGTACTTCGGTTGATTGGCCTTTTATTAGAGAATTTTCCATACTACAAGAAGCTACTAGTCTAGAGGAGATGCACCTAGAGTAGGAGGGAAAGTTTTGTTGGATTTTACTTGGAAACCAAAAAGTAAAATTATATTCGTGTGTCAACTTGTGCAGTTATTATAGTGTGATGTAATTTAGACATTTATGGAGAAAGATAATTTATAGCAATATTTCAATTTCCGAATTTAATAGCACTAGCCTTAGTTGCAATGAGCTTGCAGAAAGCATACAAATGAATATCAACGTGTTTAGAGCTTTTGGTGAATTAATATTTATAATGTCTAATAAATTGACAAGGATGTTTCCTGTATGACTAGGGGTTCTAGAGAATGTTGGAATATACGCATTAAGCATGTGATGTTATTATAATTCTTTTGTTCATCTTACCCCTGCATAATTTGAATGGCAGTAGCATGCTATAAATTGTGAAGGGGCAGTAACTCTATATATTCACAATATTAATTCATTTGGACTTTGGAGATATGTTCTATAAGATTCTTGTACCAAGATTTGTGAATGATAAGGTGAATCACTTTTAACTATTTCATCATGCAAAAATATTGACAATATTAGATATGTTACAATTTGAATAGGGTATGGTGGCTTAAGGGCAAACAAGAGCATCTTCATATTGGACCAAGCATATAGAATATAGGCTTTGCAGCTTGTTGCATATATGTTTCATTGTAGTTTTATCTACGTGTCTATAGAAGTTCTATGAGTTATCTTAATGTTATCAGTCTTCCTTTTAACATTCACCTTTTTTCTCTATTGTTTGATACTTAGCTGTTCGGTGCACAAATTTTATTGTCTTGCATGTTATCATGTGATGAGAATGCACACTTCTGTCAAAGGGAACATAAAAAACAAAGAATTTCTATGGGAAGGAAACATTTGAGCAGAACTCCTTACAATTTGGTTTGCTCTTATGCATTTAATGACATCTTTAGGCAAGGATATTTTGGTTTATCATGACACCAATTCCAGGAATAATCACATGATAAGCTTACTTTTAAAAAGTCCTTACATTCGCAATTGTTTTCTACAAAGAGTGTATGTAATTTTTATGCAAGCAAGATAAATTATTGTATCCTTCATTGCAATTAATTGATATGGATGATGGCTGTAATCAGAGTTCTTTCTATATAAATTGGTATGTTTGGTGGTCTGAGCTTTCAAAGGGATAGTCACATGATAGCAAGGCGGAACCACCCCTAAACCAAATACTGAGACCAAAACTGTGAGATGATGATTGCAAGGACTTTATAATTAGAAGCATGCATAACCTAATGTTTGCTGCTATCAATCAAATTCCAAAAAATATCCTTCTTAGGCATTTTTTTTGCTAGCTATAGTACCACATTTTCATCCTCTATATAGTATCACTGAAGTTCTAAAGTTTTGTACCCGGGTAAAGTCATTTTGTTCAACAATGTTGTTCAAGAACCCTAGTTTTGTATCCAACCCTATCCTAATTATTGCTTTTATTGCATTGTCTTCCCCTGAGTTGTCTAATCTAGAATACAAAATTGATCTCCAATCTCTTAAACACAAAAGAGAATTGATTTTATTTTGACACTCTAATTACCATCGTTGGGCAATTCTGCATGCTTGCTTTGATGGCCTCTAGGGATGTAAACGAGTTTAGTCGAGCCGAGCCAGACACTTACCGAGCCGGGCTTGGCTCGTTTAGACTTTTTTGAGCTCGAGCTCGGCTCGTTTAAGATTTATGAAGATTGGCTTGGTTCGTTTAGGCTCGTTTAAGCTGGGCTTGTTTAGGCTCAAGTATTATTTCGATATTTTTATTAAAATTGTATATATAAATATTAAAAATTAAACATAAGATATATATTATATTATATATTAGGCTCGCGAGCTTAAACGAGCCCACTCTTTGGAGTTCGAGCTCGGCTCGTTTATTAAATGAGCTTTAATCTAGGCTTGAGCTCAGCTCAAGCTCGTTAAGATTCGGCTCGTTTAGAGCTTTTAACGATCCCAGCTCAAGTAGCTCGCGAGTAGCTCGACTCATTTACATCCCTAATGGCCTCACTGCACAACTCATAATCTTGGTACAATTGGTTCAGCTTGGATGTCTCATCTATTCTTGATGGCTTATACAACATGCCTTATTACACATCTTCCAACCTCAATAGGAAGATCATAAATACTAAGGTCTTGACTTCTTTCTTTTATAGAACTTCCAGCACATCAAATACCGGATTCCTGTAAATAAACCTTTTATTGTCAAAAGAGTCACCAAATTCTCCAGTATTGTTACCATTAGCTCTATTGAACAACTTACTAGGGTTCCATGCCATTATCTTTAATCCTAATCTCTTTAAATAACGCAATTTTTCTTTCCCCTATCTTAGCCAATATTTGGATGGATGTTCTTTTCCCTACTTTAGACAGCCTCTGTCTAGCTGGAGTTTTGCCACTACTAAAGGTTATAGGTGCAAGTGTGCAACTATTTTTAAAAAAGAAAGTGTTTATTTCCTTTTAATCATAGACCACAACAGAATCCAAGATTTCCCTCCTTGTATAACCTACTATTACTCTGAGCAAAATGATTCTACCTACTTCACGTTTAACCTTGACCATATCACTCTTTATGTTTATTAGTTCACATTCATACTTGATTCTTGTTCCTTTCTTTGCATGTTTACCAGAACATAAGGTTTGCATTTCTTATTTTTATAAGCCTTTCCACATACCATTTGGTTTGTTTGAAACATGTAGTGTTCCTTTCTACTCAAGCATTTATTGATAATCTTAGACTTTTTGTTGAAGACCTTAGGCATCAACCAGCCAGCTGTCTTACTAACCAACAGATCTCGCTATTGTAAACTTGCTTCCATACCTCACACACCTGTCTAATGATGTGCGAAGACTATTGCGATCAGTGGCTCCATCTGAGGATCAATGTAGCATCTGTCACCTTTCTGAAACGTCAATCACTTGGGTGTGCCAATTTGTACATGTTGAACCAACCATTGAATTCCTAATATCACTTCCGCATTTCCCACATTTATTGGCAAAAAAATTTCCATCATTGACTCCTCGTTACCATAGCCCAACCCCTATACAAATCCCTTATCCTTTCATGGCTTCCGCTCCCATTGTTGTGTTGTACTCTTCCGTCATCTGTATTGTTAATCCAACTCTTTCCGGCAATGACGTTGAGATAAAGTTGTGGGATGCTCCATTTAGTTACTAAGTATTGTAATCAGACTAGTTGAATGATTGTGTATTTATGTCTACATGATGGGAGACACTTCTCACAATGTTCAGTATTTTGAGAAGCATGTTAAGAGTTAAGTGGGGATAAATCACACAGGTGTTTTTCATAACATTTGGTTTGATGGGAGGTTTCATATATGTGTGCACTAAATTAGGTAACAAACATCCCAGAAATAAGGGTTAGTAGGATTTGGCATGCAATACATACATGGATGTCTGCCAATACAGAGGTGTGCTTTCAGTTGATTATGACATCATCGCATCTAACCAACCCTAGAACTACATCTTGGTGACAGTTAGTAGATGAATTGACATCTATCCGCTAAAATCCCTGCCTCGCCTCTATGATTCCTTGCTGCTGTGGTTAGTTGCGTGGCTCAGTTGGGCAGTTATGAGTTAGGAAATTTGTTAATAACTAATCATTGAATGAAGCGTCTCAAAATATTCAATGAGGATTAACCAACACTTCCTCAACTTGTTTTCATCAATCAAATTTTCTCAACTTGGAAAGGATATTTCCTGTCTCTTTAATCATATAAATGAAATAATGAAACTCTAATTTAAAAAGGTAATATATCAAAAAAACATAATAACAAATTTTAATTCTCACGTATCTGAATAACTTGGACAAAGTTATATTATACATATTTAAATGGCGGCTTATGCTTCTACTTAAGCATCAAAGGTCGCTCACCGCCACTCTTTGTCCAATCAATGTTTTTTGATCTTTATAAGAGAGAAGAATGAAGAAAGTTCCGCGAAAAATTACAAGAAGGGAAACACACTTGATACATGGTTACAACCTTTCTAATTGCGTCATTCATTTGGAAATTGGAATTCCCGCTTCCAACTCTTCTCATTTGGTAATACCCAGAAATCACATTCCACATCCATGCATCAACTTTCCCTTAACAGTATATATATTGTAGCGAGTCAAAGTTTGATTTGTGAATAAATATACTCATGATGTGAAGATGACATGCATCTATCAAAAGAGTTCACTATCTCAAATATCATTTTAACTTTTTCTCGAAGGTTTCCTTTTATGTGATGGTTTACTAAATAGCTCCTTCTGCACAACTCCTTTTTTTTGTAGCTCTATTTTTCTTAATGGTTTCAT
Source organism: Centaurea solstitialis (assembly GCA_030169165.1). Classification (NCBI taxonomy): domain Eukaryota; kingdom Viridiplantae; phylum Streptophyta; class Magnoliopsida; order Asterales; family Asteraceae; genus Centaurea; species Centaurea solstitialis. The sequence goes on along the minus strand of CM058044.1, from coordinate 10,013,167 downwards.
TGTTATGCCCTAGGCTGATGTGAGTACAAGTAGTTAAAGTGTAAAATATGATACAAGTAGGTAACGCTTAGTGTCTAGTATAAATAAGTGGAGTGAGGAGCGTGAAGAGGTATTCTGTTTTGTGTCAATTTGGACGTGAGTCCTTAGGAGAGCTTCTGGCCTCTTGAATGCCAGGAAACACCTTGTGTAATCTTTTGATTGGTGAGTTGTTAATATTAATCTTACTACTATTTCTGCTATCATCTGTCGGGGGTACATCAATTGATGTTAGAGCGTGTAAGATCCTAGAGATGACGAAAACTGTTGTTTCACGTGGAAACAAATTGGAAGGTAGAGGTAAATCAACGGTCCCCTCTTACTTCTCATGCGAGCAGCTCGAAGGAACTTGCTCGCACAGAGGTAAACTAGAGAAACCCTCCTCTGATCATGCTACCACCATAGCCACGTTCTGTCGAAAAGGTGTGAGATCATTTTAAGAAGATTTCATATTTTTGAGGAGGGATATGGAGACTGTGAATCAGATGCTAACTAATTAAACGAATTGGAAGGTAGAGGTTCTATCGAAAAGGGTCTTTGCCATCAATGCCGCTAAACTCTCAGCCGTCACCGCTTGGTCCTTTATCGTCGTTGATCACTCCACCGTCCATAGGACGAATATCTTGTTGGCCGTGAGAATCTGTTCCAAGAATGAAAGGGTTGAGTAGCGTCTAAGCCCACTCTAGCAATTCCCAAGCCCAATCAAGTCACTGAAAGTTGGCCGGCACCCATAATAGATTTAAATGGATTGAACAAACCCGTATCTAACTCAACATCTAGGCCGTTACAACGAGTTTGGTTCAGCCATTATTATTGGCAACTGGTGCTGCTGCTACCACCCCCACCACTGCCACTGCCACTGCCACTGCCACTGCCAGAGAATGATAACAGCAGCACTCTCAATTTTATGTTTCTCTAAATATTCAGCTGGAGTGGTAATAGCGGCCACAACAACAACAGCAGGCGCTGTAGCCTTGAGCAATTTATAGGCGATTTTGGGTCAAACATTGTTGAGCTTTCCTCGCTTGCAATTAGATACTCCGGTGAGAACGAATCTATTACAGCTTATTAAGGATTATCTCTCTCTCTCTCTCTCTCTCTATGAAAGACTTCTTCAGGTAATACCGATCACTCCTAGGTGGGCCGTTGCTAATCTAGCTGATGCAATATCAAGTATATGTATTGAGGTAGTTGCTCATTATGAAACTTCCACCAAAACAACAACTACGACCATTGGTCTTGCTCTTTTACTACATCCTCTAACAACCATGGAGGAGCCTATTGATGGACGCCTTCCTGTTTTAGAGCCTTATGCAAGAATCTTCCATAATTATCACCCTACTGTTATTCAGAGTGCCACAAGGACTTTTTGGTCTCTCAGATGCCACCATTATGGGCTCCTGAAGCTCTTGATGTCAACTGAGCAGCAGAAGACAATATGCCTCGGAGGAATTGGATGCCTTTCTTACGTGCAACTAGAACAAAAATATCTATGAGAATCTAGAAGAGGTATTGCAGCAGATTCAGTAGTTGCTTACTTATCAACACATTCACACAACCTGCTTGGGTTTTCTCTCCTCTTGGACAAGCGGAAGAAATTGAAGTCCAACATGAATATGTGATGATTGGTTATGTTTCAAGACATGTGAAACATAGACCTCAAGATCACAACCAAAGTCAAATGCTAGTGGCTATGGCAACCATCAAAGCTATTGCCAAAGTTCTAAAGAAATTGCTGCAACCCTTTTGCAATGTCCTCCTCTATCATGGATCGGTACATATATTTTTTTATGGTTCGAGTTATTATCTTCATGAAAGTCCATATGAAGTACAACTTCATGTGGGTAAGGAATCAAGAAATGAAGATAATTTTTCTCATATGAGTAAGGAAAGGGAAGGATCTTGCGGGAAGCAGTGGCACTTGGGGGCAAAGAGTAAGAAAAAGTAAGGGTATGTTATAGCAACAGCTCATGCTCTTGATTCATATGTCCTAGCAACAATTTGTGCTTTAGGCGGTGAATTTCAGCTATTTGTCTTGATGTCCGAGGAGTATTCATTCAAATTTGAAACCCGCCATGACAATTCTTTCTTCAGAAGGGTTCCTGAATGGTATGAAATTTTTACTTGGGATTCGTTAATCAAATTGTTTTGTTTATTTACCAAAGAAAGGCCGCCTGAGTGGGAGGAAGTGGAATTGGGTCGCTTTGGTTCTCATAAGCAAAATGGTCATTTATGGGGCTCGAAAGATGGTTTGAAACAACAGAATTTGATGACTTATCTGAAAAGTTTATTTTCAATGGGGAGTTATAGGAGGGATCATGTAAGGTGGCAGAAACAATTTTTGTTCTTCTTCTTTCCACCTAGAGGACAAGGTGGAAGTTTGAGGGCGGGTATTCTTCTTCTGTTTTGTGTCAATTTGGATGTGAGTCGGTCCTAGGAGAGCTTCTGACCAGGGCCTTTCTGGGTTGATATTAACTACTCATGAATCAAACTCAAGAGGGTCAGGGCCTTTCTGGGTTGTGGTTATACACTTATACCAATAAATCTGATGATGACATACGAAAACATCCTCATTGTCTAGAATTAAGTATGGATCTGTACTACTTGCTTTAGTGTAGTTATCATATTGGTCTTTAAAACACATGAAACTAAATGGTATTTGACACTTCGCATTTACCATCATTATGCTCTGCATTCCGAAATCTTTGTTGAAGAAGCAATTGGTCAAATTTATTTTCCCTCTATCCCCCGAAAGTGCAACAATTTTATTTTCCTGATGCTCCAAAAATGCAAATATTGTCTCATTTTTACTAAAGTTTCTATCCTAAATTACCTCTTTGTTCAATTGATTTTGGTGCATAAGGTTCATCTCTTGTCTTAATTGTGAGGTGCTCTAGATATTTGATTAATATTCAAGCAGTTTCATTGAAGTATGTGCCCCGCCAAGCGTTATATTTTGTTTTGTGACAATTGTGTGCAAAAATGTTGATATTTGTTTCGTAATTTCTTCTTTTTTCAATTAATTCAGGATACCCTATATATTTTTATGCTCAAAATATTAATCTTTCATTTTGATTTCCTTTTGTTCATTTAATTCAGGATACCATGTAGATCGGGTATGTGTACATCGCCTATCCACGTTACATCTAGCCAATTGGTTGCAAGCGATGTCTTTCCGGTAGCTGCAGTTAAGGCTCTTCTTTACCCAGGGGCCGTTTTTAATGATTTAATCTACAATATGAGTGTTCCAAGTTGGAATAACGTACTAGGCATGTACAACTTGACTGATATAAAAGGAGCCTCTGCAATGCCTGATCTACAACGTCTCGAGGTTTGTATTTTTTACTGCACATCCTTCTTTCTTTTTTATGCTTACGGAGTTTGGGTTTTTTTCTTCTCTTTCCAAATTTGGCATATTAAACAATACTATTATTTTCTTATCAAAGTTCAAGCTGGTAGCATCTTGTAATGAGTTCTGATTCCACATTTTGTATAATCGTGTCCAAGTGTTGTTGATACTTTATACCCATGGTTGGTTTGCTTAAGTTACTAATAAATACCAATCTATGTTGAATCTCTTGGATTAATGTTAAGGGAGCCAACTTATGGATGGACCTGGAATAAAATTAGGTTCAACCCACTAACCAAGCTCTAGGGTAATTAGCTTTTCTTTGGGAAATTATCTTTTGATCCCTGTACCGAAGTAAAACATTATTGGCCACTATACTATAGAAGTTGGTTATTGAGCCACAATGTCTCTTGGTACGATAACCTGCCGTATGAAAAATCAACATCTCTTGGCGTATTATCCCTAAACAAATGGTAATATTACGTTAGTTTAACAAGGACAAAGTGGTGAAGTTACTTTTACGAATGTAGGATTGGTGGAACTTATTGGTGCAAATGAGGTAGAATAGCCAAACCAAAAGGAATCAAGGAACCCAATATATCTTTATCCCGCTTGTAGGCAGGGTCTCTGGAGGGTAAGATGCAAGTAGATCTGACCTTTACCCTAATGAGCAGAGCAGCTGATTCCATGAAGATCCTTGGCTTGTGAAAAGTCTGACAACGACAGTCAGAAATGATAAAGATTTGAAAAACAGGTTAACAGAAAGCAATAACATACAAATAGAAGCAGGTACAAGCAAAGTGTGACCAAATTAAGGAAACTAAGCACCTTTTTAGTCTAATTTAGGGTCCGTTTGTTAGCAGCTTAATGAGCTTAATGGGACTTATAGCTTATTCAGTCAGTTATACCTAACTGTTTGGTAGTGGCTTAATGTTATAGAAAGTGGCTTATTCAGTAAGCTTTAGAAAGTGGCTTATTCAGTAAGCTTCTAGGGGAAGCTTTATGCAGAATGTCAAGTTTTTTCCAAACCTGTCCATCCGAATTAAAACATGTTCTTTTCATCTAGTAAAAAATCCTCCCAAACAAAAATCTTCCAAATTTATACAAACAGGTTAATCTACACAGACAACCTTATCCACACAGGACTTAATGGAAAACCAACCAAACAGCCCCTTACTGACCCTATCTCCCACCCTCTACATACGGAATGAGTTGGAATGGCAAAATCAATACATTTTATAGTTCAACGACCAAAATTTATTTTACTCAATAATACTAAGATCTTGGTGTACCTCGATTGTATTTCTAGTTCAATTTCTGGACAATAAAACTGATTTTTTGTTACCAGGTTCTTGCAGGAAGCTACTTTTCTGTAGCAGGAGCATTTATCGGCTTACTAAAGCCTCAAAGAATGAGCATGTTTGGGACCCTCCTAATCGTATGGGGACTCGTCAAGGAAGGGCTTCTCGGGAAGCCGGTAAACACCGATCCCACCAGATCGGTTTATGTTTACCCGACCATGTTGATTGCCGTGCTTTGTGCCTTCTCTTCCGTCAAGTACAATTTCCAAAAAGCCGTCGCAAAGCCTCCTCCCCGACCTATCGCAAAACCTCTCAAAAGCTCCAAAAAATCTAAGCTCAAATGATGACACTTTGATGAGTTGGAACTTAGATCCTCCAGCTGCTGATGAGTTGGAACTCTGTAGTGGCAATGCTGTGGTTACAAGGTACGTAAAAATCTACCGAAAATGCAAATTTTGCCACTACATTGTGCCCTAACCCCTTTGTAGAACTTTAATTTTGGGATGGATTTTATGGTGTTGAAATCTGAAGAAATTCATTCTCTTTATAAGTCAAACTAAAGATTCAAACACATCCAACATATTTGAGTTTTTTTTTCCCCTTTACATTTCCACTTCCTAATTACTTATGTGCCCTTGCTGTGCATCCTGTGCTTGCTTTTGCTGTTGGTACTTGTGTACAGTTGTTATAGGCCGGCAACCAAAAGCTAGCTTAATGAAAACCCCCTGTTCAGTTAGCCATCGTCTCTTTCTTTAGCCTTACAAGCATGGCGGGTTAGGAGAAATGGAAGACGATGGTTTAATAAATTTCATAATCAACAAACAATATTTGTTTTTTTTTTTCTTTTTAATTCTTAAGCAATGGTTGGAAACAATTGAAGTGGATACGTCATCAAATATTTGCCGTCCATATAATGCATCTTAGCCTAGACAAATGTTTTTTTGGAAAGATGTTTGATGGCAAATTATAGTTGTAAGACATCGTCAGCCCATGATAACTCAGTGGTCACAACTATTGTGTAGGTCTAGAATAGAATCCTGGGCAGATGGGATATTTTACATCTCTAGAGCCTTAACTAATGCGCCATAACCCTTGTGGCTGTCTAGACAGATGTTAACAGGAAAATAAACAAGCATCCCCTTAGTAGCTAGAATGAAAGACGAACTATATTATGCCCATATTTTTGCTTAGGAGAATCATGGTGATAGACGGTAAATCATTAGGTTATAGGAGTTATTAAGGAATGCGAATTCGTTGAAACTGTTTGCATTGACATCAAGTGCTCTTGGAAACTTGATTGTCTTGTTTGATATGTAGATTTGGAATGAAATTGAATTTCGTTATAATCCCATGTTTAGTTTAAGGATTTTTTTTAAAATATTTGATGTCTCGGGATATCCATTGAAATCCCATAAACATAGAATTTCGAAATCTCATGGAGGTAGTTGTTATTTAACAAGATTTCTTGGATTTATATATAATAATGTTTAAAAAAATATGTTAAAAACATTTGTTTTGTAATAATTAATGTATAACAAGGTAATTCAATTATATTACAATTTGTTTTTGTAAATTATTAATAAGGAATGAAATTCAATTTCATTCTTACAAACTGAATGCATTAGGCCATCCGTTGTGGCCTTCGGGTAAGCCAACGGGTACCCTTCGGTTTCACTCAAGCCGACGGATAAGGAATGAACACCGCCGTGGGTGTCCATCGGGTAGGCGTCCATCGGTTCTCCCAAGCCGACGCCCTACCCACTTTCTCTCTCTTCTTTCTCTCTATCTCTCTCCTCTTTCTTTTTTTGTTTTTTTATTTAAAAATGTGTATAAGATTGGGTTGGGTATTGGGTCGATAGTGGATGAATTGGGTAGTTTTAGGTAATATAGTGGAAAGCTGATGTGGCGCTGATGTGGCAGTTGAAACCATTGGGTTGCAGTGGGTCGACAGTGGATGGCCTTAAAGATTTTAAATCCCTCCAATTCCAAATACTTTTAAAAACCCAAATTCATCACCACCATTTCAACACAGCAAACTCCCCTACATCCTTATTCTATTATACTTTTTTCCAGTTCTACGAAACCATGAACCTTAGTTAGATTTAGGCATATGCTACCATCTAATTGTTGGGAGAACCCAAGTACTCTCTTTCGGATTCAAAAAGAACTTTCATAGATCTTTTTTCCTTTTGGTGAAGATAGAGGAGCAAAATAATCAACCTAATGATATTGGAAGACCCAATGGATTCTTACAATGTATCATTTCTTGGTCCTATGGATTCATAAGTACAGGAAGAAATCCTATCAACTAGAGATTTTTTCTTTTGATCATCTTTCGTTTGTTAATATGATATATAAGGACTATGACTCCAAAGAGTATTACACTCTTAATTGTGAAATATTGATTGCTTGTTGAACCCTGTGAATTCACATCCTACAAAAAATGCATTAAAGATTCCAAATCCCACCAATTTTAAGGGTTCGTTTGGTTTGTAGGAATGAAATGGAATGAAATAGATTGGATTTCATGTAGGTATTTGAATTTGGAAGGATTTGAAAATCTTTTGTGTGTTTGGTTTGTAGGATTTGGAATGGAGTTGAATTCCATTAGTCATCAAACATATTAAAAATTATAAAAGAAAATAAATTTTATTTAATTGATTATTAGGAAACAGATGTTTTTCATATATTTTAAAACATTATTTTATACAAATCCTATGAAATCTCTCAAAATCCTAACTTCCCCCTTGGGATTTTGAAATCTTATATTTGAGGGAAACCAAATGGAGAATTGGAATGGATCTGGAATCCAAATCCACCAAATTTATTCCATTCCTGCAAACCAAACGTGACCTAAATACTTTCACGAAATCCAAATTCATCAAAACCATCTCAATAAACCAAAGTCCCTTAAATCCTCTCTTATTCTTTTTCCTATCTATATTCTTTCAATCTAGGGCATTTTAGCATTGTTAGAGGAGAGTTTAAGCTCTGTTACTAGCTCAATTACCTTACCGGACGATCATAAACTTGACCGGGAATCTTACTCAATAAGAGGAAAAGGAAAGGATCGAGAGTCTTACTTGGTAAGTGCTTACCAGTTCAATTACCTTATCGGGACGATCATAAACATGACCGAAATTTTACCCATAAAGAGGAAAGAAAAGGATCGAGAGTCTTACCTAGTAAGTGATGGTGACGACTCTTACCCAATAAGTGCTTATCGGGTAAATTATTTCATACAACACCATTTTATAAACTACAATTTTACTTGATTAAATAAGTTATGGTGCCAATCTTATCGGATAAACGGCCCCTAAGAGTCGTTTCTCACACTTATTGGGTAAGACTATGGGTTCTTACTTTGTCTTTACTGGTAAGCTTCTCGGTCCTTGTCATGTCGTCAATTAATAAGGTAAATGATATCAGTAAGCGTTTACCCGATAAGCATTTACTCGATAATGTTTAGTAAAGAACCCCTTACTAGTTTTATTAGGATGATCATGATTGTGTAATTTTGTGATTGGAGAGTTTTTCAATTTGAAAACAATGACTAGGCAGGCATCTTTTCTTTATCTTTCATGCAATGTGGATTCCAAGTTTTACTTTTGTTATCATTTTATGGTGGGTTAGTTCAGTACTTTCCTTTGGCCTTTATTACCTCCAAAAAAGCAACTTAATGACAATGAATGGACCATCTACTTGTTTTTATATATGTATATGTATACTATATCACCAATTTCAATTCATGCATGATTAAAGTGCCACTTACTTCTTTCAATGTATCATCAAAAGCATGTGCTATATTCCTTATATCATTACATGCATCAAATTCAATTGTTGCCCCCAAAATTCAACAAAATTAAATTGATGCAAACTGGGATTTAGAGCTTATTTGAGTGGAGTAGAGTTTGCAATGAATATAAATAGAAATTAAGATTTTATAAGCTTTAAATTCGATTACTAATAGCATAATTTTAAGTTAATTTAGAGATAATTGGGTTAGTATACTATATATGTTGATACAATACGCAACAAATTTTTGAGGGTTGGATCTTTCTTGAAGTTAGAATTTTTAAATTCAACATTAATGTATAATATTGCTTTGGTTGATGAAGTTCAGTTTTTAAATGTATCCCTACAACAAACTTGAGTTTACAAGACACTTAAAATCAATAAGCGTTCTAATAAAGTGTTTTATAGAATCCAAGTTTATAGGACCAAACTGTCATACTCATATCTAAAAGTGTTACAGTAAGTTTATATGACACTTTGAACGTTGTAAGAAGTTTTTTAGGAGATTTTCAAGATAAAATGTCGTATTAGCTAATTTTATAGGACACTTCTGAAAATGTCCTATCAACCCCTCTTTTTTAAAGGATACTTATGTTTATATGACATCCTTTTCAAATAGTGTCCTATAAAATAGTTAATAGGACGCTTTAGTTGAAAAATGTTCTAAAAGACTTCTTACGACGCCTAAAAGTATCTTTAAATTTATTACAACACTTTTAGGTAGGACATTCTTTTGTTTGGTTCTACAAACATGGATCCTATAAAATAATTTATTACGATACTTATATATTTTAGACGTCCTATATAAGCTTAATTTTGTTGTAAGCTAATGATATAGTGAAAATACAATCATATAATAACCAGTCTTTTGAATGTTACCTCCATAAAATTCATTAAACAAATGGATCCAAATGCACCAAATATATATGACATTCAAAAGTTGATATGGAGGTAACATTATCCCATAAAATAATTAGTATAATGTAGGATACCATGACCAAAAGCCAAGTAAAAGGTTAATTAATTTAAAAATAAAGTAGATGGTGGTTTTTTGACCAATATTGCAACCAAAAGCTTTGGGAATCCTATGTTGATTCTCGATGTCTATTTTCTCCTTTTTCATGCTTTTATAAAGATTGCTCACAGGTGAATTAGATGGTCACACTCCAAAACCATCCTTAACAATCAAACTAGATAAACAATTTAGCCAACAAATAATTGGATTGGCATTATTTGGTGCCACATTTTGTTTAACTTGTTTTATCCATCAAGGATAAAAGTTAATATTGATCAAATAATTACATTGGCATTTTTTTGTTGAAGGAATACATTGGCATTATTCGAAGCCACATTTCATTTAACTTGTTTTATTGATCAAGGATAAAAGTTAAAAACAGATCATTAATCAGCATTTGGTTTCATGTCCAAAGAACTGGTTCAAATTAAGGCTAAATGTTAATACTTTATATTTAGTTTCAATTTATATATATTTTATAAATAAATAAAAATACAAGATGAGGTATTTATGTTGTAGTATAGGTTAACAATATACGCTTGATTTGTCGTGGTAATCTTCAAGCCAACCTATAATTATCAACCTTATTGTGCATCCATTTTTAGTGGTTATTCTCTTGATAACTAATAATTACGTGTTTAAAGACTCAATGAGTATAAATTTAATCAAATGGCAATCCAAACTTGACGAATTAAGAAAAGTTACTTGGACTATTCAAGCAATGTATAAGGTGAGTTGCATCATGGAGGTATGGAAATCTGGGATATGTATAGGCAACTATCAATTAGGGGAGACTGAGTACATCTTGGTGGAGATAGCTACACCAGGATCAAATGTGATTTTGAATAGATTTTACAGGAATTGAAGTGAAGTGCCATTGTGTATGTTATTTGTAGAAGACATTGAAACAATGGTAGAGACGGAGAAAGATGTGAATGATAAACTGGAACAATGTAGCTTCAGAACCTCCCTGTTTGCACATTACTCATTCTAAAATTGAATGCTTTTCTCCAACTTGAGTAGGAGCGTATTGACGAAGAGTGAGAGTCAACACTAGAAGGCAAAAGGTCCGTCAAAATGATTGTTTAAGTACCAAGTCTTCATGATCCGAAGGATGCTAAGGTTAAGAATAACATTACACATAGCATAAAGCTAGGATGGCTAAACTGGAGTGTTCTGTGACGTAAATATACGTACAACTAAAGTTTAAGTGCAATAAGGTAGCCATCAAACTAGCAATCTTGTGTGGGCCGCTTGTTAAATGGTACAGAAGGTACGAAAATAAGTTGGAAGTTGTAGAACTAAGGATGCTGATGTGGATTTGTAGCTGGACTCTGGAGTATATATGTTGCCCATGAGACTGAATAAGGTCTTTTTATCAGAGTTCATAGTAACATATATAAAGAGAAATTAGGTTAGCCTCTAGTGTTTTGTGTGTGCTCGTAGGAGGCATATGTCGAAATCTATGAGAAAGGTTGAGAGTGTAATGGTCAATGAGGTAAGGAGGAGGGACAAAACAAAAGAGGACATGGGAAGAGAGAATATGAGAGTAGATGTGATGAATTTAAACATTTCGAATGCATGGTCCCAGATAGCAATTTGTGGAGACACAAGACTAAGGTAGCAATTTTGTGTAAGAACTTGTGATCTCAATTAGTGGGGAGAACTGAAACACCCCTAAAATTGGTGCTAACAAAAACCTTCAAATAAAAGGTTGGTACAATTAAAACGCCAAGGCGTGAGCTTAACTCAATAACTAAGACAATAGAACTGTTAAAAATACATGAACATAATTCAACGGGAGAGGAATAGCAATTAGCTAAACCATCTCCTAACTAAGGGAGGGATCCTATGAAGAATTATCATCTTAAAGTCGATTAGGAGTCCAAAGGTCCGGTCCCCATGAGCATCCCCTGATGCTCGTCTCACACACTTATACCTGTTTGCTACCAGAACCTGGAATACACATCGACACCAAACAAGTGTTAGGCCAAAAGAGCCTAGTGAGTTGTACCAAACATAATATAATATATATGAATATCATGTTAAGTCTTACGATGTATATAAATGAGCATATAAATGAACATAAAGAAGTATACTTATACATTTTATCTTTTATCTTCTGAAACAGTGGGAGCGACCCACTTCCACCAACCAATATCCCGACACTCGTTACTTCCAAACACCCCGATGCCAAATTTAGCATGACATCATCCACTGGGGCCCGCACACCTCGGAGCCACCCGAGATGCCGGCGACATAGGTGCGTACCTATTTCAGTACCTCCCAAGACTGTTTGGTGTGGACATATTGCGTTGGATCGTCCATCCTTATTTATATAGCCGCGTATCCGCCACCAGTCCCATCGCTCTTTACTTCCAAACACCTCGATGCCATCAACATGGCACCATCAACTGAGGCCCGTACACCTCGGAGTACCCGAGAGTCGGCGACATAGGTGCGTACCTATTTCAGTACCTCCCAAGACTGTTTGGTGTGGAAACATGGTGTTGGATTTGCTTAATTATACATACACATTATGTATTTTCACCCGGTCTAAGAGACCATACTATACCATACGATATACAAGTTACATACCATCGGAGGTCTCATGACCTTCATTCTCTCGTATATCATGCATCATATAAATACGTGGTTTTGGTTCACACATCGTGAGCATACGACATTCTATTCAATACATCCATATAAGCATCATAAACTCATACAAGCATGATTAATCTCAAACCTAACAATTGAGGTACTCCATCCATAATGACACTTATTTACATAAATCAAGCATAGCATGTCAAACCAAGCAAGGTGATGTGTATCCAGTTTTAACAAAGGTTTTAGAAACTCACCTTGAGGCTTGCAAAGCCTAAAGCCCCAATTCTATGAAACCCTAGTTGGGTGATTTGGATGAACACCTAAACTGATAAGAAATCAAACCCTAGATTAGTTCTTAACTTTCATCATGTATACGAGATCTATACTCAAAGCTTAAATAAAACTTATCCACTCGGATCTTGAACAAAACCCTAGAAAATGGAGAGACTCTTCAACAATGGTGGATGGAAGCTTGAGGTGAAGGAGAAGAAGACTTAGCCACTAAATCTTGTTAGCTTGGTGATGATTTAACCTTGAAATCACTTGGTAATAGAGCATTCATGGCTCTAAAATCGCCTCCAAAGAAGAGAGAAGAAGAGAGATGAAGTTTTGGGTGAAAATGAGAAGAAAAGGCTGAAAATCGGAATTTAAGACCTGCACCCCATATGCTATAGTGACAGGTGATAGTGACAGTGTCACAATCACTGTCACAATCGCATAAGTGCACCAAGGCAAAACCACTTGTGCGATAGTGCCATGCTATTGTGCCATATGGCACAATCGCGGGCACAATAGCGGGCACAATCACGAAACTCGTACCGATGCCAAAATCTAACTTTTCACATTTTTGAAGTTTCTTTGCCTAAAAGGAATCCAACTATAAGTTAAAACTAGCCCTTTAGATAAATTTTCCTTATAAAAAGAGTGGGATCACTTCGGGGTTAATCTATCAAAATTTACGGGTGTTACAAGAACCTTAGAGTTATTTTTGTAGTTTAGCCAAGATGCGGTATTTCAATTACCTTACATACATGTTGGATCAAGTAGATGGCTTTGTACTTCCGCTTATGCTTTACGCCCTTATGTCTTAATCGTATTCATTTGGTCATTGTGGGTGTTTGATCTAATTATATGCTTACCCTAATCCTCTTAATTGATTTCTCTAAACATCATTTATTGTCTTTTGATATGTTATTTTTTTTCTTGCATGCTATATATAGATCTTCTTGACGAACACTTAAAAGCCCTTTAGAAAAGGAACACATTAAATAAACTTGAACCCCAACAACATGATCATAGTTTGAAGGAATTAAAGCTCACAAAATGAGGGATTTAACTAACCATAATTCATCTAATTAATTCAAATTCCTACTATTAAAAAAATGAAAAGGAAAATGTAAATAAAAAAGGGCAAAACGGGAAAATCAAAAAATTAAGATACGATCGAATATGATATCGGCCAAAAGGTTAATATAGAATCTTCTAACAACGGAAGCATCTTTCTTTCTTGCTTTGTCATTTGTCTCTAGATTTCTCTCTTTCCTCTTCCACAGACCATAAAACCTGAAAATGACCCGATAAACACACTGTAAATAATATGTCGATGTCATTGTATTTCTTTTACATATTACTTTAAGGGGTAAATAGATCTTACTCAAAACTGATCAAATGCATCAACGAAATTAATAGGGAGACTTGCTTGCTGGTTCCCTTGGCGCATTGCATCTAAAACATTCCATTCTACTTGCGAAGTTGTGTTCGTTGCATCCTGGCCTAAACAAATTTAAAAATCGGTTTATATATAAATAACAATTGAGATATAAAGCCACAAGGGTTTATCACGTAGTGGTTGTCTGGCCGAGGCTCAAGAGAATGTGGTGGAATATTTCATTTGCCTAGGGTTCAATTCTAAACGTCCACATATATAGTTATGACAATTGAGTTTATCAAGACTCATACTATCTTTATATACTATCTTTCCAAAAGAAACTTTATATTGTCGTAGGACATACAAAAGAATATGTCGCTAATTTCATGAAACCACAAAATATTTTAAAATATTAATTATTATTGGATCAATTTCCACTTTTATTCAAACTCAAATTAACTTAAAAGTAGCCGAAGCTTTAACAAAAACCACAAAATGATTAAATTTGATTTATTTTTCTTACTGTAAAAACATATTTCATGTTTGAGTTTGAATAAAAGTGGAAATTGATCAAATAGTTAATTATTATATTGATTTTTTAATCATTTTTCTCTTATTTCTATTAAAATGTCTTCACGGTTTGTGTCTAGAAAAAGTTTTTTTCTGAAGAAATTTTGCCTAGATTTCTTTTTCTTTTTATTTTTTTAGCTATTATAGACCTAGATATTACGAACTTAATGACATTTAGGTAAAATAAGAGAAATTTATTGGTGTAAGTTTTGGTGTCACTATCGGAATGCATGCTATATATTTCGTAAAAATGGTCTAAAGAAAGAAATCTAAAGAGACATGGAAAGATATCTATAGGGTTGGTAAAACTGAATACCTGACACATATCCAATCACCGGACTTCCACCCAGAGCGGCTGCTACCACCACTTCCGCCACCGAACCCAGCAAAACTCCTGCCGTGAACCATGTCACAGTCAAATCCACCACCGCCGCCGCCAGTGCCGCCTAAATCATCCTTGAATGCACCACACTTGAAGCAGCTCGAGCGACTCGCGAAGTTGTGGGCCCCACAGTTGCCGACGTTGCAGTACCAGTCCCCAGGCCTCACATCGGGGCCCGTGAAACCGAATACTGACAAGTTGACACTAGTCCCTCTGCCGCCAAAACTCCCAAAGTCACCACCACCATAGCCGCCGCAACCGCCGCCATTCTTAGAGTCCCCACATCTTTGGCAGGAGTCCCTCCTTTGAAAGTTCAAATGCTGGCATGAGCTACAGTTCCAATCTCCTGGCCTGCTCATCTTATTTTGCTTTCCTTCACTACAAGAAATTAACTAACAACATTAGTTAAAGGAGTGAAATGTCTAATATACCCTCGAATGACAACAACTTTTTCGGGTACTAGAATGGACAATTGAGTAATTTTGGTACACTTGAAATGCCTAAATGAAATAAACTTTGTGCACCCAATAATGTTTGGTAATTTGTAAATTTCTTCACTACAAGAAATTAACTAACAAGATTAACTTATTAAGGAGTGAAATGTCTAATATACAATGGCAACAACTTTTTCAATAGAATGGACAATTGAGTAATTTTGCTACACTTGAAATACCTAAATGAAATAAACTTTGTACACCCAATAATGTTGGTAATTTGTAATGGTGAGGTATAAAGTTTAAGTATGTTTTCATTGAAAAATTGATCAAGAAAAATGGTACGTTTAACATTATTAGAAATGTCTAAAAAAACCCATGCATAGGGAAAAAAAAACGATAAAACCTTGATAATAATCAAATTTTTACTTTAACAAATGATAAATTTGCTAAAAATATTTAAAATTTTGAGGAGTACAGAAAAAAAAGACTAGTAAAAAAATAATATATATGAGCTAATGACGAATTGAAAGAAGTAGGGTTCTCAAATGTTACCTTATTGTGGTCGATGGTTTTCACACAGTGAAAAGTGTAAGTGTGTGTTTTAGAGTGCTTAATTTGTTAAGCTCGAATATGGTGGTGAGTGGGGTGTGGGTGGTTTATATATGCATCAAAAGGTATCGAAATCCAATGCCACCTATTCCTATTGCTTACTCCTTCAACTTTTCTCTTTTAAATTTGTTAATACAACTATGTATTACGTATAGCGGCTTAATTAATTATTAAAAACTTCAAAATTTATGATATTTTTTTAGACAGCAAGCAAGAGCAGATATATATGGAAATTTTTAGGGTTTTCTTTTATATGATTTGTTTACATTTAAGGATAATGTATATTTGTTTTATATTGTGTTTGTTTGATATGTATTTAATTTATACGTGATTTCTTTTATTCATATGTATTTTTTGTTTTGCAAATAAATAAAAAAAAGTTCACATTGTGAACCGAATATATATGAAACAAATATATGTTAAACACAATTCTAAACCCTAGTCTTAGACAAATAAAAATCAAATGAAATAGCATATGATTCACTAGTTCTCATGGTTGTCACCATTAAATAGGTTCCTAGAAAAGAACCTTATATATATATATATATATATATGTGAGTGGGTTCAAATGTGAACCACTTTTTCATTGTGAACCATGAGGACGAATCTCAGCCACTCATCTTGCGGTTACGGTGGACATGATCACGAAGGATTGACACGATTAATGGGAGGGTAGAGATTATTAAAGGGAGGGACCGGTCAAAGCCGTATTTGTTGATCAGATGAGTGGTTTAGATTCGTCCTCATGTTCACAATGAAAAAGTGGTTCACATTTGAACTTTCCTCTCTCTCTCTCTCTCTCTCTATATATATATATATATAGTCAGGTTCAAATGTGAACTCATGTTCCATTGTGAACGTGAGGACAACCGAGAGAGCGGCACATTACATATTCAACGTGGATATTCTTTTATTATTCAAACTAAATAACACTAAATGCAATGTTATTCAAAATGAATAACACTGAATGCGGTATTATTCAGTTTGAATAATACATGAATATTCAAACTGAATATACCACGTGGCGCGATTTTAGTGGTCCTCACGTTCACAATGAAAGATGAGTTTACATTTGAACTTTCTTCTCTCTCTCTATATATATATATATATATATATATATATATATAAGAGGGGGAGGGGCATTAATCGGAGAACCTAATAGTTTGTGAAAACTAGGAAAACTAAATTGAACCACTAATTTCAATAATTAGTGACTTAAAATCAATATAATTAAAAGTAGAATAAAAAGTCCTTAAAAAAGTGAGTAGAGGAAGGTTATTATACACCCCTTCAAAAGGTTATCCACCTTACACCCCTAATCTCTACCATCCATCTTCCAAGATTAGAATTTAATTATTTTTTAATTATTTTTCTTTAATATCAATCTCAGGGGCATATTGGTCATGTTGGAAAATGTTTTTGTTAAAAAAAAAAAGATAATTTCCGTGAATCATGCAAAGGAATTTCCATGTTTAATAGGCAGTTACTTTTAGTAAATATCCAATTGGATATTCTCCAAAAAAATTCCATACTCTTCATCGTCTTCTTAGACTTAGAGCCCAAATAGGTATGAAGAAAAACAAATAAGAATATGAACTAATGATTCAAAGTTATATATTAGCAATCCCATGCAAATGGCTTCTGGGTAATCTATGCATAGTCTTTTCAAATTGATAGGTGGTTATTTTGGAGATTATCTTAATAGATATTCATTTAAAATTTTTAATGGATGACGGTTTCCTTTTTTGATTCATATTCTCGTTTTATAAATCAAATTGAACACAATCAAAATCAAAAGGAAAAGATTTAAGAAATATCGACGGTAATCCCAGAATCATTGCAACGAAATTCGAAGAAAATAGGAGGTTTCCGATGACGAGATGATGTACGTAAGAGATTTCCGATAAACATCTCTGATGAATGCGAAAAAATATTCTGATGAATGTATAAATTCTCCGATTAACATCTTCGATGAATGTATTAGTTTCTGATACATTTATGATGAATGTGAAAATTATCCGATGAATGCATAAATTTTCTGATAAATGTATAAAAGATACAATAAACATCTCAAATGAATGTATTAGTTTTTCATTAAATTTCCAATGAATTTTTTCGTTAAATTTTCGATACGTTTCGGATGAATATATATAAGTTTTTCGATAAATATTTAGTTTTTCGATAAATGTATAAGTTCTACGACGAAGTTTCTATGAATGTATAAATTCTCCAATGAATCTATTTGTTTTTCGATACACTTTCGATGAATGTTTAATCGTGATCACTAATCATGAATTATGATTCTGGGAATGGTGTTCATGAGAACCGACTTGTTGATGGAGACGATGCATTTACAATGATTATACGACGAACATGATGAAGATACAATATAGACAATGAAGATATGATGTTACGATGAAGAGGTGATGAAGTCGATGAAACTATGATGAAGATGCGGCGACGGTGGTTCATCGGAGATGATGAAGATGCGGCGACGGTGGTTCATCGGAGATGATGAAGATGTAGTGACGGTGGTTGACCGGAGATAACTCATCTGACTTGACTGAAGATCAAGATGGTGGTTTAATTCATTCAAATCATCATAGAATCAATAATTTCCTAAATTATCT
Organism: Centaurea solstitialis; assembly: GCA_030169165.1. NCBI lineage: Eukaryota > Viridiplantae > Streptophyta > Magnoliopsida > Asterales > Asteraceae > Centaurea > Centaurea solstitialis. The sequence goes on along the minus strand of CM058044.1, from coordinate 9,994,788 downwards.
CTAATTTTAATTGACCAAATAACTTCCTAATTTTCAAAAATTCAAATTCTTGAATTATGGACGTATTTGCCCTTTAATTTTCTATGGATGCCTTATTTATGGGCTTTAAAAAAAAGGAAATTAAATTAAAATTAATTGTTTCATCTTGGCCGTTGATTTGAGAATTGGTGGTTAGGATATGGGGTGTAAGGTGGGTAACATTTTGAAGGGGTGTATATTAAAAGCCCCCAAAGTGAGTAAACCCATATATATATATATATATATATATAAGCTAAATGTTAGACTAACAAGTGGAGAATGGTCCTATCCACTTATACTACTAAGATTAAATTTGATTAGTCAAAAATTGCAGCTTGACTTATCAAAATATACGGTTATGCCAAAAATAGATAGTAGTTTCGTAACTCATACAAATATGCGAAAAACGGATTCATATATGAACTATATATTTATATATGCACCCGTGTAATTCACATACTAACCATTTTTAACTGATTCATACATGAAATATATGTTAATATATGAACATGTCTAATTAATATATTAACTATTAAAAAAATCCCAAAAAAACTATATATAGATTTTTTGTAATATGCACAAATGCATACATGTACAAAAACCAAAAAAAATTAAAACAACTTATTATTATTATTATTTTTCTTGAACCCAAAAAAAATACAAAAAGCACATTTTTTTATCATTATGCATAAGTGCATGCGGGTATGCACTTGTGCATCACATGGTGACCATGAGGGTATTCCTTCAATTTTCTAAATATATGAGATTTTCTTTTGAACCTGACCTTTAAGGGTTTAACGAGTGTAACTTTGTGATATGTGTATTTTAACCTTCTTCTTTTTCTTTCTTTCTATATATATAATGTTATTATTAACTAAATAATAATTTTATCTTTAATAATGAGTTTTTACTTTTTATGTCTTACAATTAAGAGTTAATTTTGAAACTTTAAGATAAACTTAAAATGAAAAACTTAACACGTAATTTGGTTAAGAAAACAAGTAACCGAAATTAAAGGTACATATTCCTCTTTTTAGAATTATGAAAAAGAAAAATCATATATAACATAGAAAAGAAAAGGTTTATTTGAAAATGAAGTTAAATAATTTTAAAGAAATCAATATATAATTAATAGTTGATAGAATGCTAAAGATACAAATATTGTGGAGTTTGATAAAGCTTCGGCTACTTTTAAGCCTTCTACACTCCTTGAAAACAATGTTCCCATATACCTAAATATTCTAGTTCTTCCATTCTTTTTTTGAAGCAAAATCTGTAAAAAGTAACAAATCAGTTATTTTGGTTTCTATTTAATTTTACTTATATCAAATATAACAAACTTTTCTATTTTGTGTTCATTTTGTAGGTAAGTTTATGGTCTATTTGATGACATGAATATATGTTAATAAGGTTTATAAAAAGATTATTGTAATTGGTGAAGGGGACGATAAACTTGAGATCTACGTTATTAAATGTTACAATATATTATGTATGTATAGAGAAATGTCATATACATGCAAGGGTTATTTTTGACATTTTATAAACCATGGACGAGATGTAAAAAATGGTTTTTGCTAAGGCATTGTTTGGTAAAAATAAGCTATCTTATAAGCTGACTTATAGGCTAGATTATTTTCTGTGTACACGTTTGGTAAGACCAAAAGTAACTTATAAGCTAGTTTTTTGATAAGCTACTTTGAGTAGCTTATGACAAGCTTTTTGTGACTTTTTCCAATTATACCCCTTATTAATTATTAATTATTATCAATTAACATTATATATTAAATATTAATAAATAATAATTTTTAATAATTAAAATTAATTATTACTTAAATTAAATTAGACATTATATATTATTTTATTTTAAATGTTATTAATTATATTATATATTGTTTAATATGTTTAATTATCAAAAGATAAATATAACAATTTTTAAAATATTATATAACTAAAACATGTTAAATATTTTAATAAAGAATATTTATATCTAATTTTTAATTATATTTTTTAGAATTATTAATTATTTAAGATATATTAAATTGATTAATTTTATTTTAATTATATTTAATAGCAATTTAAATTATAAGTTAATGTAGGTTTTTTCTAAAGTTTGTTTTAACAAATTCTAAAATTTATAGTGTGTATAATAATAATAATAATCATAATCATAATCAACTCTATATTATTTCAAATATAATTATATTATTAGAAGTTTATTTTAATTATATTATTAAAATTTTGTTTTAATTATAATATAAAATACTTGTAATTGCTTATTTATTAAGGATGTCTTTTTTGGTAATTTTACATACTCATAAGCTAGTTTTTACCAAACATGATTTGTTCATAAGCTAGCTTATCAGCTACCAGCTAGCTTATCAGTCACCAACTAGCTTATCAACTATCAGCTAGTTTACCAAACATAGCCTAAGTATGAAAACTCCCTTTAATATATCGTGTTTATTATAAATAACATATTCTTGAATTGAAGATATACTAATAATTCATATAAAATCGTTCTCCTAGTATTTTTGGACAAAAAATCAATTAATAATTATTACTAAGTTAATGATATCTACTATATAATTTTCACATAATATTGTCAATTAGTTTTACAGTAAAAAACATCCTATAATATTTTTTTTAAAATACAGGTTGAAATTATTTGAAGTCACAATGTTGACAATTCAAAGTAAAATTCTCTATAATATACAGTTTTAGAAAGAAAATTTTGGTTTGCTCATAAATTTTAGTCTTATAAAGCATTAAGTATTTTTTTATGAAGCTTGGAAATTTTAGATTTAATAGAAAAACCAACTAGTTTTAGACTTTAATATAAAATAGAAAACTTACAAAAACATCAATCAATACTACAAAGTGAAGGACCAATGAATTTTCTATATATATTGTTTTTTGTCAGTGTAACTAATTAATACATGTTTTGGCCTTTAATATAATACAAAAAATATTTTTAGGATTCAATTAAATACTAAAAAAATTACGGTTATTCTATTTACATTTTTTTATAACTACCATATAATAAAACCTAAAAAATTTCGGCTCCTATTTTTTATGAGCCTTGGCATACGCCTGACCCATCATCTCCCAGGCATGGCCCTGAACATAAGGCGCAAGCCATGTAGATTGTACACACTATAAAAATCAATCATGGGCAAGATTTTGTTTATTTTAAAAAAATTTAGGTAGTTACCAGATCAATTGCAAATAAAGTTGAGAGTAAATTTTAGATCGATTTTAGTCAACATTGTTGACATTAATCTCGTAGCTAAAAAACCAACCCTCTCTTTCACTTTCACTTGCCTTACATTAATTTCTTAAAATATCAGTCATGATGATACAAGTAGGTAAATGCAGAATGTGTGAATGCATGTCGGTGGATGGAGTTATAATGGAGGACTCACCTTTCTCACAATGTGTTTGGTTCTCACATGCTCTCTCTCTCTCTCTCTCTCTATATATATATATATATATATATATATATATAGAGAGAGAGAGAGAGAGTCAATTACTTTTGTGAACCATAAATTTGATTTGAACTTGTGAACTTCGTCAAAAATACGATTATATGATGAAATTAGTTCATGAAAATGTTTAAGATGATAAAATTATATTACATGATTCATTTTTTTATCTTGGTTATAAAATTATATGTTTGTGTTCCTTGTATCTTTGTTGTATGTTGGTTGCCTTTGTTTGGCTTGGTTAATATAATTGGGTTGCCTTTAAAAAAAAATGATTCGTTTTTTATTTAAATTGTTTCATATTTCGGTGTTTTTTACGTAAAATCAAAAGGTTCCATACAATTTTCCATTCTTATGAAACTGTTTTATATATTTTGATGAAACCTTTAGATTTTTACGTAAAAAACACCGAAATATTAAAAAATTTCATCAAAAAATGTATCATATAATATAATTTCATCCTATGAAACAATTTCATGAATCAATTTTATCATATAATTGTCTTTTTGGCGAAGTTCACAAGTTCACACTAAATTTATGGTTCACAAAAAAAATCCCTCTATATATGTATGTATATATATAAATTAATAAAAAAACAGGTATATTATCGACGGTAGAAACAATCAATGAACCATCGGAAACATGCTTTACCGCGAGGGCTAAGACAAGGATCAGGATGTGAAGTGAAGGTCAACAAGTCCTTCTAATTGAGAGTTAAAAAGATAAACCTCTAGTAAAATGACCGCCCGTAACCCAACAGATAAAGTACATTACATAGCATTACATAGTCCTAAATGGAATTGCTAATTATATAATAACGATAAAGAATGTCAAAGAAATACTTTCTTTAATCGGTTTTTACGACGAAATGAGTGTCGCTAATTAATAAGATGGTCGATAAAAGCTACCAACGGTTTTTTCAACGACTTTTTACGATTGTTCCGCTTACCGACGGTTTTTCGATGATTTTTCAATGATTTTCCGATGAATAATTAAAAATAAATAAAAAAGAAACGGTCGGTTAACCATCGGAAAGCAGTCGGAATTTAATACATAGTTTTTTGGTATTGATATGTGTGTGTGTGTATAGTATATGTTTGGAAATTGTAGGTTTCAAATCAACACCAAGTATGAACAAAAAATATCTCTCAAATTGATTAGAAAAGTTGGAAGGATTATCAACTTACAAATGAAGTAAACAACTCTTATTTATACTAGCACTAATGGACTAGACTTTTTCAAACAGGGGCGGACCTAGAAAAATTTTCAAACGGTGGCACCATTTTATTATAAAAAAATATATATAGAAATTTTTTTAACAAAAAGAATAGCGGTTTAATGGTTGGTTCTTTGTTTTTTAAATGAAAGGTCTCAGGTTCGATTCTTATATTACAAATTTTTTAAAAACATAAAAAATATGATATTAAAAGATAAAAACTAAAAAATGACACTAATAGGATTTGAACCCATGACCTCCCCTTTAAAAAGCAAGGAACTTACCACCTCAACCAAGGAAGGGTTTGTGTTTTTATTACAGTTTCAAAATATTTATGGTGGCACACATCAAATTAATACGGTGGCACCTTTCATAACCCTCTTCAGGACTAGCGATAGGGCTAGTCTCTCTTACCCAGCTTCAGGAAATGGGACTACTTATATCCTTTGATTTATCCGGTTGTATTATACAAGATCCAAAGACTAAGCAGATCCTTGGAAAAGGACGTAGAGTTGGACGGACTCTTGAAGTCGTATATATTCGCTTACCTTTGTCTTCGTCACATACAAACCTTGCTGCGCCAATTTCCACAACTTCCTCAATTTCCTCCTTTGATCTCTGGCATGCTCGCCTAGGACACTTGTCATCGGCCAGAATAAAACTATTAGCTAACTCTGGTGTTCTAGGTAACGTCACTTCCAATGAAGTTTCCTGCTTATCCTGTAAACTTGGCAACACCATGCTCTACCTTTTGAGCTCAATGACTATACATTTGTATCTGCCTTTGACCTTATCCATTCCGATGTCTGGGGACCGGCACCACATCCATCTATGGGTGGACATAGGTACTTCGTTATCTTCATCGATGATCACACACGCTTCACCTGGATATATCTTATGAAGCACCGCTCAGAGCTACCTCAACTCTACATTAACTTTGCCCGCATGATACAAACTCAGTTCTCAAAACCCATAAAGATTCTTCGAGCTGATAATGCTATGGAATACAAAGAATCTTCTCTCATCGCCTTTCTTCAATCTCAAGGCACTATCTCACAGTACTCTTGTCCGGGTACCTCTCCCCAAAATGGTCGCGCTGAACGCAAACATCGACATATCCTTGATACTGTTCGCACTCTCCTTGTCTCTACCAAGTGCCCTGAACGCTTCTGGGGAGAAGCTGCCTTCACTGCTGTCTATACCATCAACAGACATCCCACGCCCGTACTCCAACACAAATCACCCTATGAAGTTTTACATGGAGTCCTTCCTGCTTATGAACTTCTCAAGGTTTGGGGATGTGCATGTTTTGTTCAATTGCAACCTCATGAATATACCAAACTTGAACCTCGTGGTAGACTATGCCTTTTCCTTGGGTATGGCATTAAACACAAAGGCTATCGCTGTTGGATCCAATCTCCAAACGCCTACGAATCTCTAGACATGTCACCTTCTGGGAAGATGTCCCCTTTTATGACATGCCAAACTCTGAGCCCAGTATCACTCATCATACCCCTTTCTTTACTGACCCCTCTCTCACTTTGGATACTTCATTCACCACCCCTATCCCTACTCCTGTTTCTGACTCAACTGCAACGACCTCTGATCCTTCGCCACCTGTTCCAACTCCCTCGACTCCACCTGAGTCGCCTGCTGAATCTACGGATCCTGGACCCTCGACGTCAACAGCTGTTCGCCGTTCCGACCGGGTGAGACAGGTTCCCGCTCATCTTCGTGATTATCACTGTTATGCTACATTGTTATCACATCATGAACCTACTTCCTACAAGGAAGCAGCTTCGAGTTCACATTGGCAAGAAGCTATGCAAGAAGAACTTCGAGCTCTCGCAAAGTCTCAAACATGGGACCCTGTTCCGCTACCACCTGGGAAACGACCCATCGGCTCTAAATGGGTCTTCAAGATCAAAACCAAGTCTGATGGATCGATTGATCGGTACAAAGCCCGTCTAGTGGCCAAGGGCTTTAATCAGGAATATGGCATCGACTATGAGGAGACCTTTGCTCCTGTTGCGCGTGTAACGTCTGTTCGCAGTCTCCTGGCCATCGCAGCTACCAAAAACTGGCCTCTGTTTCAAATGGATGTCAAGAATGCCTTCCTGAATGGCGATCTGTCTGAAGAGGTTTACATGACTCCTCCTCCTGGTGTCTCTCTTCCCTCCGGCCATGTATGTCGTCTCCGCAAAGCCCTGTATGGTCTCAAACAGGCTCCTCATGCATGGTTTGAAAAGTTCAGCAACACGGTGCTTTCATTGGGTTTCTCTGCAAGCAACTATGATTCAGGCCTGTTTACCCGTACCACTGCCGCTGGAAGCATCCTACTTCTCCTATATGTGGATGATATGATTATCACTGGTAGTGACTCAACTGGTATAGCCTCCCTGAAACAGTCACTCAGCTCTGCTTTCGAGATGAAAGACCTGGGCAAACTTCACTACTTTCTTGGACTTGAGGTGCTCTCCAACGTGTCAGGCGCCTATCTCTGTCAAGCAAAGTACATCTCCGACCTTCTCTCCAAGGCTGGCCTCTCGGATACCAAGGTGGCATCTACACCTTTGGAATACAATCTTCATCTGACACCAAGTGCCGGTACACCTCTACAAGATCCTACTCGCTACCGCCAACTAGTGGGTTCTCTTGTCTATCTCACTGTCACTCGCCCAGACATCGCATACGCTGTTCATACTGTCAGTCAATTTATGGCTGCTCCGCGTTTCGACCACTACGCCGTTGTCCTACGGATTCTGCGATATTTGAAAGGCACAATGTTTCATGGCCTATATTTCTCCTCCACTTCGTCCTTAGTCCTGCGTGGCTTCTCTGATGCTGACTGGGATAGCGATATGACTGATCGTCGCTCTACTACCGGGTATTGTTTCTTCCTTGGCGATTCTCTCATTTCATGGCGCAGCAAGAAGCAATCTCTCACCGCCCGGTCTAGTACAGAAGCTGAATACCGGGCTCTCGCGGACACTTCTCAAGAACTTATCTGGCTCCGCTGGTTACTCTCGGACATGGGCGCATCGCAGAAATCGCCTACTCCATTATGGTGCGACAACAATAGTGCCATCCAGATCGCTCACAACGATGTTTTTCATGAGCGCACGAAACACATCGAGATTGATTGCCACTTCGTTCGTCAACACGATGTGCGCAACACCATTCGCCTTCACCCTATTTCAACTCTCGATCAACCGGCCGACATCTTCACCAAAGCTCATCTGCCAGGACGGTTTCGAGAGCTTGTTACCAAACTTAATCTGTCTCGTTCCTCCCCTGATTAAGTTTGAGGGGGGTGTTAGTTGTAGATATTGTATTGGCCCATGGGACTTGGCCTTGGTCCATTCCTGGCCCAATCCTCATGTATATATAGGGTAGTTTACCTCTTTTGTAAATACACACTTTCATTATTCAATACAATCAATCTTTCAACCCTTTCTATTTCTAACAGTCGGTAAAGCCTATTTTCGACTGTTTCAGCCGTCATTAATACCATCTTTTAAGTAGTGGTACGGGTACCCTTAGAAAACTTGTTTTGATGTGTAAGACCAATATCTCCTTGTGTAGAATCTTGTGTCCATTCATCGATATAATGAATAAATTGAATCATAAATGAACTATCTGAAATTAGGAGAATATATTGGACCTTTACGATTCATATGGTAAATATATATATATATATATATATATATATATATATTTACCTTATTTTACAAACTCACTATTTTGTGTCAACCGTGTAAACCCATTTTCGTCCAATCAGAATGCATAGATTTGGTGAGAAATAACCAATTATCCGATGTGTGCTAATTCTTTTTTTAAATTTGAAAATAACCAATTTTCCTTAAATATATGCATCTAATCCCTTTGATTAAAATAATCAACGGTTGTGATGCGTTAACACAGTTCACACAAAATAGTGAGTTTGTAAAATAAGGGGACTATATATATATATATAATATTGACAAAGTTTTACCGTTAAGATCACCTAACTAGACTTCCACAAGCAGACAATCTATCGTTCTTACTACTAGGAACTATTAAGCTAGAAGAGCTACCAAAGCTATAATTAATTTATATTGGTTTGAATTAATCCTTTAACACAATGATGTATGAATTCCCTAAGATCCATTTAGGGAATTTATCCAGGTGATTTAGTCAACTATTAACTGGCATACTATCCTCTAAGGACGTACTATCCTCAGAGACTAGTTTAAATCCTATTTGTAACCAGGTTATTGGACCCTACTTTCCAATCTACATAATCCAAAGAACCTGCTTACCAGGTCACCAAAGTGAAAGGTAAGAGAGGTTGATTAACCGATAGGAGCCTATCTATTAATTGTCAGATAATAAACACACTCAACCAACGATTTCGAGTAGCGAAAGTTAAATTATAAATAGATAATTGACCAAAACAATTATGAATTAACAACCATCATGAATACAAATCAAACCAACAATAAGTTCATCAATTCAAAGTTTATAATCTGAACTATGGCATGAATCGCTAAACATTCATCATTCAAAGATATACAAGAAAAGACGATTTTTACTCATGAGTTTTTCGTACATATCTCATGACTTGAATGATTCGAGTATCTACTCAATATTTTTAGCATTAGATAAATCTAATAAAGCTTTTGTATTCTCTTAAACATTATGTCTTATTCTCTATCATCAATAGATATGTTGGCTTTAAACTAGTCAATATGTTAGCTTGTATGAAGTACACAACACATACATTTGTTGGTGAATTCACAATAAAATTCGCCAAATGTACTTGTCAATGCACCTACATGAGGGGCTTGTCACCACTAATGTGCTAAGTCAACTATTTTATAAGTGATAACCATAGGCATCCAATTTCTAGGATCCCAGCTGTTCTATTTCAACTTTCATTCTCTTAGTCATCTTCAACGACAAGTATATCATCATCACGCTCAAACATGACTTGCTTAAACTTTTGATGCCCTTGTATTAGAGTCCATTAGGTCATATCCTTGATAACACAAGTTTGCAATATTTTACTCATTGTTTGGTACTTTTATTTTCATCAACAATCTCTAAAGATTCTTATTCGATGAAATTGAATCCAATTTACTGGATTTGCATCAAGTCATTATTCAATCTTAGATTCATGAGCAAAGAATCAATAAGATTACCAAGGTTATACAACTAATGAAAACATAGTCAACCATCTTCGTATCGATATTTTTCATTTGGCAAGAAAATCCCCACATTTCTAGGTATTCAACCTTTCTTTGTGTTCACTGTTTTGGCTTTCATTTTCAAAGATGTACACTTGTTTGAATATAGTTTGATTATATCTAACCAGGCTACCGATTTCAATTTCACAATCAAAACGTTTTCAAATTAAATTTTCTATCGTTTTAAAATGTACATATATAAATTCCATTACACAACCAAAATATATACGTTGTTTTTATTGTTCCTGATTTCTTCGAGGACAAAAAAGATTCTTTTCTTATTTGTTTCTTAAAGAACATAGAATAAAACTTAACGAGCCTTGAAGGGGTCATTGGGTTGTGTTCCAAATACAAAAAGAAGTATTGCTATATCCACTAGTGTCAAGGTAGTAAAAAGTTGAAAACAAAAGTTTTTCTTTCTTTTCCTTTCAGCAATACCACAAGAAAAAAAAATCTTTATCTTTCCTTTTGCTATTCGAGATCTCGACAAAAAACAAAGTCTTATTCTCTTGATTGTTTGAAGGCTATAAAAACAACAAAAATGAGACCAAAAATCCCTTTTCTATTCGTAGAAAAACAATCCATATGTGCTCTAGTTATGGAACTATTCAATAGAATTTAGCTTTTATAATACAACCTACAGTGTTCAAATTTTCATATAAACACTCGGTTTTAAAAAAAATACAAACACTTTTGTTGAGAACAAATGTGAAGGAACCCCAATTATTAAACATTAACCACCTAACTGTTTGGTGAAAAGGATGAAGATTGATCGGTTTTAAGATTGTAGGAAAATAGTGTCACCAAAATAGAAACATAACGAAATATAGAAAGTTGAGAACAAACCCGAGTATTGAGTCGAGGTCTGCATTGGGCACGAATTTTAACACCGATTCACCCCCAACTGGTGCATCGATTTCCCGGGATAAAACGACTCTAAAAAAATCGAGTTCTATCGGAACTTACACTTATGTCTGAACTTGAGTACCTCTTTGCTTCTTTTGATGTCTGTTTTTCTCACTTTCATTATCTCTTCCATTATAGCTCTTTTTTGTTATCCCTTAAACCGAACGTTAGAGTTCCATAGATACACCATTATTATAACCTATGGAAGATCAAAGATTTATCATTATAGAACATAATATCATTGACTACAACAGAAGTATGTGGAAGGTTAAAGACCTTACCTTAATTTCTATTCAATTAAAATTAATATGCATATTAAGTTTTCCAATAAAGTGGATGTTAATCTTAAATTTTTTACGCACAAGTAGCCATTTCGGAAATTCAATTTATCCAAGCTTTTCTCTTGGTTATGTTTTAACTATTATAAAAATCTTTGTAATTGTTACTATTTACCTTTTCTAATATACATTTTGTGACACCATCTTTTGAAACTTTGGCTCACACGACCTCATTAGCAAGATATATTGCATGTCGCAAAATAAATGTGGGAGATCTTAACATATTGTTTAATTAACTAAAAATCAAAATATTATTAATTCCATTCTTTTTCTCTTAACTTAGAGCAATTTATGGATACATGATACTAAATTAAAAGGTATAAAATAATAGAAATGCTTCTAGCTACTTTAGCAAATGATTCCTTTACATATATATATGTTGGTCTAAACCCTAACTTTTTGGTAAGTAAACTAGACAAAGATGTCCTACAATTAAAGCAAAAGATCACATAGTGTCACCTCTAACCATGGCAATGTTGATTCAAAGATCTTTATAAGGTGGAAAGAAAACCCTTTGACTATCCATAAGAATATAAATGGGTCCTTCAAACTTAGGTTAATTAATTATCATATCTTGGTGTAAAAATGATATCTAAAAGTTTGTCATATATATGTTGAGTAAGTGATCATTTTACTACATATGTTAGTAAGAAAAAATTACCACATATGCTAGTTCGCTGTTGTTGTTTGAACTGTAGTGTATGTTGTTTCGTGGCTAACTTTGTATTTGATTTGGTTTATGGGTTAATAAATTGGCTTTTCAAAAAAAATTCAATAAGATCATGAAGTACAATTATAATTTATATTTAAAAACCTTAATTTATACTCTGCATCGTTAAAAGATGTATTCATATAACTATATTCATTATGGACTACAAAATATGTTTTAATTAAGTATTAATTTAATCTACTTATTAAAGAAAGCCAACTTTATTCACATATGTCCCATAGGCAGCAGAGAAAATATCGTAACATTTATATTAGAGAATGTAATATTGCCTATTTTAGTATAGATATAGATGTTCATGATTTATTAACTAATGATAAGTTTACTAAAAGTCGAAAAACTAATAGTAACTAATTAAAACTTAACATAAAAATCATTGTAAAACTATTACATTTTTAAACTGCAAATCAACAACATAATTAAGAAAAATAAGGTGTACATTTACAAGGTAAAGTGGTTGTTTTCAGAAAAACTAAAGTTCTTTTAAAGCATTTCATCAACTCACATCTATATGTCTATAACTATCTTTCCTTTCATCAATTTTTTTGTACAATCGAGAAACAAAGGAAGGAATAACGTACATTTCCACAATCATAAAGTCAATTGAGTAGTTCAATAGTGATGGAGAGGTGAAATAGATGAATATCAATATTTCTAGTATTCGTCATGCCAATAATGTTATTTTTGTTTATTGGTAATGTAAAATTTTCTAAACTATTATAAATACCTTCTTAGTTGGGTTGGATCGTGGTAGATGGAGATTAGTTGTGTGCCCTTGTGAGTCCGGATAACCCGGAAACGTGTGTGTGTTTGTTTGCCATTCAAAAAATGCTATATTTTTCTATGTCATTTTCGTTTTAAACGATAAAAGATATTTTGAAATTTGTAATATAATTAATTATTATCAATAACATATTAATAATAATAATGATTAATTGGTTAATAAATTTTATTAATAATTATTAATATTAGTATTAGCTATCATTTGGTACTGTTAAACTGTAAATAGTTATTTAGTGTTAATAAAAACTAATTAATATTAATTTATAAAAGTATTAACTAATAGTAAGGAAATGTTAATATTACCTGAAAATTTTTAGTTAATTTTAAAAACATATTAATATAGATAGTCTATTAATTGTTTTTTTGTTATCAAAACTAAATACAATAATTTTAAATATGATATTATTAACTAATTTTAATATAATATGTAATTATATATTTAATCATATTTTTAAAAAGCATCAATTAGAAATATCTTTTATCATTTGAACGAAAAAACATAGAAACAAAATAGAAATGCACATTATTTTTTTTGAACGGCATTTTAACTCACACACACGTTCCAGGGGTATCCGGATCCATACGGGTACCGAGTAATCCCCCGTGCCCATGAGCCGACCCGAAGGCCAACCTATAGACTCGCCCCTGAACTGACTCAAGACCGGTCAAGAGCTGGATACCGTAGAAGAGGTCTATAAAGCCTTTGGTCTTTTTTGTACGCCAACCTGTCTTTCAAGGCAAGCGCAAGGATGTTACCTACCACTGTTGGGCTAGACATTTATTGGTTGAAATGCACATTATTTACCACATAAATAAATAAAAATGACTTGAGGTTACGTATTGTGCCATGTTAATTAGTATGGTAACCTGTTAATGGTTAAACAAGACTCGTATATTTAAATGTTTGAAACTTTTCATCTTAGAGATTAAAATGAATGTCTAAAATACGTTATATAAAATAAAAAATTAAAGTAAATTATATTATCTTTTTATGTAATTCATCTTTAACTTAATGTCATACTATAAATTAGTAATTAATTGTTCACAACTTAATTAAGACTAATATATAACATACAAATCTCATTTTTTTTTCATCGATGTGAGATAGGTTATTACAAATCACAACTCTTTTTAGACAAATTCAAAGAATATTAGTTTAGTGTTAATAACTTTATTTATTAAACTATAGAAAAGTAATCCATAGATAAGTGGTTTGATTGTTGGCTAAGGTATTGGAAAGATAAGAGAAAAATGTAAATTAACATCAAGAATACTTTTTAAACCCATACAAGATGACAAGATAAATATTCAAAGCATTCTTTATGAAATGGCTCATCTATTATTCTTGAATTAACTAGGAGGGGTCATATCTCACTTTCAATAATATGTTGATGTTTCATGCTTATAATATGCATCCTCTATCAAAAAGAATATTGATGTTTTTTTTTTTTCATTTTTCATATTTTTTTATTTCTTTTCTTCATTCTTTATTCTCGTGCTAACTATCATTTTGGTAAAGTCAACAAATGCATTTTTGAAAATTCAAACAAGTACAAGATTCAATTAAAATATATATTAAAAAATTAAATATCACTACAAAACAAACGGCCTTCATTCCGTCGCTGATCCGTCGCTAAAGGGCGGATCCGTCGCTGATCCGTCGCTGATGCTCCGTAGCTGTTGGTCGCGTGGAAGAAAGTTTCAGCAACGGCTCAACGACGGATATCAGCGACGGATCAGCGACGGACACTTTCAGCGACGGATTAGCAACGGACACTTTCAGCGACAGAATTAGCGACGGACCAAAATAGCGACGGATTAGCGACGGGTTATCAGCGACGGATGCTTTTCAGCGACGGATTAGCGACGGATATTATTTTAATTTTATTTAATTTAAAATACCTTTAGCGACGGAATTTCCGTCGCTAATCCGTCGCTAATTTAAAAAAAATAATAAAAAAAATAAATGAAAAACAAAAAAACATCCTATATACAAAATCTCATTTCCAGAATTCGATAACAATCCAAAATCAATACAGAAAACCAAATCGAAATTAATATGACATAAAACATATCACATAATTAAAACGATCGTGCATTTTTTGAAGCAATAAGTCAACAAATGTGCAAACGACAAAAAATAAACCTAATTAAAGTGTAAACAAAAGTCTAAAAGGGTGTTTGAGATTGCGTTTGAAAACAACTTATGCTAGGGGGTGTTTGGGAGTGCTTTTGATGAAAACAACCTGGCTTATTAAAGAATGCCTTGATAGAACCTGAATTGAACCTAATTATAATTTTTTTATACATCAAATTCCAAAATTGAATTTTGAGCCAAATAAGTCCGCATTTGCCAAATACTTGTGCGGGTAAGCGCTTACCAAGCCCGGATAAATATGGTAAGGTTCATTTTGGTGGATTTATGATAGGCACTTGACATAGGGAGTGGATGGATGTGGGCAATGACCTTCTCTAACAGACTTCAGCAGGAACATACCTATAACAAAAAAAAATTTAGCATTAAGTAAGCTAGTCTACGAACATATGGAGTTATTATAGCATCAACCATTTGTAGATTAAAAATGTTCAAAAATGAAATGGAAAAGAGAATAGGAAATCAAAGGTAGGATATTGGATACTGAAAATAAGCAAACTCCATCTCTTGTCTCTACAAAGGGGTCGTATTAAGCAATTTTAGTGTTGAAGCCCAACTAGATCAATTGAGACCTAAATAAATACTTACCGAATAAGTGTTTAGTAAACCCCACTTATAACACTCGTATCAAAGTATGAACTTAGAGATGACACAAAGAATGCAAGAAATACAACTCCAATTGTATGTCAAAGACCAGAAGTTTAAGTTGTTTACTAAGTTTAATCCGGTCCAAAAATTAGATTCTTCCTTCCACCACTCCACCCCTCCATGCCATTTAAAACGTAGATTTATAACTATGTCAAAACTACTGACAATTAAAATTTCTAGAGAAGGCTTTTACAATATGAATATTTGCTAATGAAGAGATGCAATTACCATTTTAAAGGCGGCTTTAATTTACAATATGGATTCCTTAATGGTCTGTTTTAAGAATGCACACTATGGCTCATATAAACTGTGTAGTTATTCATCAAAAGACACCATTGCTCACCATAATAGTTTCTATTTTTTTACCTCAAAAACAAACAGGAAGATGATGGTTGTTTCACACTGGTAAAGCACCTGAAAGAACACCTGTTTTTTAAAATAAATTCATCAACATAAACATATTAAAAATCTTAAAAAACAAGAATTAATTTTGTAATAGAAATTTACGAGTGTCATAACCATATAAGAGCCTCCAATACCATCACTAAAAGCAAGCCTCATCATGTAAGGTGTAAGCCAAACTGTTCAATAGCATTTGTGACTTTAGACCGATGAATATTGAATATAAAAAGAGCAATCTGTAATGGAACAACAAAGAAAATTACCCTTTTTTTCTTCTATAAAAAGCACTTGGACCCTTTTTAAATCCATGGTATCCTGGTGCACAAGATCACCAACTAGAGGGGAAAGGGATTCATGATCACCCAAGGGGATGCCAAACCATATGAAACCTACCAAATCTTGAAACTTTTATTCCATTTCATTCCAAATTGGATTACGAATTTTTAGATACTTCACGAAAAACGTAAACTTCCAAATACAAGAAGTAAATTACTTACATACGTACGGGAAACGATTGGAATGGACTGAAATTACTTATGGTTTTCCAGGTCTTTCAATTGGACTCTTCATGACCATTAGTCAACTATGTGTCAAAAACAATTGTAAATGTGACTGAGAGTGATAGAATGAAGGTATTGGAGGATTTATACTTTAAGCCATTCAAATAAAGTAAATACTAATGATTATTGCAACCATATTAACCCATAGATAAAACTCACCTCCATGTACAGATGGTTTTTGGTGGCGGATTAACCAGCAAATTAGTCATCCAGGTAATACTAAGATCCAGCAAATTCTACACCTTGTCCTTTGTTGAATTAAGCTCGTTGATTCTTGTTCGGAAATTAATTCGGTCCCGCCTAAACACAATGTTCAGATGCTGTACCACATATCAAACAACAATTTCACACTTGGTTGGTAAATGATGAATACACATAGGTCCAGAACACGACCCAAACTGGAACTATATGACCCAAACTGGAACTATATGAAACCACATCAGACCAAAAGCAAAATTTCAAATAATATAATAAAATCAATCTACATCAACCATTGGATCTAATAAATATATGGTCTGGATTTCACAGTTCAAAGCAATTCGTGCACATTATAGAACTAGAATTCAGATGTCAGACATTTTTCAGGTTTCAAGCTTCCAAATTCATATGGATTCCAAAATTTCTCAAGAAAGCTTGCTAATTGAGGCACGATTTATAAGGAGACGTGTAAATAAAATAATTTTAGTCTTAAACTTGAAATAAATCCCATAGGAAGTTTTGTTAGCTGGTATTATCAATAAAAACAAAGTGCAGGTTTTCATTGCACCTCTTCAATTTTGACCAAATAACTACTTAGAGAGTTACATATCAAACTATATCACAAGCCCTATACCATATAATGTTAGATAAAATTTTCCAATTCGGATATCAAAACCCTAACAGACGGCTTAAATCCCAAAATAGCATAAATTAAACAAATTCGTAATCAAGCTAACTAGACGAATCAAAATAATAAAATTTTCACAAATTGACCTTCTTTTTCAGCTTTCCACCGCCGGATTTGGCTGGTTTGAAACTGTCGAGCCTCCCTTTGAGTCGACTTTTCAACTGTATCAGGTTGAAAGCGATTCCAAAATTGCTGAGTCAAAAAATCAGAAGCAGCGACCCAAATTAGGTTAAAAGCGAACCTTAGTTGGTATCGTGACGGAGAAGGAGAGAGCACAGTGAAATCTTGAAGATGGATCGATGGAGAAGGAGAAAGCAGAGTGAAGTGAAATCAGATGGATGTGTGTAGGCTGCATCAGATTAGGGTTTTTTTTAGCTAAGGGTTTTATACATTAGGTGAATAGAAAGAGAGGGAAAGGAAAAGTATAAGAGGGAAAATGAAATTGAGTGAAATTTTGAATTATAATATCCATTTGAGTCTTAATTTGTTTGTTTAATGATATTTAGTTAAGTTTAAAATTTTTATTTACCATAAAATTTAACTTTAGATTATAATATATAACTTTATTTGATAAATTAATACTTTTTATTTAAAACCCAAATATATTGATTAAAGCCAAACAAGATCAACTGAGACGTAAATTTATTGATTAAAGCCCAACTAGATCAATTGAGACGTAAATGTATCGATTAAAGCCCAACTAGATCGACTGAGACCTAAATGTATCGATTAAAGCCCAACTAGATCGACTGAGACCTAAATGTATCGATTCAAGCCCAACTAGATCGACTGAGACCTAAATGTATCGATTAAAGACCAACTAGATCGAATGAGACCTAAATGTATCGATTAAAGCCCAACTAGATCGACTGAGACCTAAAGGTATCGATTAAAGCCCAACTAGATCGACTGAGACCTAAATGTATCGATTAGAGCCCAACTATATCGACTGAGACCTAAAGGTATCGATTAGAGCCCAACTATATCGACTGAGACCTAAAGGTATCGATTAGAGCCCAACTAGATCGACTGAGACCCAAACATATCGATTACAGTACAACTAGATCGACTGAGACCCAAATATATCGATTAAAAGCCAACTAGATCGACTGAGACCTAAACATATCGATTGAAGTCCAACTAGATCGACTGAGACCCAAATATATCGATTAAAGTTCAATTAGATCCATTAAAGTCCAACTTCTAAAGGCTAATTAGATCCATTAAAGCTCAATGATAGATTAAAGTCCAACTAGATCAATCGAAGTCCTATTAAATCCATTAAAGTCCAATTAGATCCATTAAAACTCAACTAGATCCATTAAAATGCAACTAGATAGATCAAAATCTCATTAGATCCATTTAAATGCAACTAGATCGATCAAAGTCAAATTAGATCCATTAAAACTCAACTTAATCAATTAAACAGGATGTAGCAAACCTAAATAAACTATGTTAGCTATGGACTTTGGGTCGTGTATGTAAATACAAGCATGAGATATTGTGAATGATCGATACTAAGCTATATTATAACGTAACGGGTATTGGTTGACTCTAAATGAATATGACACGTACAAACTTGATCCATGGTTCTTAATAGATATGACATACACACAACATATACGTCGTTCAAACAAGTAATTAATAAACATCAATTATCGTTAACAAACAACACATGCACACAAACATATATATAACATGAATATTTATACACATAAGCAAAATATAACCCTAGAAAATGGAAAAAAAATCCGTCGCTAATCCGTCGCTAATTAGCGACGGATTAGTGACGGAATTAATTATTTGATTTTTTATTTATTTTAAAAATTACTTCCGTCACTAATCCGTCGCTAATTAGCGACGGATTAGTGACGGTATTAATCATTTCATTTTTATTTAATTTAATAATTAATTCCGTCACTAATCCGTCGCTAATTAGCGACGGATTAGTGACGGAATTAATCATTTCATTTTTATTTATTTAGCGACGGATTAGTGACGGAATTAATCATTTCATTTTTATTTATTTTAATAATTAATTCCGTCATTAATCTGTCACTAATTAGCGACGGATTAGTGACGGAATTAATTATTTCAATATTTATTTATTTTTTAATTGATTCCGTCGCAAATCCGTCACTAGCGACGGATTATTTCCGTCGCCGGATTTGCGACGGATCTGCGACGGAACATGGCCATGGCCTATTCCGTCGCTAATCCGTCGGTAATTAGCGACGGAAATAGTCCGTCACAAATAATCGTCACTGATGCCCATTTTTCTAGTAGTGTATATAATCACAAATACCATAAAATTGAAAAATTAAGAAAATTAAAAAGCTTATAAAAATGTTTGAGAATCATAAACTAATTTAGAATATAGCTAATTATGCTTATTGAAAAATATTGTTTCATTTGTCATAAGCTAATCTTCACTACTAAAAAAGATGGTATTACCGACGATCGAAACAGTCGAAAAACAGTCGGAAATTGGTTTTACCAATTGTTTTCCGATGAAACGATCGTCACTAAAAACTTGGTCGTTAAAATTACCGACGGTTTTTTCGACGATTTATACCGACTGCTTTCGATTGTTTCATTTACTGACTGCTTTCCTGCGACTTTTACCGACTACTTTCGGACTGTTTCATTTATCGACTGCTTTCCGACTTATATTATTGTTGATAATACTAGTAATAAATTTACTCGTTCAAAATATGTCTTTATATATTAGTAGTTATATTTATTTTGTTTTATTGATATAATAGAATTAAAATGTGTTAGTGATTTGTTTTAATCATATTATCCAATTAGCAGAATTTACTAACTTATTAATATCTTTTTCATCATTTTATATTCGACAATTAACATATCAACAAGTAGAGAGTATTTTGGTCTAATGGTATCTACTAATCCATCCTTCTTTTTTGATCATTAATATTCAACAATTAGTTTTTTAACTAATAAAGACTTTTAAGGGTTCTTCGTTTTTATAAAAATACTTCTTAAAATTTCTTAAGTACGAAAATTAAGTGGATTCCATACTATTATTTTATTATTAAGAAAATGTCTGAAAATCTCTTACCGTCTTTTGAATTTTAGAAAGTTCATCATCTACCTTTTATCTTTTAGATGTAAAATCAGACTCAAAACTTCAGAATTCTTAAAATCAAACGATACCTTAAACATCAAGATTCAAATAACACATAATACAAGGAGTGCTTTAATTTATCATTGTTAAGTGTCGTAACAAGATATTTTAGAACATTGTTTTAAATAAATGTCATATTAACATCTTTATAAGACACTATTTGAAAAATGTCTTTTAAACATAAGCATTATTTAAATAGATGGGTTTATAAGATATTTACCAAGACGTCCTATAAGATTATCACATATAACACTTTATTTTAACAAAACCCTAAAATTTTTATTTGTGACGCTCAAAAGCATTTCACTATTTATTTTAACATTTCTACATATATAAATTATTTTTGTAGACGTCGTGTAAACTAAATTTTATTGTAGTGTAAGCTAGGTTGTGTTAAAATAGCTATGCATGTAGGTAAAGAATATAAACAAAATAAGAAGGGTAAAATGGTAATCTTCTAGATCGGATTTTAATAAATAAAGAAGGATTCTTCTTCAGGGCACTCGTGTGTGTCAGTTGCATGGCAAGAGTTTCTATGAACGTAACTAGTTCATAATTTTGCATTTTCTATCTTAATTTTTTTATTCTTATTTAAATATTAAATTAAACTAAAAAGTTATTTGTTGATTATAAATCTTTTTTCATTTTCTTATATAACAATACTATATAAATATACTGTAACGCCCAAATCCCATTTTATTTACTAAATTATAAATTACTATAAAACCTCCATTCAAAATGTTAAAATAAAACCATATTTCAAAAAATCCCCAAATTAAGTTTTAAAATATCAACCAACGTAATAAATAATCAATGAGATATGAAATCTAAGATCGGATCGGAATGCCGCCCAGCCGAAACCTTCAAGCCGGAGCTTTGCCTTTGTCAACGCCCAAACTCGTACCTAAAAACGTTAAGCAACGAGGGGTAAGCTCAACCGCTTAGTGAGTACGTTTCATACACAATATATTACAATTAATACACATAATCACATCAATCTCATCTTAACGGTTTCCCGTTCGTCGAATCATCCCGCAATCCGACCTTGGTGGTTTCCCACACTTCGGGTCATCCCGCAACCCGATACAACACATCATCACATATATATATCAACTATAACACATCGTATATAAAACCCACTCACCTGACTCGAATAAATCACAACCGAAATAACGATTCAAAACGTTCCCGCAACTCTGAAAATTTATAAATAAATATACACGCTATAAGAATTCGTCCGATACCCAATTTAACCTAACGAGTCATACTAGACTCTGACGCGGCGGCTACCGAGTGCAGATCGGTTACCGTCTCACACTACAGTCGAGCCCACAAAACAGCAGCAGCAGCAGTCACAAGACCACCGCCGCCCTCTACTCCCGTCGCTACCAAGGTCGCGCGGCAGCACCTAGCAATGGCTAGCCACCACCGGCGCCGAAAAAACAAACAACATCACCACCGCCCCCACGGCTGTCGCCGTTGGCGGCGTCGCATGCCGCAGCGGTCACGGCGGCGACGACGGCGTAAACCGCCACCACCACCGGCCCCTCACAACAACCACAAACGAAACGCAGCGGCGGCGATCCGGTGGAGAACCACCGCCGACATCGGAACCTAGTACGTAAAGGAAATGAGGGTTTACCTACGACACGAACCACACCCCTCCGATAGCCTCCTTCTCGACCCCTCTCTCAACCGGCCTCCTCTCTCTTTTTCTCTCGTTTCTTAAACCTCAAGCAATAATAAGGAGGAAGAGTGCATCCCTAGGGTTTTAAAACAAATTATCGGGCTCCCCTCCCCCTTTACTTAACCCGCAAGAAAGAGCCCACAAACCCCAAACCCTAACCCTAAAGTTTATCAAATAATAATAATAATAATAATAATAATAATAATAATAATAATAATAATAATAATAAATAACGGGATGTTACAACTCTCCCCCACTTACAAGGATTTCGTCCCCGAAATCAGTCCGAGAAGAGCTCCGGGTAATGCTCCCGCATCTCTGCCTCCGGCTCCCAGGTCCACTCGGAACCCTTCCGATGCTCCCACTGCACCTTCACGATTCTTATCTCCTTGCTCCGTAACCTTTTCATCTTCCGGTCTATCACCGCTACCGGCCTCTCGACGTAATTCAGGCTCTCGTCCACCTGAATATCGTCTAAAGGAATGTGCGCCGTCTCGTCGGCGAGACACTTGCGTAACTGCGAAACGTGAAACGTGCTGTGGATCTGACCCAGCACCGCAGGCAGCTCCAACAGATAAGCCACCTTCCCAACACGCGCGAGGACTATGAACGGTCCGATGTAACGAGGCCCAAGCTTACCTCTCTTTCGGAATCGGATCACACCCTTCCATGGGGAAACCTTGAGTAGTACTCGGTCTCCCACCTGAAACTCCAAATCCGACCTCCGCCGATCCGCATAGCTCTTTTGCTGACTCTGAGCTGTCCGCAACCGTTCCCGAATCCTCTGAATATCCTCTGTAGTCCTCTGAACAACCTCGGTGCTACCGAGAACACGCTGTCCGACCTCACCCCAACAGATAGGGGTACGACATCTCCTTCCGTAGAGCATCTCAAAAGGCGGCATCCCAATGCTCGAATGGTAACTGTTGTTATACGAAAATTCCGCCAAGGGCATATACGTATCCCAACTGCCTCCGAAATCCAAAACACAAGCTCGAAGCATGTCCTCCAAGGTCTGAATCGTACGCTCGCTCTGACCGTCTGTCTGAGGGTGGTACGCGGTGCTAAAATGCAACCTAGTACCCAACTCCGAATGAAACCTCTCCCAAAACCGAGAAGTAAAACGCACGTCCCGGTCTGAGATAATCGATACTGGTACTCCATGCCTCGACACCACCTCTTTCACATAGATCTCCGCCAACTGCTCCGTGGTCGAACTCTCCCGAATAGCAAGGAAAAGAGCGCTCTTGGTCAACCGATCCACTATGACCCAAATCGCATCAAACTTCCGAGGGGTTTTTGTAAGCTTGGTGATCAGATCCATAGTGATGTTTTCCCACTTCCACTCGGGAATCTCCAGAGGTTGCATCTTGCCGTGAGGCTTCTGATGCTCCGCCTTGACCTTCAAGCAGGTCAAACACGACTCCACATACCGAGCAACGTCTTTCTTCATCCCCGGCCACCAATAACCCGTCCGCAGATCCCGATACATCTTAGTAGCTCCCGGATGAATTGAGAATTTGGACTTATGGGCTTCCTCAAGCAAAGTCTGCCGAGCCGTGCCCGCACGAGGAACCCATACTCGACCGAACCTAGTTAGCAACCCCCGACTATCCCTGACCAACGCGGCCATCTGCCCCCGAATCCGCTCTCCGTTCTGGTTCTCCTCCCGACTCGCCTCCTCTTGTGCTCGCATAACCAAGTCCACAAAGGAGGTAGTCACCGCCATTTTCAGATGTGAGATTCGAAGCGGCGCGTGCTCCGTCTTCCTACTCAAAGCATCAGCGACCACATTGGCCTTGCCTGGATGATAGAGAATATCGCAATCGTAGTCCTTGACTACGTCAAGCCACCTCCGCTGTCGCATATTCAGATTCGGCTGCTCCAAGAAGTACCTCAAGCTCCGGTGATCTGTAAAAATGGTGCACTTCACCCCGTACAGGTAGTGCCTCCATATTTTTAGGGCAAAGACCACCGCCGCAAGCTTAAGGTCGTGCGTGGGATAGTTAGCCTCGTGACGCTTTAGCTGCCTCGAAGCGTAGGCTATCACTCGATCCCTTTGCATCAAAACACACCCCAAACCCAGCCGAGATGCGTCGCAATAGACCGTCATATCTTCCACCCCCTACGGTAGAGTTAGAACCGGTGCCTCACACAACTTCCGCCTCAACGTGTCGAATGCCAACTGGTGTTCAGAACCCCAAACGTACGGCTCACTCTTCTTCGTCAATCGCGTCAACGGTACCGCAATCTTAGAGAAATCCTGGATGAACCGTCGGTAGTAGCCGGCCAAACCCAGGAAACTCCGGATCTCGGTTGGTGCCTTAGGAATCTCCCAGTTCATAACCGCTTCAATCTTCGCCGGGTCCACCTTGATGCCTTCCCGATTAACAATGTGGCCCAAGAACTGAACCTCTTGTAACCAGAAAGCGCATTTTGAGAATTTAGTGTAGAGACGCTCCCTCCTCAGAACCTCAAGCACCTCCCGCAGATGCACCACGTGCTCCTCCCTTGACTTCGAGTAGATCAAGATGTCATCAATGAAAACAATCACGGACCGATCGAGCATCGGCCGACAAACCTGATTCATAAGGTCCATGAAAGCGGCTGGAGCATTGGTAAGTCCGAACGACATTACCAAAAACTCAAAGTGGCCGTAACGGGTTCGGAAAGCGGTCTTATGAATGTCCGCTTCCTTCACCTTCAGTTGGTGATACCCTGACCGGAAATCGATCTTAGAAAACCACGACGCCCCCTGAAGCTGGTCAAACAGGTCATCAATCCTAGGTAGAGTGTACCTATTCTTGATGGTTACCTTGTTGAGCCCCCGGTAATCAATGCACATACGATGACTCCCGTCTTTCTTCTTTACAAACAAGATCAGTGCTCCCCACGGTGAGCTACTCGGGCGAATAAACCCCTTCCCCGAGAGCTCCTGCAACTGCTCAGACAACTCCTGAAGCTCTGGCGGAGCCAGACGATAAGGAGCTCGCGCAATCGGAGCCGCTCCAGGTACCAAGTCGATGCCGAACTCGATCTGCCTGAAGCTCCGGCGGAGCCAGACGATAAGGAGCTCGCGCAATCGGAGCCGCTCCAGGTACCAAGTCGATCCTCTGGGAATACATTTGGGAACTCGCTGACGACTGGTACATCTGCTACTGACAACTTTCTCTCCTTCACCTGATCCGCCATAGCATAGACCAAGAAACCCGTACACCCCCGCTGGATGTACTTTCGAGCCTTCGCGATAGAACAGAAGGATGTAGACACCCTCCTCCCCTTGCCGTAGACCACCAGCTCTCCCCCACTTGGATTCTGGATGCGTACCAGCTGCCCCGCAACATCCGTGGTTGCCCGGTTTGGAAACATCCAGTCGATCCCGACCACCACGTCCACTCCGTTCATGGGGATAGGGATGAGGTTAATACTGAACCGAACTTCGAAGATGTCGATGCTACACCCCCGGTACACGTGCTCAACCACCTGCACTTTCTTCGCGGCTACATCTATCGCCAAAGGACTATCCAGATTGTCGAGCTCGATCTGGAAATCCTTACAGAACCTACGCGACACATAGGACCACGTGGTCCCCGTGTCGAACTAAGGCCGGTTTCGAGTTGACAGGAAAAACGCCTAAAGTACACATTTAACAACAGACATACTACCCACATTACTAACAACAAGGCAGACTACAAATGATAACTGTATAAAACGTAACAAGGAAAAACCTGTAATCACATCAGGTGCCGTCTGCGCCTCCTCGGCAGTCATCTGGAAGGCCCGCCCACGAGTAGTAGCTCCGCTCTTCCCCTTGGTGGTGCCGTCGGTAATCATAAGCGTCGCCGGTGCTGGAGCCAAAGCTGGTGCCTTCTTTAGCTGGGGGCAATCGGGCTTGATATGCCCGGGCTAGTAGCAATGGAAATAGATCTTCGCAGTCTCCTTGCAGTCTCGACTAAGATGACCTGCCTTGCCACACTTGTAGCATGATAACTCCCGCGGCCTACACTCGCCCCGATGATAACGCCCGCACTTGGGACAACTCGAGGTCCCACTCCTGCTATCGTTCCTCGCCCCCTTGAACTTCTTCGTCGGCGCCGGCTGATCCTCTGCCTTCCTCTTTCCCTGTTGACGCTCCTCCAGAATTAGCTCCTGAGCCCTTGCTACCTCCTGCATGTCGTTGAAGGTCTTGCACCTTCCCGTAGCCACCGCTCCTTTGATCTCCGGCCTCAGCACTCCTAAATAGCGAGCCATCTTCAGTGACTCATCATTTGCGTAGCCCGGTACAAACAACAGCTTCTCCAGAAACTGTGTAGTAATCTCGTTCACTGACTCCGTCGTCTGGGTCAGCTTCAGGAACTCAGCTGCTATCCGTTCATTCTCAATGCGAGGAGCAAACTCCTCGTCGAACATGACCCGGAACTCCTCCCAGGTCAAAGCAGTGATCTGCGCCTCCGTGTACTTCTTGAGAGTCAAGTCCCACCAATCCTTTCCCGCTCGACGAAGAAGGTTCACAGCGAACAGAACCTTTGATTCCTCCGGGCACCCACAAGTGCGAAACGTCCCTTAACCGCCGAGTACCAGCGGTAGCAAGCCACGGGGTCCTTCTTCCATCGAAGAATGGCGGTTGGCACGCCATAAAGTCCTTGAAAGTAATCCCACGAGTCTGAGACTGACCCGTGCTCCCAGACCCCATGCTACGGGCCGTAAGGGCCGCGTCGATACGCTGGTCCACAGTCTGAATCAGCTCATCCCTCATTTGGTTAAATAGCCCCGGCAGCATTTGCTGCAAGGCCTCGGTGATCTGCGCAGCAATCTGATCCGACTGCCCGGCATCACCATCATCAAACTGGCTCCTAGTTTGCACCATTCTGAAGGTTCAAGAAACATCTTAGATTACGACTATAACGAAGCAGTTCTATATACCACTAAGGTGCTCATACGCATCCCTACTACTAGTGCTCATGCCAACCCTAATGCTAGTCCTTACAGCGCATGCTAAATACGGACTAGTTCACATATACAGGCATTACACAAACAGTTAGCCACATATAGTCGTAATACCATAAGCATTCTCATCCCTAACCGTCGTCAATGAGTTAAAGCCCCCAGAACTTAATCAAATCCAACACTACACAGGTGTTTATAGTAACACTATTATTGGCGCCGTATTACTATAACCAACCATTCAAGGTAGCCGGATCCAGATCACCGGGCAACAATCAAACAAGAACATGCCCGATAACCCATCCTCGACGTACCTAGGTGTTTACGTTTGGTTTTGATACCGTCCTACTTAGACCTCAACCTATTGACTAAACGGACACATAAAATCATAAATACAGCTTAACATCACATGTATTCTACCCTCATCAAATCCATATACAATCATGCAATTAGGCACGTGTCAACAAATAAGACTACAACATGCGTGCATATAATAATATTAAAGGTACTAATGCTCACCTCCGTCTTGACGGTTCCGCTGGCCATTCCGATCTCAACCGATTGTTCCCAAAATCGCCTAGTTTAAGTCAAACCACACACACACTCGCAAGTGTGCGTGCTGATTCTCTTAAACCTAGGCTCTGATACCAAGTTATAACGCCCAAATCCCATTTTATTTACTAAAATATAAATTACTATAAAACCTCCATTCAAAATGTTAAAATAAAACCATATTTCAAAAAATCCCCAAATTAAGTTTTAAAATATCAACCAACGTAATAAATAATCAACGAGATATGAAATCTAAGATCGGATCGGAATGCCGCCCCAGCCGAAACCTTCAAGCCGGAGCTTTGCCTTTGTCAACGCCCGAACTCGTACCTAAAAACGTTAAACAACGAGGGGTAAACTCAACCGCTTAGTGAGTACGTTTCATACACAATATATTACAATTAATACACATAATCACATCAATCTCATCTTAACGGTTTCCCGTTCGTCGAATCATCCCGCAATCCGACCTTGGTGGGTTCCCACACTTTGGGTCATCCCGCAACCCGATACAACACATCATCACATATATATATCAACTATAACACATCGTATATAAAACCCACTCACCTGACTCGAATAAATCACAACCGAAATAACGATTCAAAACGTTCCCGCAACTCTGAAAATTTATAAATAAATATACACGCTATAAGAATTCGTCCGATACCCAATTTAACCTAACGGGTCATACTAGACTCTGACGCGGCGGCTACCGAGTGCAGATCGGTTACTGTCTCACACTACAGTCGAGCCCACAAAACAGCAGCGGTGGCGACAGACCCCGCTTCGCGGCGCGACCGACCACCTCGCGGCGCGAACCGCCTCGCGGCGCGAACCGCCCCGCCCCTTTCCTCCTTCGCGGCGCGACCGTGACTACAGCACCAGGGCTGAGCCGTACCGCCGGCCGGTCTCATCAGAAACAGCAGCGGCAGCGGCGTCCGACCACCACCGCCGACCAGCGCAAGGCGGCAACAGCGGTGATCGTCGCCACCACCGCTGATCCATACCATCCAACAGCCGCGGCAGCCCCCAAGGGAGCCACCGCCGCCGAACATAACATCAACGGCGGCAGCAGTGGTGCGACCATCCACCACCGCCGATCACATCATCGACGGCAGCAGTGGTGCGTCCAGCCGCCACCGCCGATCGGACTCCACACAAACAAAAACAGCAGCGGCGGTGTGGTCAGCCACCGCCACCACTCGACTCCAACAGCAACAGCTTAGTGCCGTCACCGGCCCAGAAGTAAGACAGCAGTGGCGGCCGGCCGTTCGCCGGCGTCGCTCCATCGCGAGGGCAGGCAGCGGCGCGACGGCGAGGTGAATCCACCAAGCCACCGGCCTGCATTGGGTTGATCGACAGCAGCAGCAGTCACAAGACCACCGCCGCCCTCTACTCCCGTCGCTACCAAGGTCGCGCGGCAGCAGCTAGCAATCGCTAGCCACCACCGGCGCCGGAAAAACAAACAACATCACCACCGCCCCCACGGCTGTCGCCGTTGGCGGCGTCGCATGCCGCAGCGGTCATGGCGGCGACGACGGCGTAAACCGCCACCACCACCGGCCCCTCACAACAACCACAAACGAAACGCAGCGGCGGCGATCCGGTGGAGAACCACCGCCGACATCGGAACCTAGTACGTAAAGGAAACGAGGGTTTACCTACGGCACGAACCACACCCCTCCGATAGCCTCCTTCTCGATCCCTCGCTCAACCGGCCTCCTCTCTCTTTTTCTCTCGTTTCTTAAACCTCAAGCAATAATAAGGAGGAAGAGTGCATCCCTAGGGTTTTAAAACAAATTATCGGGCTCCCTCCCCCTTTACTTAACCCGCAAGAAAGAGCCCACAAACCCCAAACCCTAACCCTAAAGTTTATTAAATAATAATAATAGTAATAATAATAATAATAATAATAATAATAAAATAACGGGATGTTACATATACACCAAATTACATTTAGAATTTACTATTTGATTTATCTTTTTTCTTAAAAAGGTTTAACCAGATTTTGTCTAAACTACATTCTTGACAATTTGGTAAATAAATTACGACGGTTTGAGATTAAGCCTGACCACAATTATAATTTATTTTATCTTAACTTTTTAACAACCTAGTTATTTCATTTGTTACCACACGTAATAAAATCTCCACATCTTTTTTGTAGTTCAAACTTTCCAAAATAATGAAGTATCAGTTAATCAATAGTTTAAAAAAATTAAGTTGTT
>CM058044.1:9694315-9964780 GCA_030169165.1 Centaurea solstitialis | reverse complement strand
TTTGAGGCTTTGTTCCGACTAATCTCGGCAAGGTTCACCAACAGTTAAAACATGTTGCCCTGAGTTAATCCCAGTGGCTATAATCTGGAAGCGTCTGGATTCGAACCTGGGGATAGAAGGGTTGACTAGCCACTTCCCCCCACATGCCTTAACCTGTACGCCACAACCTCGTGGTTTATATTTGGTTGTCAGTTGTTGGACAAATATTAAGAAATTTTGTTTTAATACATGATCGTGTTATATATCTAGTTTGGGTTGTCAATTATTAGACAAACATTAAGATTGTTTAACTTTAATTTGGACATTCCCGATTTGCAGTCGTTATACTCCACTCCTTAACTATTGAAATTAACTTGTCATGCATGAAAGGGGAGGGCTTATAAGATCTATGTCATTTAAGTTGAGCCAACTTGTCCGTACATGTGTAGTTGTAGAAGGATAATGGCCATTCATGAAAGGGGTTAATAAAGCATAAGTCCTACTATATCTTTGTCGATCACTAAGTCTAAGGTGCTGTTTGTTTTTTAAGTGGTGCTGAAGATTGAATCTGTTTCCACTTCTGATTGTTAAGTGGTGGTGCTGAAGACTGAATCTGAATCTGTCAAGACTGTTTGTTTTTGTAAACTATCAAACATCTGAATCTGAATCTGATTATTCATAAGAACCAAAATCAACTGAAATAGGTCAACACAATCAAGTACAATAGTAAACTTTAACAATTCAGCAGCTTAATGAACTTTATAGAACAATTCAAAGAAGCTTAATGAGCTTTATGGAATAATCCAAAAGCTTAATGAGCTTAATGAACAATCAAACAAGCTTAATGAGCTTAATGAACAATCCAAACAAGCTTAATGAGCTTAATGAACAACCTAAACAAGTCAAAGTTTAATGAACAATCCAAACAAGTCAAAGGTTAATGAAAAGGTGAAAAAGTGGACAAAAAGTGGTTTTACCATCACTTTTTCAGTAAGTGATGAAAAAGTGATAAGTGGCACTTAATAAAAATAAAAAACAAACAGTCTGAATGGGAAAACCACTGACCGAATAAGTGGTTTTCCCCAAAAAAGTGCTGAAAAAGTGATAAGTGGAAAAAACAAACACCCCCTAAGTTGTATTGCTTTGACTACTACACTTCACAATAAAAAAAAGGATTTGACTTTCAAGATTCAATTTTGGCAAGAAGAAGTGCTCTAAAGAATGTCTTCAGTGCTAGCTAAGGCTTCTTGTTTGATCGGTGGTCACTTAATTAGATGCGATATCTTTTGAAATTGCTTAAGTTCTCTCTATCTTTATCTTCAGATACATCTTTGAATTTCAAGAGGTTACATTAATTATGTGCGAGACTTTAAGCTTTTAAGGTCACTAAGTAATCACAAAAAATTATTAGTGAGTGAGATTGTTAAGCATACTCAGATGTTGAACAGACTAATAAGAGATTATAATTAGAAAATACCTACACAACATTTGGTTCGCATAATGAAATTTGATGGAACTGAAATTTATCAATGGAGTTTGATTTTGAATAAATTGGAATAGAATTTGACCACGTGTTTTGTTCAATGAAACTGAAATATATATTATGTTAAAAGAATTAAAATCTCCATCTTTGTTTGAAGGGAGGGTAGGGTGACAACTGTGATGATAACACCCTACCACCCACCACATCATGGTACTATTATCGTCATCACAACTACGAGCCCCACCCCGCCCAGGTTCCACCCCATCTTAAACCGTTATCTTTCCCCACCCCACCATGCCACTATTGTCATAGTCACAACTACCACCCCCACCCTGTCCTACCCTAGTTCCACTCTGTGGGTGCCAAATCAATCAAATCAAGAACACTTAGATTTTATATGTGATGTGTATGCTAGGTACAAATGATCAAGATAGATTGCATTCCATTCAAATGATGTAAGAACCAAGAAGTAGGAAAATACAAATGAACCTAATGACTACTATTTATACTAAGGTTCTAATGGACTAGGCTTTTAACAAATAAATGGGCCTAAACACTTGGGCCTTTAACAACAATTACATAAATGATAACTAAGTTTAGGAAATTACAAAATTGACACAACTAACAAATATTTCTAACAATTTCCCCCTTTGTGTCAATTTCGTTGCTTCTGATGACTTGATGATTTCCTCTTTGATCCTTCAGTCTCCTTGGGGTTCTTTGATGATCCGTCTCTTCTTCGTGAAGATGGTGGCGGCGGTCTCTCCTCAACTCTTTTGACTGGTCCCTCTATCTTCCGAAGACCACAGTACGATTCGAAGCGTCGTAGAATGATGCGATGTTCTAGGCGATGCTCGATGATCTGGAAAACCTCGTCGATCAGAATAGAGGGATTTATCCAGTGCTTGGTCTTCAATACTTCAAGCTCAAGCCTCTTCTTCTCAGTGGCCAACCCTTGTTGATGATGTGAAGCGTCCCGTCACTGTACTTGTGAACCTCATCGCATCGCATAAACTTCTTCTCTTCCTTCTGGTTCTGGTACACTACCCCAAGAGTTGGTTTCTCGAGGACTTGGTAAAAAGAATAGCGATCGATGTTTGGGAGGTCTTGATTTGGCGGGGAGAGGTTGATCGTGCTCTGATGACTCTCTAACCCGATCTGGAAGTCATGAGTCTCTAAGTTCTTCCGGTTCCTCTCGATAAAATGCTTAACAGCTTCCAGTCCCTTGAATGTCTCCTTAGGTCGGGTTGTAAGCGTCTTCAAGTCAGTGTACAATGTGTCAATGTCATCAAGATGCACATTGTCGAAATCAGCTTCGGTGAACGTGAACTCCCCGTTTCTCTTTTGGATGACAGAGAAGACTGAGAACCATAAGCTCTGGAAGCATACGGATGAAACATCACTGACTCGGATGATCGGGTTGTCATAGAAGAACACGTTTGCTTTGGGTTTGGCTTGAGTATCCATCCAGTAGAGATACTTGGTCTGCTTTTGTGGTGGCAGATCGGTGATGTTGTAGTACTTCTCCAGAGGCACGTTCTCCACCTTGTCAGTGAAGATGGATCTATGAATATCCTCAAGATAACTGCCACGCCTTCTTTCTCTATCCCACTTGACTGATTTGAGCGGCTCCACATACTTTCGGCGATTTGACAGTGCACCCTTCTCCCTGGGATAGATCACTTTGGGAGGTGATACCGATGGCTGCCTCCATTGACCATGAATCGGTCGCTGAGGGCCATGTGTCACGGGGTTGTTCGGACCACGACGAGAAGATTTGACTGGTGGAGAGGGAGTGCGAGAAGGTGAATCATCCTGAACTGGAGATGGAGGGTAAGGCAGTACCCTTAGTTGAGGACCTCTGTAAGTTGGAGACGGCGTCAGAGGAAGAGGAGACCGACGTGGTGAAGGTGTACCATATGAAGAATGTGGAGACATAGGTGGTGAAGAAGAGTCAGAACTATACATCTCTATGCCCGAAGAGACTGATGTGGAGACGACTGACATGGTACCAGAAGAGGAGAGTCAGAACTGTAGCTCTCCATGCATGACTCATAATCATCAGAAGGAACATCATCTGAAGCGGGTATGCGGACAGGGTGAGAGATTTCCGGGTAAAAAACAATCTCTCGACCCTCCGCTGAATCTGCCGTCGGGTTCTGATCAGGCTGAGAATGAGATACATCGGCACCGGTCCCCATATGAGTACCGGAAGGAGCGGCGCCGGAAGATGTGCCTGCCAGAACCGAAGAGCCAAGCCGAGCCTTCTTATGGATTTCCCCCTCACGGCGATCGGGGTCATCTCGGTCATCGTGTCTGCGCTTAGGTGGCTCGGCTGATGCACGGTAAGAAGTCTCAAGGGCTCGGATCTGAGTCTGCATGTCTGAAATGGAGCCCTTGATCTCAGCTAATTCCTCCTTCTTCAGGGCATCAAGCTTCCCTTCGAGCCTCTGGATAGATAAGACTACCACTTGAGAAGAGGAGGTAGCCGGCTCGGGACGGCTCGCGGGAAGTGATGGATCAGAGAACCGCTTCAAGTATCCCAGAAGATTGACCTCATGGTCAGAAAGATCACTCCTGGATAGTAAGGATGCCATAAGAAGGTCCCGTAGCTCATCAGAAGAGGAAACGGGAGCGGTGGATCTCGGAGGTGGTGAAGGTGATGGGGGAGGTGGTGTTGGATCTCGTACAGGCTCAGTCACCTTCCCTTTGCCCTTGAACCGGGCTTCAAGTGCCGCAAATTTCGCATCAAACTCCTCACGGACAGCCTTTAGGGCGCTGTCCATCATGTCCCTGACAACAAATACCGGGTAAGTAACACCGGGCTCACATAGAGTACCCGTTTGCACAACTGTTGAGTCAACGGTGTGGCCTACTTTCACAGTTGGCGTGATGATAGCCGTGGTAGGTCTTCCCTCCGGTCCTCGTGAAATGCCCTTCGTGGACACCACTCTCGGGGTTCCGGTCACGTCACTTAGAATCGCGACAGGTGGAGCTGAGACTGCGTCACACAGACTTGCAGTTTGTGTACCTAGATGTGTATCGGGCACTAGACTTTGGTGCACATGAAGTGAAGGTGGGGATCGGGGCTGGGATCCTCCTGTTTCAATATCATCACCCTCCAAGTGAGGGCTTGATAGCCGTTGTGCTTTGTCCCCGTGGAATGAAACACCCACCTTTTGAGAGATGGATGAGTGGATAGGTGGGGCGTGCAATTGCACCTCTGGGTGGGAGGTGTCTTCTTCAATACCCGTACTCAACACATGTGTACGGGTAGCAGATGTGGCTGCCCGGCGTCTACCAATGGATAGGCGAGGACCGGTTAAAACCTTTGGTCCAGACTCCCACTCATCATTTCTTTCACTTCCCTCGCTCAGCTCACTATCATAGCTATCTTCGACTGTTTTGTCTCCCTCAAACCTTATTTCAACCTCACCGGAGTATTCAGACTCAGAATAATATTCCACCAAAGAGAAAGGTGTTCTGTTGGCCAGTACAGGTAGAGAAAAGCGAGAAGGGCCTGCTCCGGTTTGATCATCGTCACCGCCTAAGTTACCCCCGTCATCTCCCCCCGACTCCTCATCCTCACGCCCTTGGTCATCACCCCCAGATGAATGACCACTCTCAGAACCCTCACTTTCTTGACTAAGGGATTCCTCCGGGGTGCCAGCCTCCGGCTCTGGAGGTTCTGGTAGAGGAAGTGAGTCTAAGTATGCTCTCAGAATCGGTGAACGATGATCAATTGTATCAAGTAATTCTTGGGGAATCTGCATAGGAACAATCTGTTGATGATCAGTGTTATCAACTAATTTCGACATAGGCCATGTAGGAAATAATGGAAGCCCCTTCCGTGCAATACTACAGTTCTTATCGATGATGTGAGAGATGATAAGTGCCAAGAACCGGGGATACGGAACGAAATTTCTGGCCTTGGTTCCTGTCTTGTCTTTGATCACGGATGAAAACTCCTCCCAAAGAAAATACTGATAATCGGTGTCGGGGTTGTTGGTGGCACAACCAAGAAAGACTTTCTTTAACTCTTTGCCGCATTGATCAGTTCCTCGGGTGCGTGAGGAAAGACACTTGTTGAGAATGGCAAATAGGGTGGACCAGGAACGGCGATATATTTGCGTTTGAATGCGCCAAGTGTAGGAAGATCTTTCGTATATCCGAGAGCATAGATGGTCTGGAGCATTTTATTGTCAGACAAGTGCGCTGCCTCAGGGGTTTTAACAGGTACTTGGAGGATGCGACAGAATCGGTCTCGAGTGAGTTTGTACTTAAGGGCGTCAACCTTGCATCTGAAGTGTTCAGGTTGGGAAGAGGTACGCGGAATAAATTGCATAGAGTCATAGAATTGTTGTACGTAGACTTCCGGGATCTCAACACGACGGGTGAGAAGTGGGGTAAGAGGGTGGTTTCGAAGGATTTCTATGATGATTGGGTGTGAGGTTTGAAAGTGATCAAGGTCAAGGTAGTGGTTGTTTTGGGCGATAGGAAGAAATTTGGCATAAGGAAAAAGGCTATCAGAGATTTTCTGAAGTTGCGGTGAAAGGGTATCGTAGGTAATGGGTTGGGGTTGAGCAACCCGAGACTGTCGGTGAGCTGAAGAGCTCGGATTCACCATTGTACCTGAAAAATAAGATGTTAGTAATGAGGTAAAGGCAAGGTTTGAGATATAAGGCACACATCATTGAGATGTGTTATTGCGTACTAAATCAAAAGATTTGGTACAGAGTAACACAACACATTGAGTGTGAATTTTTCTCAAGTCTGGAGGATGCACAATTCAAAAGATCTTACCAACCCTGAGACATGATGGTGAACACTTAGGATAATTCGGAATGAGGTGGTATCAAGGCAAGGTGCGACAAGTACATGACATGTATTCATTCAAGCAAAATTAACAAACATATGCAAGTAATCATGTAGGCAAGTAAACCTGAATCTCACAAACATCCTTGAGAGCAGTGGTGCACAAAAAAAATATTTGTTAAGAGAAACAAGTTATAATGTGTACACATGCACAAGATTCGGAAAAATGAATTGATTACCAACAAGATGTGTACAAGTAGCAATTCGAAACAATTCTATTAAACTCACAAATTAGAGTCAACCAAAATCAAAAAAAATTTAGAACTAAAAGGCAAAAAAAATTCTAAGGCTTATGAAATAAAAAGAAGGAAAAAAAAAAACAATAAACTAACAAAACAAGAACAAAAGGAAACAAATAAAAATAAAATAAAATAAAAACAAATAAAAAAATAAAAATAAGAGCCGGTCAGACGCATCTGACTCGGTCAGAGGGGTGAAAGCGAGGAGAAAGCTGGTCAGACGGCGGTCAGCGCGCCGGTCAGCAGTCAGAAGCGGGTCAGAGCTCGGTCAGAGGCTCGGTCAGCACCTCTGACCGAGTGCTGACTGAAGAGATGACCGTTTGATGGCGCGTGGAGCGCGTAGGAGGGCGCGTCAGGCGCGCGTGGGCGCGCGTGGGAGCGCGTGAAAGCGCGTCGGCAGCGCGTGTGAGAGCGTGTGGACCTCAAAAAAAACCGCGTGACAGCTTCAAAACTCGTGTAAGACAGCTGGTACGCGTGGGAGACCGTGTGGCAGGCTGAAAAAAACGCGTTTTTTTTTTTTCAAAAAAAAATTCATCTCCTTTTTATTTGTATCAGATCTGATAAACATAAACACCACACACCAAATGAAAACGAGAAAGAAGAAA
Source organism: Centaurea solstitialis (assembly GCA_030169165.1). Taxonomy (NCBI): domain Eukaryota; kingdom Viridiplantae; phylum Streptophyta; class Magnoliopsida; order Asterales; family Asteraceae; genus Centaurea; species Centaurea solstitialis. Next base: position 9,957,599 of record CM058044.1, on the reverse strand, counting down.
AGAAGATCTCCGGTCAACACACAACTCCGGTCCACAAGCAACTCCGGTCAAGAAGTGAGGTCCGGTTCGGTGTACACACTCAACCATCCGAGCACGACCTCCGGTGCGGTCGCCGGTGAGTTCCGGTTCCGGTCGACATCCGGTCCAGTCGAGTGCTTTGATCGAAAAGGTCCGGTTCAGAAGGGATTTTTCGTTTACGCAAACACACAACAAAAAAAAAACGATTTCCGGTCAAGAATGATTCACAAGAGAAGATGCTTTGGTTGCCGGAAAAACATCCGGTTCCGGCCACGTCCGGTTCCGGTCACAACTTTTCATCTCCCCTTTTTTTTTTAAGAAAGACGTCCGGTTCCGGCGACGTCCGGTTCCGGCGAGGTGGTTTGGTTGACAAGGTTTCTCGAAAAACAAACACTCACAAACATGACTTCAGATCCGGTTCCGGTGACATCCGGTTCCGGCGACATCCGGTTCCGGCGACACTCTTCTTCTCATTTTCTTTTCAAAATTCGGACAAGGCATTTTCCGGTCCGGTTCCGGCGACATCCGGTTCCGGCGAGTTCCGGTTCCGGCGAGGTCTCCGGTCCGGTTCCGGGAAGAAAGAGACTTGGGTGAAATTGCGGTTTGACCTCCGGTCCGGTTCGGGCGACATTCGGTTCCGGCGAGTTCCGGTTCCGGCGAGGTCCGGTCGCCGGAAAAACATCCGGTCCGGGACAAAGAGACTTTGGATTTTATTATGATTTTGGATGAACTCTTGAAAGATTCGGTTCCGACGACATCTCCGGTCCGGTTCCGGCGAGATCCGGTCGCCGGAGTTTTCTCCGGTCAGACATGGATGACAAAGTGATGGACACCAAACAAGTAAAATAAAATAAAGTAAAAAATAAAAATAAAAATAAAAATAAAAATAAAAATAAAAGAAAAGTAAAATCAGATTAAGAGTGGTGGTAAAAAAAATAAGGGGTAAAAAAATAACTTGGGTTAACCAGCTCACTCAAACATTTTTGATAAAGAATTTCAAATTAAAATGGATCAAAAAGTGAATTTCTTGAGGCTTTTGATGAAAACACTTTGAAACCTTCAAGAACTCTAACAATGGTGGACACTCACTCACAACTCAAAACCACACCAAATCACAAGTATTTTATATGAACAGAAAGCTTTTGATGCGATTTGCAACTTTAATGAACACGATTAGCACAAAAACCACCCCAAATCACTCAAAATCCAAGAATTTTGAGGTTGGGGTTTTTGATAAACCCTTGAAAAATTCACTTGGGTTTTTCAAAAAATCAAGCTTGAATGAATGTGATAATGAGAGCAATGCAAATACCAATGGAGGAGAGATTGAGAGATGTAATTTTTGTTTACCTTAAAGCACAAAAATATGGAAAAATCTTGAATGAGAAAATAAGGGTTTTGGAGAGGGTTTTGGAGAAGATGAAAGAATGAAGAAGATGAGTGAAGAAAAAGACAAAAAATGATATATAAAATCAGTTTTTTTTTTTTAATTTTTTTTTTATTTTAACTAACAATGAAACTAAGAAAAGAAAAATAGAGCCTATAAAGATAAAAAAATACTATTGTATATATATGTAGGGAATAGAAAACTTACCTGGGTACCTACCAGTTCCCCTTCTGATCAGGCGGAGGCAGACAACGTTCCCCCTCGGAACAGGCATGGGGAGGGAACGTTCCCCCTTGACTGATGCACACTCAAATTAAACGATTAGGAATAACCACAAGACCATAAAAAATAGATACAAAAGAGATTAAACTAAACAACACCTAATCTATCAAGAGCTTAGTCCAAGACAACGATGACACAGTGGTCAACCATTGGTCTGAACACTGGGTCATGGTTCTGAAGGACTGAGTATTTGATAGATGATCACTCATGAGGATCAAACATGCCAAGCTTGGAGATTAGGAAATTAAACCATTTCTCATCCAAAGGCTTGGTGAAAAGATCTGCAAGTTGATACTCGGTATTGACAAAGTAAAGTTCAATCGTACCTCGCTCCACATGGTCCTTGATGAAGTGATACCTGATGTCGATATGCTTAGTGCGAGTGTGTTGGACTGGGTTGCATGTGATGGCTATGGCGCTTTTGGAGTCGCAGTAGATAGGTATGTGATTGAAATTGTAGCCATAATCTCGAAGCTGGGTCCGCATCCACAACACTTGGGAGCAACAGCTGGCAGCAGCGACATACTCCGCCTCAGCCGTAGATGTAGAAACACAATGTTGTTTCTTTGAACCCCAGCTGACTAGCTTATCACCCAGGAACTGGACATGGCCTGAAGTACTTTTCCGGTCCAGTTGACAACCTCCATGGTCCGCATCCGAAAATGCGACGAGCTCAAATCCAGACTCCTTTGGGTACCACAACCCACGGTTGGGTGTGCCTTTCAGGTATCGGAGGATGCGTTTAGGATGTAGACATGATTAGGCTTGGTACGATCAACAAAGCCTTCAGGTTGAGAGACATAAACTTCTTCTTTCAGTTCGCCGTTGAGAAAGGCATTTTCACGTCCATCTGGTAGACAGTGAAGTTCTTGTGAGCGGCATAGGCTAAGAAGATCCGAATGGCTTCAATTCTGGCCACCGGTGCGAATGTCTCATCATAATCAATTCCCGCTTGTTGCTTAAATCCCTTGGCTACTAGACGAGCTTTGTTTCTGGTTACAATCCCATCTTCATCCTTTTTGTTCTTGAAGATCCACTTCAGATCGATGATTGTCTTGTTCTTTGGTCTAGGTACAAGTCTCCAGACACCCAGGCGTTCAAATTGATTCAGCTCCTCTTGCATGGCGGTCACCCAGTCAGAGATATCAAGGGCTTCCGTCACGTTCGAGGGTTCATGTCTTGACAAGAAAGCTACAAATAGGCACTCATTTTGAGTTGCAGACCTTGTCTTGACTGGTGCAGACTTGCTGCCAATCACTTGTTGGAGTGGATGAGCTCGCGTCCACTTGGTTGTATGGGGTAAAGTTGGAGGGGGTAAAGGTTCTATCCTCAGATCAATATAGAACTCAGGTTCACGTTTGGTCGTTGCTAGAGTGGTAACAGTAAGTGGCACTTGAGATTGTACCACAATGGGACCAAGAGCTGCTGGTGTGTCTGAAGAGACAAGTGTAGGGCCAGCAACTTGTGGAGCAGGTTGAGTGGTTGTACTGGGACCTGCCACTTGTGGAGCAGGGTGAGTAGTGGTATTGGGACCTGCCACTTGTGGAGCAGGTTGAGTAGTGGTACTGGGACCTGCCACTTGTGGAGCAGGTGAAGGAATGCCTTGATGTTGACTTGTAGTAGGCATTGTGGAGGAAGCATCACTCTGAGGACTTGGAACATTCACCACCGGGGCCTGCTGGAAGGTGTGGGAAGGTTCCCCCTCAACAGGTGCAGGAGATACTCTAGAACTTGGTGATGCTGAAGCAGACGTTGATGATGAAGTTCCTTGGAGGTTGGAAGATGAAATATCAGTGGTAGAGACCATGACATGAGGTGCTGGTTGTACAACTGCAGGAACAGGAAGAGCAATATTAGCAGGTGCAGGTGAATCTTTATAAAAGAATTTAAACAATTCATCCAAATCACAAGTATTAGAGTTAGAAGAAGATGGTTTGTTCGCCGGTGAAGAAGAAGTCATGGGATTGCCATGAAGTTGATCAGAAGCCAGAACACCAGAGATTCCTGGTGCAACTGGAGCTGGTGTAGAGTCTTCTTCAATGCCTTCTTCAAAATCCACATTTGTGCTCTCAACCACACATCTTGTTTTCTTGTTGTACACACGGTAGGACGGAGAGTCCTTGGCATACCCAATGAAAACCCCTTCATCACCCTTTGACTGAACTTGTCAAGATTGTCATTATCATTCTTCACGTAGCATTCACAACCAAAAACTCTGAAGAATTTGATGCTGGGAGGTCGATTGTACACCAGTTCATACAGAGTCTTCATGAACCTTTTGGTAATAAGGGATCGGTTTTGGGTGAAACAGGCAGACGCAACGGCTTCAGCCCAGAAGTGTAGCGGAAGCTTGGAGAATGTCAACATGGTGCGTGCAGCTTCCACTAGGGTACGGTTCTTTCTCTCAACAACACCATTTTGTTGAGGTGTTCTGGCAGCCGAAAAGGTGTGAGTGATGCCGATAGAATCAAGAAACGAGTCAAGCTTGCGATTCTTGAATTCAGTGCCATTGTCGGTGCGTATCACTTGAACAGGAAGTTGTAGTCTGACCTGCACATTTCTGATGAAAGAAATGATGATGTCTGAAGCACCATCCTTACTTCTGAGAAAGTTCACCCATGTATATCTTGAGAAGTCATCCACAATTACCAGTACATACTTCCTCCGTTGATGCTCTGTACACGCATTGGTCCGCACAAGTCCATATGGAGGAGCTGAAGTGGTTTAGAGGTGTTGTGTTCCACTTTCAGCTTGTGCGAAGATTTCTTGATTTTTCCCATCTCACATGCTGAGCACAATTGTTCCTTGGTGAACCTCAAGGAGGGGAGACCAGTCACCAATCCTGTCTCAGCTAGTTGATTAATTGTAGCATAATTCAGGTGGGATAGTCTCCGGTGCCACAACACGTTCTGATTGAAGGTTGCTTTAGAGAGAAGACATACTTCTGTGAATGGTCGTTGTTTCCGGAAATTGACGGTGTAGAGATTCGACCTGCGAGTACCCTCAATGAGTTCCTGTCCATCATATGTCCTGACACAACATCTTGTTTCCCGAAAGTTAACCTCAAGTTTCTTGTCACAGAGCTTTCCAATGCTGAGCAGGTTGTGACTCAAGCCTTCCACATAGGCTACTTTATTGATGGTGATTTTATGATGAAGGATATCACCATATCCCATTATTGGTGCTGAAAGCTTATTCCCAAACCGAACGTTCCCGCCATATTTTTGTTTAAGTTAGCGAGAAGTTCCTTCCTTCCGGTCATGTGCTTGGAACACCCTGAATCCATGTACCACACATGACCGTCCTGCAAAATCACGGAGAAACATTTTTAGGTACCCATTTGGGAATGGGTCCTTTCTGATTAGGATTAGTAGGTTTGGATACATATTCCTGTTTGCCCTTAGGTGGAGATTTTTGTTTGGGTTTTGGATTAGGTCTCTTGTTATGAGTATGATGATAACCATGATTGTAGAATCCATGATAGTTAGGAACAAAGTAATCATTCACGAAAGCATTTGCACAGTACCCAAATCTAAATTGATTTTGACAACGAAAATTGCTATGACATCCATAAACTATATGTTCACATTCATAACATTGAAATGGAGTTTGTGGTACATGCCTATTAGTTCTATGATATACAAAATTGGAAAAATTGTTTTTCATGAAACTAGGCTTATGTGCAAATGGCTTCGGACGACTGCCTTCTTTTGATCCACTCTCCTTGTTCTTACGCCTACCATTTCTCATATTTTGATCTGTCACATTTTGAGAACCATGGTTAGTACCTTTGACATTTGGAGAATGAGTATGTGAGGGTTTTTTCTTCGGAGTGAAGTTGTGTGAGTGTTCCTTTGGTTTGGTAGCATTCTTTCGTTTTCGAAAACGTCTGTTTTTCTTAGGAACATTCACATTGGTACGAGATGAACTCGCAACTTCAGACTCTGGGGTGACCAATTTGTCCTTCCCTTTGTCTTTCCGGGATAGTTTAGGAGGAGCCTTGTTTCCTGGTTTAGATTGGCCTGATGATCTACCATTCTCACCAACCCTATTGGTACTATCATCCGATACAATTTCAGAAATTTGTACCGTTGATTTAGGTGCCATATACGCTAAGTCTTCCATGTATGAAATGGTGGTGCAGATTGGAGACCTTAGTACCATTGATTTAGAGTTTGTGGAAGAGGTACTTGAAGGTCTAAAATCTAGCGCATTCACATTCCATCTATGGTGATGATGACGTGAGTTATCACGAGTTCCAAAGGTGGATTGACTTGCTGTTGGTGTGCTTTTGGATTTAAGGGCTTTCTCCAATTCGTTGATTTTACTCAAGAATAGGTCCTTTTCCCTAAGGCTCATGCGCCTCTCATCCTCTAGCTCAGCCTCCAGTTTAGCAATCCTTTTTTCATAAAAGGTTTGGTTATCTTTGTAAACTTTTTCAAGGATTGGAACTCCCTGATTCATCTCATCCTCAGTATAGCTAGGCGTGTAGTCCTTAGACAAAGGAATCTCACGCGTTGCATAACTGGCATTGAGAGATGAATAGTTGAAGGGAAATGATTGTTTGGTTTTTCTAGCTTTTTCTTTCTTCTCAATTTCCTTCAACTGTTCAGGGTCATCAGACTCTTTCATGAAAATAATTTTGTATCCAAGACTCATGTACCTCAGATCATACAAGGTAGGAGTCTTGGATATGGCACGCTTCAGGTAGCATGGACTTTTATATCCAATGCCTTCCTTTGGATTGTAATAGTTGAACTCTTTGGGTTGATTCATATGAATGGTTTGATCAGTCTGGCCTCTCTTTAAAAATTTGTCCTCCATGTCTTTTATTCTAGCAAAAAGGTTTGTTCTTTGAGCAAAAATCACTTCATATTTTTGTAAACTTTCTCTACTCAAAACTTCAGCCTTATGAAGCTTCTTTTGCAAGTCTGAGATGTTATCATTCAGACTGGCAACTTTATCTTCTAAGGTTTTGTTTGCAAGAGTAAGAGTGGTTACCTTTTCTTTGGAATGAGCTAGTTCAGTAGAGAATTTTACAACTAAGGCATGCTCACTCGCTAATTTGGATTCAACAATTGTGGTTCGTTTGTTAGCTTGTTTGATCTTATTTTCATACTCAGATACCTTTTGTGCGAGACTTTTTACTTGATTTTCAAGTTCAATGTATGGGTCAGGAAGTACCTCAGAAGATGAATCGGAATGATCTGAGTCAACATCATTGTAATCCCTATCACTATCTTCTGAATACTGTTCCTCTACATCAGCCATCAAGCACAGTTGATCTTCCTTTCCTTCATCACTATCCACATTCCACGCTTCATCTTGAGCAAGCATGCAGACAAGTCCTCTTTCCTCATCATCGCTGGACATCTGCAACCAGGCTTCATCTTCAGCTAACAAGACATGTCCCTCGTCTTGTCTTTTAGCCAGGTTCATCTTGTTTTGTAGTAGTCATAGTTTGAAACATAATTGGTACAATTCTTAGCAAAATGACCAGGCTTTCCACACTTGAAGCAGGTTGGTCCTCCATCAGCTTTCTTCACCTCTTTGCCCTTATCATTTGGTTTAGCAGTTTCCTCTGGCTTCTGGTAGTCAGCTCTACCACCTGTTCATACCTCCTTGGCTCAGGTTTTCTTTCATACCTCTTTGGTTCATCAAATCTTCTATCTCTGGGATCCGCATACCTCCTTTCTTCATATCTTCTCTCCCTCGGCTCATCATACCTCCGCTCTCTAGAATCTTCATACCTCCTGTTATCTATCTCAGTTGCCCTCTCATACCTTCGAGCATCATTCTTTGGTTCATACCTGTCCCGAGCTTCATACCTTCTGCCACTGGAATACCTATGATTGTTGGAAGACAAAGGTTTTCTTGAAGTTCTTTTGGCCATTGTTCTGGTGATCAATGCCAATGCCTTCTTCATATCGCTCATCTCTTCATCAGATTCACTTCCTCTTTCAGCGATGTCGGAAGGAATGTCATAGTCTTCTTCATATCTTGATGATCTCCCAGATGAGTATTGTCTTCTGTCAACGACTAAGGCAAGTGGATCGGTATACTTTTCTGGTTCCTTCTCGGTACCAAGTATTTCAAGTACCTCATCTTGGTTATGATTCAGCAATTCAAACAACTCATGAATATCAAGATCTTCCAAGTTGCGATTCTGTTGAAGATTGGAAGCAAATGTCCTCCATTCAGACCTGAGTGGGTTGATGAACTGGATATTGATATCCAACTGAGACTTCTTGAGGTTGTTCTTCCGGAGCTCATTGATCATGGTACAGAACCTGTGATAGGTGTCTTCTAGCAATTCTCCCTCTCGACCTTTGAAGGTAGCAAACTTAGTCAGAAGATTAGTTCTTTTCATCTGTATGCCTTTCTCAGTCCCATGCATTAGGCTAGTGATCTCATCCCACATAGCCTTTCCGGTGTCATTGCAGTCAATGTTAGCATATATCTCATTAGGCAGGCTCTGAATGAGATAGGACTTGGCAAGAATGTCACCTCTGACTCGGTTGGCTTCTTCAGGGGTGAAGTTTGTTTCATCTATTTCCACTATACCTCCAACAATTGGTGAGTTACCATCAGGGACTGCTGGAATTTCAGTGTAGTACTTCACGGGTCCATTCTTGAGGGACTCCATGATTTGCTTGTGAAGAGGTTGCTTTGCCACAAAGTCTAGGAATCGTGACTTCCATTGCGAAAAGTCTCCACGGAACAGTACCGGAGGACGGGTGTCAGACCCGATCGCTAATGCATCACGTGTGTTCATGATTAAAGATTGATTGTGGATCTTAAACCACTTAGTATGATCAGGTGAATTGGTTGGTGAAAGGTTTCAAGACTTGTGAAAATCTTGAAAATGATTCAGTTCTGGAGGTCGGGGTCTGATCTGGAGGTCGGGGTCTGATCTGGAGGTTAGGTTCAGATCTGAAGGTTGGATGTAGTGATGAGTATTGGGTGTCGGGTATTGAAGGAAGACTTAGAGAAATTCTGGAAACTCTAGTCTAAAGAAAGTACTTGACGCCCAAAAAAATCCAAGTCTGAAGAGTAGACCCGGTACCCGATGCTTGAGGTCTGAAGAATCGATTTCACCAGAACCAGAACACAACGGATCAAGAGCAAGTGGCAGGCTCTGATACCAATTGTGGGTGCCAAATCAATCAAATCAAGAACACTTAGATTTTATATGTGATGTGTATGCTAGGTACAAATGATCAAGATAGATTGCATTCCATTCAAATGATGTAAGAACCAAGAAGTAGGAAAATACAAATGAACCTAATGACTACTATTTATACTAAGGTTCTAATGGACTAGGCTTTTAACAAATAAATGGGCCTAAACACTTGGGCCTTTAACAACAATTACATAAATGATAACTAAGTTTAGGAAATTACAAAATTGACACAACTAACAAATATTTCTAACACACTCCATCCTAAACGTTTGTCTTTCCCCATCCTACCATGTTACTATTGTCATCGTTACAACTAACACCCCACCTCTGCGTTATACATGCCCTACCTCACCCTAAACTAAACCCTTTACTCACCACCACCCACTACCACAAGGTCGGTATAAAAGATGAAATTCTTATTTTCATGAAGTTAGGAAAATAAAAGAAATATCCACTCCTCGTCATATACAATATAATTAAAATCTACAAAATATTTTGTCGCTATCACAATTGGCACACTTACACCTATCCTAACCTTATCCCCGTCCCCATCCTATCAACCACTACGCAATTACTATCGTCATCACGACTGCACTTGCTCGGCCCATACCTACCCTACCTCAGGTCCTCATAACTATCACTTGTTCTGACAGTAATCCGATAATGATTGATGGGTAGGGCGACGGGTGGGGTTAGGTGGGCAAGTGCGATGACATATGTGGGGGGTTACGGATGGTATTTGTAATGAAGATATTAGTACCATGGTTGTTGGTAGGATGGGATAGGTAGGAGGGGGAATCAGGTGTGGGTAGTAGCTTTGAAGACAACAATAGTGTCATGGTAGTCCACGGGGTGGGGGTTGAGGTGAGATAAGAGGTCATATATGGTGGGTCAGGGTTTGACTAAGTCGAGGTAAGGAAAGGGTCAGGGTAATAGCTATAGTTATGATAGTAGTGCCATGGCGATTTGGTAGCGTAGGTGATAGGTGTTATTTATTAACCCCTATTTTGTGTCTTTTGATTCACTTTTTTCACCATTTTGGTAGCCCGTTGTGTCACTTTAGTCCTAATTTATGCTACTTTAGTATATATTAGTAACTTTACTATTTTATGTTCATTTATGCTTAATTAGATATAATTCTAGTACTTATATGCTTTAAATTTCAGACTTTGCAGAATGGCCCCAGTGCTACAGGATGCTGTAGCAGTGCTGTAGCAGTAGTGCAGACTTGCTAGAAGCGGATTTTTGGACTCCTCCTCTATTGGGCCGGGCTTTTTGGGGCTGTTTTGGGCTGAAGAAGGCAGCAACCCGTTTTTGGAGATTAAGGCCCAAGCCTTTTACATGATTATTTTATATTTAATGAAACTTGGTGCCAAAGTCTCATATTAGTATAAATAGATGTATTAGCCTAGTTTATTATGCACCAACTTCATTACTTTTTCTTAGTTTCGGGTTACTTAGTTCCGTGGTTTGTAGTTTGTGGTTACTAGTCCTAAAACATCCCGCAAGTTAAGTGGTGCTTAAGTTCTTTCAGATCTTTAGCATTATTTCACTTGTCGTCTTTTTTTATTAATATAATTTCCGAAGTGTTTCTAGTTACATCTCGATCTCAGTTTTTAGTTACCATCTTTCAAAAGTTCGTTATTTCACATTGTACGTGTTTTTAAAGTCTTCGTGTTCTCAAACATTCGGTTTATTACTTCCGTGTTTTACAAGTGTTTAGCTCGAAACTTGCATTGCAAGTAACTAGTTTTAAAGCTTCAATCACAAGCCACAAAGTCTAGTTAATTCTAGACTTGCACTTTTTGTACTTTGATTGTACTTTTTAGTACTTTTTGTACCTTTAAAGACTTTTTGGTCTTTTTGTGACTTTCATCACAAGTTACTAATTTTTTGTCACTTTAAATATTTACATACTGTTTTATTGAAATTACTTACACCCTGTTTCTTCTAAATTAGATTTATTTCTAATAGTGAGGAACGTATTGTGTGATAATTATCAAGTTATTTACCTTGCTTTCAATAATTTCACTGGTCAATTCTCCAGTACTTATAATTCTGCAATTATTACCTCAGTTATTTACTTTATTGTAGCCTACTTGTCACTTTTCCAGTATTTACTTTCCTGCTCTCTTACTGGTCATTTCATCTAGTATTTATTTTCCAGTTATTTACATTACAAGCAATTTACCTGCTTTTATTTTATCGGAGTTATATACACTCTGTTTCTCTCATCGAAGAGAACGTATTGTGTAATAACTACCACTCTGCTTTATTTCTGCAATTTACCTTAATCGCAATTTAATTTACAGCAACTCTACTGGTCATAATCCAGTGTTTACATTCCAGCACTTACAGCTTTCATTACTGCTTTCATTTTATCTGCCATTTAAGATTCCAGTACTCACATCTTTCGCGAGAAGAATCCGAGCCATGATGGGCTAATTGCCTTAGCTTGGGGTGTGAGGAAATGTTGAGACCGCTATCGGTGTGAAAGTATATCCTGTGCTTTACTATTGCAATCTAACTGTTTATTGCAAGTGTTTGACATTTCATTGAAGATTGTACCTAGTTGATTGACGACCAATTTAGTACATGAAAGTGCACTAGCTTTCAGAGTTAGGATTTATGTTAAACATCTGTAATAGACGTGAGAAGGCTAAAAGTAGCTTTAGTACTTAACTGTGCTATACTCATCTAGTGAGATTGGTAACACTGTGTTGTGCTAGGATTCGTGACTAATATATCACCTCTGAATGCACGTTGACCTGTGTGTACTCTTAGGAGGCCGGTCAAACCAGTAGTTGGACCTTCAGTAAGCATAGGATTATTTCTAGATCACCGTGTCTCACCAGACCCTTGCACCCTGTGCTTCTTTCTCTGATAGATTTTACAACCAATCATTCACCCATTTGCTTAAACATGATCGGTTAAAATCCTCGAATTCGCCATCTGAAATCATCTTTTACGAACTAGACTTTCTGCTAAAAAGACTTTTGCACAAAACCTTCCCTGAGGATCGATATCTGGTATTTACTTACCATTATTACTTGTTACGGGACGACAGTAGTTCAAGGTGTATACTTGCGCCTGGTTCTATTTTCTAGTTGAATCTCACAGTTCACGGTCGTTTGTTTTCCTTGCTCTTGGGCAAGGGATTCTACCTAACAGTAGGTGATGTAGGTGGTGGTTAGGGTGAGGGCAATACCTATAAACACAACAATAATTCCATGATGGTTGGTGGGGTGTTGTAGGATAGCTATGACGATAGTACTGGCATTATAATCAATGTGGTAGGGTTGGTGGTCGGGGGCAACACGGGATTGTATTTACGACCATGACAATAGTGGGATGGTGTTCAATGAGGTGGGGGTAGGTGGTGGTAGCTAAGATGACAACATTGGCATGGTGATCAGTGGGTAGGGGTGGGTGGTAGCTATGATAAGGGTAGTGGTTGATGGTAGTGGTGACAATGAAAACAAAAGTGTACTCGGGGGTTAGGGGAGGGAATGATAGTGAGAGTAGTAGCATGATCGTGGTTAGGGCAGAGGGTATTGATTAAATTATTTGATAATAGATGGAATTCAGTTCTTCCATTTATGCCAAGAAACGATGAATTTAATAACTTGTGGAATTCATTGGAATTTGACGGATTCCATCACTTTCATTATGTTAATCGAATATGAGACTTGAAATTTGGTCAAAAGAATAAGCATTTCCAATTCCTTCAAAAATCCTCTTAGTGTTTAAATAGGTTTACATCAAATCAACAAGGAGGATCAACAATAGCCCCCTATTTGTTAATGACAAAGTCAACAATTTGTAACACCAAGTTAGGATAAGTGAAGAAGTAGAACTACATATTTACTGTCTTGATTTATGGTTTTAGGGATTCTTTTAGCACATAGAGAATTTTTGTTTTAAGTTCTTTCTTGATAAACATTTTAAATATGAACCGAGAGTTACAAGTACTGAAGAAGAAATATACAATTACAAAGAATACAAAAGATACAATAATCAAAAAAATATAAAAACTTCAACCCTAAGTAATTTTTGACCTTTTGAGACGTTGATTAATCTTTAGCTTGCAACATTATGATATTCTTTTCTCTATCCTCCTTAGTTGTTTTTCTCGAATATTCTTTCAACAGAACAAATTGAGTACGAATAGGATCTCCTTTTTTGTACTTGCGTTTAGAATGAATGTCTTCAATGAATGCTTGAGCTACCTCCAAGCTAGGGATGGTAATGGGCCGGTTCTGAGCCGGGGATTGGTACCCGGTCCCCGTCCCCAATTAAAAAAAACCGCCCAACCCCGCTTATAAAACCGCAGAGAATTAAACGGGGATCCGCATCGGGTAATTGAGGAAAACTGTAGGGAAACGGGTATCCCCATTTAATTTAAACGGGTTTCACCGTAGGGATAACCGTTTAAATTAAATGGTTATTTTTCACTATGGAGATCCCCATTACTGTTTAAACTTTACCACCAATCCACGAGTTTTGAAAAATGATTTAGTAAATTACATAACATTATTGAATCCATTATCCAAACATATCCAAAAGGAAATTAAAGTCCTATAGTTGGAAGACATCCAAAATACTAAAACTAAACAATAGATCCGGGGATATAATCAGGTAATTGGGGGTATAATCGGGGGTATTATATTCGGGGGTAAATCGGGGATATAACCGGGTTATCGCCTTATCTGGTGGGCATCGGTCCCCCTGTCCACGTCCCCGTTTAAAGTAAGTGGGTTTTTTCCCGTCCCCGTCCCCGTTTATCGTCTCCGAATCCGGCCTGTCTATTTCGGGTTTCAGTTTTCCCTATCAGTTTCGGGTTTTTTTTGCCATCTCTACTCCATGTTTTCCTTGGTGGGTTGCTTCTGTTTCTCAACTTTGTATGCATTATTTAGAGCCTCTCACTTTAATAGCATTCAAATACCCGAGCTTATGAGAAAGATTATTTCTCTAAGATAAAATACCAATTTTGTGATAAATCATAAACCTTATTAATCAATTTGGTAATTTACTCTAACATATATTAAGGTATGCAAATGTCAACTTGTTTATTCCTAACACAAAATCAATACAATTCCAATTATATGTGTAATAAATGATCTATATCATAAAATGTAGAACATTTTATACAATTATTTTATAAAAAATTGATTGATGAAATAATGATGATAATAGATGATATCCACCAATCCATATTTAAATTTATTGGGGAAGGGTAAAGAGAGGTGGAAAAGTGAAAACAAAAAGGGGTTAGTGATTGATTCGATTCTCTTTGGGAAGTGCCTCCATGCAATCACCATTATCAATACTTGTTTCCTTTTTCTTTCACCTACTTCTTGTAAATAAAAAAAAATTAAACCCTTTTCCAAAGTCATAAAATATTATATTTATCATGCACCAAGTCGTTTCATTATAAGATATAAAAATATATAGTTTTTCTAAGTGTATTTAATAAACTAATATGTAGACAAATTCTAAACCCATTTTAGCAAACTATATTTCTAAGAAAGAATGTTGAGCCAAATTATCAAACTATACCATATAATTAATACCGATTAAATATTTTATCTTGTATTTTTATAGTTTTTTTAACAAATTTAATATTTTATTACAAATCATGTCTAGCTCAGTTGATCTTTCTAAAAGCGGTGATAACTTCACAACTTTAGCTGTCCCGATAAATCATAATAGTGTAGATAACACCATGATCTGTTGTAGTGTAAATTGACCTAAATGTCTCGTCGACAATATCTTCTAAACTCATGCTTTTGTTCTACAAAAAAGAGCAAAAACCTGACAGGCAGGGACGTACCTAGAAATTATCCAGATATTTTTCACAGAATCAATAATGGTCTAGTGATTGGTTCTAGCAGTACTTGGACCCAAGAACTCATGTTTGAAAAATAAGGAACTAACCAACTCTATCAAGAAAAATTTGTGTCTTTATTGTAGGTTCAAAATATATATGGTGACACACAACAAATTGATACGGTGACACCTTCCTCAGACGGTTGACTGAAACGGTGGCATGTGCCACCATAGGCAAAAGCACAGGCCCGCCCTTGCCAATAGGCAATGGCAAAAGCGATGACAATACAAGTCATACAATCACACTATAATTTTTATAATCATATCTCCAACTAGGCATATGAGATTTCCTTGGAGATGGCATACAACAGGATCGTTAGTGTTTGAATTCTTCTTGTCCATTTCTTCGTAGACAAGCCAACTAAAACAATAAAAGAACAAAAGTCTCATAATAAAACATATTACTAGCCTTGATGACAACGGATATATGTGGTTTGCTAAAATGACGGCCAAATGAAAGAAATCAATGAGTGTTGAGCAGGATCATGACAAAAACAAGATGGGAACGATTGAGAGGATAAGATATATTTAAGATTTAAGGAAAGAAAATAGAAAGAAGATAAAAAGCTTGAAAAACTTGATATGATCCATGATTTGCCAGCCCAAGGGACGAGCCAGCTAACCAGCCTAGCAAGTAGAGGTGCACAAAATAACAGGTAATTATCCGATTCGTCTGAAAAATAACCAAAACCGGATTTTCAAAAAACCAATTCTTTTAACAGGATATTCGGTTTTTTCTAACCGAACCGATTCTATCGGATATGCATATTCATCCTCAAAACCAGTGATTATCCAAACCGGTTAAAAAAACGATATTTTAATGCAAAAAACTAGTTCGAGTATATCCAGTTTTAAATCGGTTTTTTATCCGATGTTGTTTACCTCTAGTCCTCTACTAGCAAGCTACATCAGGCCCAAACACATAATCAAGAAGCCCATCTACTTCATGGGTTGGGTTGAGACCCACCTAATACCAATACCAAGTCAAACACTCCCCTAAGTGGCAGTACACTTTTCTTTCGCATGTATTTTGTAGTTCCTCCTGCATTGTATTTAAGTTAAGTAGGGATGGCAACGGGGCGGGTTTGGGGCGGGGATTGGTTCCTCCGTCCCCGTCCCCGTTTAAAAAAACCATCCCCGTCCTCGCTTAAAAACCCGCGGGGATTTAAACGGTGATCCCCATCGGGTAGTCGGGGAAACCCGCGGGGAAATGGGTATCCCCGTTTAGTATAAACGGTTAATTAAACGAGTTTCACTGCGGGATCCACGTCATCGTTTAAACTTTACCACAAATCCACAAGTCTCGGAAAATGATATACTAAATTATATAACATTCTCGAATCCGTTCTCTAAACATATTCGAAAGAAAATTAAAGTCCTAAAGTTGAAATGCATCCAAAATATTAACAATTTAACTATATATATATATAGTTGAAATGCATCCAAAATATTAACAGTTGAAATGTTAAAGTATATGTACGACCAAACATAAAAACCATTTAGCTATATATAATATATTGTCTACTAAACAATCATAAAATAAAAATAGTTTTAGGGATATAATCGAGGATATATTCGGGGATATAATCGGGGAAATATTCGGGGATATAATCGGGTAATCGGGTCGGGCATTGGTCCCCCCGTCCCCGTCCCCATCCCCGTTTAAAATAAGCGGGTTTTCTCCATCACCGTCCCCATTTATCGTCCCCAAACCCGCCCCATTTATTTCGGGTTTCAGGTTTCCCCATCGGATTCGGATTTTTTTGCCATCCCTAAAGTTAAGTGCTTGCATTAATAAAATATAGTCAGAAAATTGCTCCAACATTAAACTTTCACTTCTTGATTATTTTCGGAGAGTGACCATCTCGAATCGGTGAGTAATAGAAATAAGGGTGGGTTAATTCCCTCTAATTTGTCCAATGTAAGTTACACATTAGTGTTTTTAATGACGCCATTGCATGATGTTTGTAGTATGCTAATTGAATTATTAAATAATAATTGACATATATAATCTTTCATCTCGACTCATACCATCTAATAAGTAGATTATGATATAAATAAATGAAAGTATACAATGATTTGTACTTTTTATCTTTTAAGAATCGTATGTGTGGTTTCATTTGCAAATTTAACTATTCAAACAAAATATTCAAACCGATGTAGACCCTTACAAAGATTTATCTAATAGTTAAATCAAAGTGTGGCATTTGTTTAAATAAAAGGACATAATGTCTTCACTTTTAATAATTTAATTAAACGAGAGCGCGTCATGTGACATAATTTAATAATCCTATATTATTAAGACAAAATATAAGCCAAATAGGACACGTGACACGCTCTCAATAGCCCTCACGTTCGCAATCAAATTTGAGTTTCCATTTGAACTGACATGTCCTTATATATACAGGGTCAGGTTCAAATGTGAACTCATCTTTTGTTGTGAACATGAAGACCACTAGTATCACGCCACGAGAGTATATTCAGTTTGAATATTCATGCTTTATTCAGTCCGCATGTATTTATACCGAATAAAGCTTAAGTGTTGATTCAGATTGCGACGTGACGTGATTTTATTGGTCCTCACTTTCACAATGAAAAATGAGTTTACATTTGAACTTTCATATATATATATATATATATATATATATAGATGGAGGTTCATTTGTAAACCTTAAATATCTTGTAAACCGTGTAAACCAATCCACAACATTGATTTTCAAAAACGTTTCCATATTTCACATTTACTTTATTTCCATAATTATTGACTTACCATATATTTCACATTTCGATATTTTTTATGAATCCATATCCTCCTTTGATTTTTTTGATCAAGGGCCACGATGGGTTCACAAAGTTTACAAGATATTTGAGGTTTACAAATGAACCTCCTTATATATATATATATATATATATATATATAGGGAGTTTCAATTGCAAACCATAAAAAACGTACAAACCGTGCAAACTCATGGTTGCACACGTAAATCAATGAAAAATCTTTTGAAGAGTTGTTTAATATGATGAAAATGTTTTATATACTAAATTTTTTGATGACATTGTTTCATATGAAGGTGTTTTGTAGAAATGAAAAAGTTTCATATGAATAAAAAACACCAAAATATGAAACAATTTCATCAAATTTTGATGTTTATGAAACATTTTCATCATATTAAACAACTCCATGAATCAATTTCACCGATTTTACGTGTGCAACCATGAGTTTGCACGGTTTGTACGTTTTTTGTGGTTTGCAATTGAAACTTCCTCTCTCTCTCTCTCTATATATATATATATATATATAGAAAAATGATCACGCGAGAATGAAATCATTTTAAGAGAATACGAGAATGATTGTTAGCCTCACATTTTTATATTTCAAATATATCACTCACACCACCTCCATAGCCACCACTTCCCCCCATCTCCACCTCCGCTGCCGCCGCCGCCACCACCAGCGCCACCGCAGCCGCTGCCAGCAGCACCACCACCCACACCACCTACGCCGCCACCAACACCACCTCCACCCCACACCCCCACACCATCGCCATCGGCACCACCACGAGCACCACCGCACCTCCGCAAGCACCTCTGGCACCACCGCAAGCACCACCGGCACCACCACTAGCACTTCCAGCACCACCACCCTAGCTACCTCCCCTACCACCACCACCACGACCCCCACCAGCAGCAGCAACACCACCACCTACACCACCTTCGCCGCCACCATTTTGCATATTTTATATATGATTTTGCAATGATGATTTTACCTATGATTTTGCATTGAAATTACATATGATTCTGCATTGAAATCACATATGATCTTGTGATCACACATGATTATGTATTGAAATTACATGTTAACCCATCAGCTTATATTAAATCACATATGATTGTGCATTGAAATTACATATGATTCTTCATTGAAATCACATAGGATCTTGTGATCACACATGATTATGCATTGAAATCACATGTAAACCGATCATATTATATTAAATCACATATGATTTTCCTTGGAAAATCACATATGAGACTACATTAAAACCACATGTTTACCACCACAATCACCTTTGCTACCATTATCTACACCAACACCACCCACACCATTTCCACCACCACCTACAACGCCATTGCCACCACCTTTGTCAATACCACCAACACCACTCCACCACCCTACACCACCTCTGCCACCACCAGCACCACTGGGACCGACACCGGCACCGGCATCACCAACATCATCACCGGCATCACTAACACCACCATCGACACCAACACCGCTACCACCGCCGCCACCATCACCACCAACAACAGCTCCTATGCACCACCACCAACAGAGGTGCTGCTGGTGATCTTGCAGCTGTTGTTGATTGTGGTGGCGGCAATAGGTGGTGGTGGGGGTAGCGTCGGCGACGGCGTAGGTGGTGTTGGTGATGGCGGTCGCTGGTGGTGGAGGTGGTATGGTTGGTGCCACCTGGCACGAACTCGACACGAAATAAACGGGTTTGGGTAATAGATTTCAACCCGTTTAAGTAAACGGGTCGACACGACATGGCACGAAAGTTAAACGGGTATGGTCAGGGTCAAACATATCAACTCGAAAATGACCCGACTAACCAGTTTATACGTATGTGTGTGTTTGTGTTATATATATATATATAAAGTTTTATTTAATCTTCTTAGTAGTTTACGATTTATTTGGATTTTTAATATAATAATGTTAATGGATTTTGTTCAATCTTATAAGTTTGAATTATAAAATTTGGATTCATAAACTTTGATTTTTAATTTTTAATTTTATATATGTTAAATGGGTTAAGCGGGTCAACCCGTTTATTAAACGGGTCGGGTTAGGGTCAAGCATTTTCGACCCGTTTAACTTGAACCCGACACGAACTCGACACGACACGACACGTTTGGTGGTGGTGACCATAGAGGTAATGTGAGTAATGTATTTGAAGAGAAAAATTGGTGGCTAAAAATCATTATCGTATTATCCCTTATATCAATTTACAAAGAGAGATGAATAGTAAACATATATAATAAAATACAATTTTGGTCCTTATAGTTTGATATAAAGTAAAGTATGAATTACAAAGGGAAGTAAATAGTAAACATATATAGTAAAGTACAATTTTGGTCCCTATAGTTTGATATGGAGTAAAGTATGAATTTGGTCCCTATAGCTTGATATTTAGAGTGTTGTTAGTCATTAATATTTAAAAACTTCTCTTTTCATCCTTATGAGTTTATTTTATTTCATTTTCATCCCTCCATCCAACTTTGTTAAATTAAGTTGGTTAACTTATCCAAAAAAATGTTTGATTAAATTACATATTTGGTCCTTATCGTATACCATCTTTGTATTTTTTATTTTCAAATTACATAATTCACATTTTGTTACTTTACTTTATTTATTTATTTTATTATGACATTTTGTTTTATTGGTTAATTATAAACTATCATAACTTTAATATAAAAAATAATCAAATAATTGTATTAAACTATTGATAAGTACATGGATATTTTTTTCAAAACTTTATCTTAAAATCTTCTTAAAATTAATATTTTTTATTTATTGATTTATTAAATCTTTTTTAAATAATAATTAACATATACCCCCCGGCACACACACACATATTATCTACATGCTAACAGTCACGTAAAATAGATATCAGCTACACCATATATACATCTCTTTTTGATTGCAAACATATAGTTAAATTCACAACACAATGCATGAAGTTCGTCATACAAATCCATATAAATCTATCTTACTACTTATGATAAATCTATCACAGTTTATAACCCGGTGCGAAACCCGGGCTCTTAATAACTAGTTCTCTTAAATTGATGTAGTTCTCATTTGAATCCACCCCTATAATATATATATATATTTATATACACGAAGGTTCAAACGAGGACGCATCAATTTCCTATATATATAAATGATTTAAATTTGTTTAACCAGCACTATTGTTTTGTTGTAGAAATATCGAAGTAGCCAAGTTGGCCTTGAAGACACATTGAATATAGTGTTTCCTTGCAATGGCCATCAAACTTTTATTTCTCCAACCATCAATATGAAGCTTTCTTAACTACTTACTGTGCTTTGGAACGACAATCAACCAACATTTGGTGTATTCTGGAGGAGTCTTAATGATGTGCAAAATTTCCAAGTCAGACCAATTAGATCTTCAACTGAATAGTTGTTTTTAATGACAATCACCACCAACGGTTAAACAACTCAACATCTTCAAAAAATATGATAGATAAAGATGTATGTAATGTATAGGAATGAATAAGAACATAGACTAAATGAAAAACCAGTTTTTTGTTCTACACAATGACAATACTGGCAGTGAACAACTTCTGTTGTCCTTCAATGTTAAATTAGATATATCACATGAAAATAATGAATGTAACTTACTCAATGTTGAATCATATATATCACATTACAACAATGAATGTAAGTTATCCATTCCATTGGATAACTTCGTTGTTAAGATATTAGTCATTTTCTTCGTTTTTTTTATCAAAGATAGGGTCAATAACCATGGTTTATTATATATTTAGCGTTCCAAATCATGAGCACACAACCCATGGAAATGAGTTCGTAGCAAGCTACAATTAAACGAAGCTATCAACGGTTAAAGTGCAAGTTTACTTAACATTCAACAATGGACGGGCATTGACGGACTTTTACCATCAGATAAGGGCTTTACAAGTAGAGATCTGACACTTCCTTTTCCCTATAGCTTCGTGTCTCTCATTTCCGCCATAGATGAATTACTGATTCCTACTTATTTCAATGCTTACTATGGTGTTAGAAATAGTAGAAAAATATTGGTTTTTGAAGGTTAGCATTAATAGTTAAGCATGAATTTTTAATTTTTAATGGTATTTTTTTGAATTTTTAATTGATTGCATTCTAATTGCATTTACTTATAGCTCCAATAAAGCTTTATTTCTCGAATTTATGATCAAATGATATGAAGTTGATAGATTTTTAGACTGCTAAACTTGTGTTACTTTGTGGAATAGATCATATATGTCCATTTTTATTTCTGCATACATTATTTAGATGAGTCACAATTGATTCATGTTTCCTTTATTTCTTAAGGCCCTACTACAATTTTTACATTGGTCCTTATTTTCTTAAGGCCCTATCTACAATTTTTACATTGGTCCTTATTTATATGAAATTTGCTTTAAGAACAATATCGCTCCGGGTTTTAGTATAATCTGCAATTGTAACTTAATTTACTATCTGTAAAAGATGTATAACTGAAATTACATGTGGTAGTGATTATAGTTGTAACTTAATTTACCATCTGTGACATTTTTGGGGTTTCTAAATTGAAGAAATTGGTAACCAGATAGATTAAAACTTTCTCTGTTGATCTTTCATTCTAAACCAAAACTCGAATTAAATACATGAGGAAAAGCTAGAAACAAGGAAATGCTAGCAAACAAAGAAAGAAATCAACAAAATAAAATAAAAGATCCTCAGTAATCAGTGGCCAAAAATACCAAAATATACGATACGATATAATCCAATATTCCCCCTCAACTTGGACCGTGTAAATCTTGCATGCCAACCTTGACAAGTAAGCTTCAAAGGTGTTGAGCTCCTAATGGCTTGGTAAGAAGATCGGCAGTTTGTTGCTTTGTATCAATATGCGCTGGTTGAACTTCTTTTCACTCGACTCATTGACGAACAAAGTAGCCATCCATTTCTACATGCTTTGTTCTTTCATGAAAGTAGCAATGTGTTTGGCAGCTTGATTGTCACAAAATAGGGTAGTACCTTCTATAGGGGTTTCACTGAGTTCTGTAAGTAATGCCCGAACCCACAATACTTCACTAACCTGGTTGCCATGGCTCTATACTCTGCTTCAGTCGAGGAACGGGTAACGACTGATTGCTTCTTAGACTTCCATGAGATAGGAGCACCGCCGAGAAGGAGTAAGTACCCGGTACGAGATTGTCTCGAGAGGGGACACCCAAGACAATCGACATCACAATAAGAGATACGTTTCAGACTTCCTGCTCGTGGTAACAGGATGCCTTGACTTGGTATTGACTTCAAGTATCTTAAGACACGAGTTTCATATGGTCTTGTCGAGGATCAGACACGAACTGACTTAACACATTGACAACGTATGTAATATCTAGACGTGTGGCTTGTAAATATAGCAATCTTCCAACCAAGCGTCCGTACTTGTTTGCTTCAACTTTCTGCTCTTCTTCACCTCTGTCAAGTTTGAGATTTTGCTCCATGGGAAAACCAATTGGGCGACATCCCTGCAAACCACTATCCTCCAAAATGTCAAGTGTATACTTACGTTGACTAAGGACCAAACCATCCTTTGTGCGAGCCACTTCTATACCCAAAAAGTACTTCAAAGTACCAAGGTCTTTTATGCTAAACCATTCATGAAGGTGAGATTTTGTGTACTAAATCATGCTTATGTCATTTCCAGCAATAATCACATCGTCAACATAAATCAAGGCTATCACAAAAACCTCATTTTGCATATACACGAATAACGAGTAATCTGCCTTGGATTAGGTAAAATCGAGCTCCAATAAGGCACTTATAAACATGGTACCAATTACGCGACACTTATTTGAGACCATATAAGGACTTTTTGAGTTGGCAAACACGTGTATCATTGTTTTTCGGGAACCTTGACGAAGCTTCATGTAGACCCCCTCGTCAAGATCACCATGCAAGAACGCATTATTGACGTCAAGTTGGTATAAAAACCAGTCCTTTTTCACAACCAAGGTAAGAAAGGTTCGCATTGTTACTAATTTTTTCAACAGGGGCGAAAGGTGTCGTGGTAATCTACGCCCTCCATTTGTGTAAAACCCTACGCCCTCCATTCTCTTCAAGAGCCTTGATCTCTCATTTCATGGCATCTTGCCATCTTTCATCCTGTGATCTCTTAAAAAAAGTTTTGGGCTCATCATGTGACGTAATGGCCGAAAGAAAGGATTTGTATTTGTTAGAAAACTTGTCATATGAAATATAATGAGCTAGAGGATGTATCGTAGAAGGAGCTTGATCGGAGCTTGGGTGTGCATGGTCAATAGAAGGAGGGACATTCACTTCATAATCTTTAAGACGAGCTGGTTGGGTCTTGGTTCGTTGAGACGTGCGGCCCAAAGTATTGTGAGCAGGCTATTGTGGGTGATCGTTATTTGGCCGTGGGTCGCCATTGGCCTATGTTGGGTCGCATGGTGGACTATTAGTGTTGATCCAGTCTTCCTAAGACTCTATGAAATATCAATGATCCTTTATCTTTCATCCCAAAATACTTAGCAAAATATAGATGCTTAGGGAATTGCAGCGAGTCTGTTCGCTGAAGAACCACATTGCTAAGCATGGTTCATAAATGACATCAGCGATAGCTTGTCACTGACTCCTTTCAGTGACAGCGATAGCTGATAACTGCTATTGTGTTCTCTGAAGACAAATAGTCATGTCACAAGGAAAACCATCAGCAGCATCTATTGATGTAAGCTGATGATAGAGTCAGCGATGCTAATGATCTGAAGTTGAAATCAGTGACAGCTAGTGACTACACATACATGACGTTCGATGAAGACAAGTCACAGTGCCTCCCTGATCCTTCCCAAGGATCATCGATTCTACGGTCTGATCAGTGACTTGTTCTTTAAGATTATTAGTTTTGTGTACTTGTCTTATATGCACAAAAAGGATTTGGTTTGCCTTTCTGACAAAAAGTACAAGAGGGATGTCTCTTTACTGTTCTCTCCTTACTTGTCAACCATAAGGCAACTATTTACCATAGACCATGACTCTACCAAGCATAGGCATCATTTTATGGTACAATAGTACACCAAACCCAATCTTTACATGACAAGTGTAAAGTTGGGTGTGACATGCATTTAATGCATGGGATATAAATATGAACATAGTGTGTTCTTCAAACACGAACTTTTGGTCCATGTTCAATACCCCTATCCTTTCTTCTTTCTTTCTTTCTTTCTTACTACCCTCTAATTCTTGCTTAGTGCATAAGCAAAGGCTATGTGTCTTAAACTTAAAGATTGTTTTGGATCTTGACAAAGTCTTGATTCTCTTCAACAAACAATCTACTTCAGTTTCACACAAAGGCTCCATAGGAGTTGTGAACTGAATTTAGTGGAAGAAACTGTGTTGATTGTATTCAACCCCCCTCCTTCTACAATATAATCTATCATATTGGCCATCAATAGAGGACCAACAAGTGGTATCAGAGCGTTTAGAAACCTCTTTCTTCTTCCTAACCGTTCACAAAAGAAACATAGTTTCTAGATCCACCCTATGGCTAATCCTCCAAAAGACACATATTTTGAATCTGGATCTCTGGCAAAGCCTCCCAGATTCAATGCTGATAACTTCCCTCTATGGAAGTCAAGAATGGAACTATTTCTCTCTGGTTCCGATCCTCAAATCCCCTACTTCTTAGAACATGGACCATATGTTCCCACTTCTATAGTACCAGCTGTCGCTGCTATTTCCACCACTCCTGCTGCTCCTGAAAGAACATTTGTTAAGCAAGTGTCCACTGGACAGACGAAGATAAGCGCCTGGTGAATGTTGACACCAAGGCAAGATCTCTGATAGCCATGTCTCTTCCTGATGAAGTATTTCACTCCATCAGTAAGCTTAAGACAGCAAAGAGATATGGGATACTCTCTGTATCCAATATGAGGGTGCTGACGCTCTCATAGAATCTAAAAAGATTCACCTCATACGACAGTATGAGAAGTTCATCGCTGCTAAAGGTGAAACTTTGGCCCAGACTCATCAGTGGTTTAACTGCCTTCTAATCGATCTGAAGACCTACAGTATTGTTTACTCTAACTCGTAGGTAATCACCAAATTCATGGAGGCTCTCCCTGAATATTGGGAAACTTACACCATGTGTCTAAAAATGTCCAAGGACATTAAGACTATAACTCTCAGTAAGTTATATGGTATGATGCTCAACCATGAGCAAACCAAGTCTCTGAAGACTAATCTCATCAGAGATACCAAGGATGATGCAAAAGGTACATCTCTTGCCTTATTTTCTGATGCTTCTTACCCTCTCAAACCCCTGTCTCAACAGTGACTATCACTGAGATAAATGATTCTGACTCTGATCCTGTCTCTGATAATGAGGCAGATTTCAACGAGTCTCTTGCTCTTCTCACTAAGCATTTCATAAAGTTTGGCAGGAAGGGAAACTTCCGTAAGCCCAAGCAGCTCTCTCTTACTAACAAGCCTGACATCTCCTCTGGTGATAAGGCTACCTCTACCTGTTTCAAATGTCAGGGCAAAGGACACTTTGCCACTGAGTGCAGGTACAAGAAGAATCAGTTCGCTGAATCTTCTACCCAAGCTTACAAGGACAGAAAGTACCAAAAGCTGAAGTCAAAGTACCGAAAGCTGAAATACCAGCGAAAAGGCAAAGGTCTAATCGCTGAAGGAAAAGGCTGGGATGAATCTTCTGATGAATCCTCTGATGAAGAGGATACCAGCGAGGTGACATGTCTGATGGCCTTCGCTGAAGACCCCGAGCCTGCTCTTATGGCACAACTCGAAGACATCCCTGAAGAAGAAGTCACTGCTACTTCTGTCTCAACCTCTGATCTTCCTCAGGTATCCACTCCTTCTCCTTCTGATGCTATGACAGCGATGGATGCTCTAACCATCGATCTGTTCAATGCCTTAAATGGCAAGTCCTCTACTGAAAAGGTCAACTTTGACCTTAGGACTGAGCTCAAATAGTGTCATGAGAAACTCAAAGAGCTCGCTGTTTATAAGGCTAGTTACAGAGACCAAGTTCATGCAAACCAAGTTCTTTGCATTGAATGAGAACAGGCCATCGCTGATAAAGAAAGAGCTTTTGCTGAGCTACTTTCAGAAAAGGTCACTGTTAAGAGCTGGGCTGATGCCTCTGAAAAGGTGGATGAAATTATCACCACCCAGCGTCACCCTATGAACAGAACCTGCTTAGGTTTTGTTAAAGGAAAACAACATGCTATGGATAACTCTGATAAATCATATTTGAAATTTGGCATGTTTGTTAGTTCTGACTCTAACCCTCAGAGTTCTTCTCTATCTCAAAAGATGATGCTACTATCCCTGTTCAACCTCCTAAGAACTCTGGTAGCAAAAGCCTTCCAATCCATCCTCCCAAACCTAAGATTCAAAACCACAAGACTTCTAAATTCTTAGGTGGTGGTCCTACAGGATCTAGGGCTAAGAAATCTACTCAAAGACCCACTCCAGAATCAAGGTTGACTTAATAACCAAACCTCAGGAGAAGACTCCCATTCCTCCTCAGACGAAAGATATAGGCATTATTGGACATGGTCCTGCTGACCAAAAGCTTAAAAAGCCAAAGGGTCCCTCTAAATCTAAGACCTATAGAAATTGCTATCACTGTGGTCAAAATGACCATATCGCTAGCAAGTGTCACGATGCTACCAAGGCTGAAAAAGCAGCCAAGGTAAAGAAAGGTCCTAAGGCAAATAAGTCTGCCAAAGGAAATAAACCTTTACTCGCTGAGACTGTTACCATCCCTGACCCTGTCAAAACTGAAACTTCAGTTAAGACAGAAGATGTTGCCTCAACTCCCACTACTCCTATAACCTCTGAGGCCACTGAATATTCAGTCATATGTCCCTGATGACTCTTCCTTCTTCGTTGACCTTGACGGACCCGACTTCATGTGGGTTCCCAAGACCAATTAACTCTTTCTTCTCTTACAAAAAAAGGGCATCTGGTATCTTGACAGCGGATGCTCCAAGCATATGATTGGAAACAAACATGTGCTGATTGATTTCAAGGAAGAAGCTGGCCCTTCAGTCAAATTCGGTGGCGAATGAAGAGGTATCACTCATGGCTATGGTACCTTAACCAATGGAAAGACTACCTTTCGCGGGTATCTTACGTTGAAGGACTGACTCACAATCTGCTGAGTATCAGTCAGCTTTGTGATAAGGATCATAAGGTCTCTTTCTTCAAGAAAAGCTACTAGGTGAAGAACAAGCACAAGAAAGTCATTCTCAGAGGACAAAGATCCCATGATATCTACGTCATCAACATGGACACATCCACTGAAAATGTGTGCTTCATGTCCAGGGCCTCTTCTGAAATCAACTGGCTCTAGCACAAACGTCTCTCCCACCTAAATTTCAAGACTATCAACCAGCTCTCTATTAGCAACCTGGTGAAAGGTCTCCCTGAAAACAGCTTTGCAAAGGAATCCCTTTGTGCTGCTTATGAAAAAGGGAAGCAGACTAGAGCTTCTTTTAAATCCAATCAAGTTTCTACCATCAACTCTCCATTCCATCTATTGCACATGAACCTCTTTGACCTATCAATATTCAGTCTATGCGTGGAAAGCAATTCACTTTGGTGATAGTGGATGAATACTCCAGATACACCTCGGTGTTCTTCCTTAGAGCCAAGAGTGAAACTCCTCAGCTGATCATTTCCTTCATTCTTCGGATGGAAAAGTATAATCAGATCACTGTTCGGTTCTATATGGAGTGATCATGCACTGAATTAAAAAACAGTATCCTGGATGAATTCTTGGTCAGCAAAGGGATCTCTTAAAACTTCATCTTTCGTTCGGACTCCTCAACAAAACGGGGTCGCTGAACGAAGAAATCGCACGCTGATTGAAGCTGCAAGATCAATGCTGATTGAAGCCCATCTTCCTATTCAATTCTGGGTTGAGGCTGTCAACACTGTCTGTTACACGCAGAACAGGTCACTGATCGTGAAAAGATTCAAGAAGACAGCCTACGAACTTATCAGAGGAAGGAAGCCGAACATTGAGTTATTCCACATCTTTGGTTGCAATTGTTATATCAAGAACGACCGAGATGCTCTGGGAAAGTTCGATGCCAAAGCTGACGACGATTTCTTGGTTGGATACTCTACTATATCCAAAGCCTATCGTGTCTTCAACAAACGAAGGCAAACCATTGAAGAAACCATTCACGTCAAGTTTGATGAATCTAATCCCTTCTCTTCTTCCTCACCTTTTGATAATAATGATGTAGATCTATAGGCTAACTCTTACTTTCAAGTCCCTGAAAATGAAGCCCCGGATACTAACATCCTGCTTCAAGAACACCATCTCCAATCCCTGATGGATTTGAAGATATACCTGAGATTCCTCAAGATCCTCCAGTCTACTCTGCTGTTCCTATATCTCAAGTTGCCCCCATAACTTCTCAGAAGGACATTCCGTCAACTTTGGAATCATCTGAAGCGGCTCCTCTCGTCGTTGATCCTCCTCAACATGATGCAGTCGCTGAAGAATCATCTTCTACAGCCGCCGCTGAACCTCTTCAGACTGTCCTTCAGCCGCCTGCTCTAAGATGGACTAGAGATCATCCTATTGATCAAGTCCTACTTGATCCATCTACTGTTGTAAGAACTCGACATCAGGCTAGTAATCACTGTCTCTTTGTCTGTTTCTTATCTAAAATTGAGCCTTCTAAAATAGAAGAAGTGCTCGCTGACCCATTTTGGGTTTTAGCGATGCAAGAAGAACTCGCTGAGTTCGAAAGAAACCTTGTCTAGACCCTTGTTCACAAGCCATCCAGGAAGACCATCATTGGTCTGAAATGGGTTTTTAGAAATAAACTTGATGAAAATGTCATTGTGATCCGCAATAAGGCTCGTCTTGTTCACAAGGATATAGACAAGAAGAGGGGATAGAATATGATGAAACTTTTACCCTTGTGGCTAGACTTGAAGCCATTAGACTCTTTCTTGCTTATGCGGCTCATATGAAATTTCAAGTGTTTCAGATGGATGTCAAGAGTGCGTTTCTGAATGGGAAACTCACTGAAGAAGTCTATGTTGCTCAACCTCTAGGCTTCACTGATCTAAAACATCCTACTCATGTTTACAAGCTAAACAAGGCTCTGTACGGATAAAAGCAGGCTCCTAGAGCCTGGTATGAAACCTTATCTACTTATCTCATCAAAGAAGGTTTCACTTGTGGAAAGATTGACAACACGCTGTTTGTCAAATCTTACAAGGATCATGTTTTCCTTGCCCAAATTTATGTTGATGACATCATCTTTGGGTCTACGAAAGCCAAACTTTGCAAAAAGTTTGAAGCATTCATGTAGGCTGAATACAAGATGTCTATGATGGGTGAATGACCTACTTCTTAGGTCTTCAGGTTAAGCAATCTGAAAAGGGTATTTTCATTCCCAAGGTAAGTATGTTCGTGAAATGCTTACTAAATTCGAACTTACTACCTGCTCTACTATGAAAACACCAATGGCACCTCCTCTAAAACTCGACAGGGATTCCAAAGGAAAAGTTGTTGATGTTACTCTCTACAGAGGAATGATCGGCTCATTGTTGTACCTTACAGCGAGCCGACCTGATACCATATATGCTACCTGTCTTTGGGCATGATATCAAGCTGATCCCAAGGAGTCCCATATGAAGGCTGTAAAGCGCATCTTCAGATATCTGAAGAGGACTCCCAACCTTGGTCTATGGTACCCTAGGGACTCAAGGTTCGATCTAATTTCTTTCTCAAATAGTGATTTTGCAGGTTGTAAATTAGATCGAAAGAGCACCACTGGTGGCTGTCAGCTACTTGGTGGTAAGTTGGTGAGCTAGACAAACAAGAATTAAAATTCTGTGTCCACATCAACCGCTAAAGCAGAGTACGTCGCTGCTAGTAGCTGCTGCGCTCAAGTCCTTTGGATGCGAAACCAACTTCAGGACTATGGGTTTAAACTATCAAAGATACCCATCTACTACGACAACACTTCAGCGATTGCCATCGCCAACAATCCTGTCCTTCACTCGAAGACAAAGCACATTGAGATCCGATATCACTTTATCAGAGATCATGTAATGAATGGCGATGTTGAACTTCATTTCATCCCTACTGAGTATCAACTCGCTGACCTCTTCACTAAACCGCTGGATGAGAAACGGTTCAACCAACTCATCAGCGAGCTAGGAATGCTAAACCCTGATGTCTAATTCTCAGGGATACTGCATTACTAGATTTTCTCGGTACATACTTGGTAGCGGAAAACTGTCCGTGCCACTCTGTGGCCACAATATCACCACAATGAGGATGCAAGTATACACCGACAATGGGATCGCTACAAGTAATAAAGTGATAGTATACCAAATGTTCGTTTCCACAGGGATTGGTTTTCAGAACTTCGAATATAGAGTTGAGAATACACTGATTTCAATTAGAGAAGAAGATAATATTTTTGGGTGATTTCTAACGGTAAAAAAAAAGAAAAATAAATTAAAGCAAAGGGAATGGGTGTAAGTTTTCTCTTAAAACCACGTAGTACACGAGTTTAGAAACTTCACGTTATGGGATTATTCATAAAAGCCCAAATCTCTCGAAACTACGATTTTACAAAACATACCGTGAAGTTGCTACAAAGTCGTCGTTACTACCAAATCGTAAGATTGCCGGTTTTACTAAGTAGACTTTAAAGAAAATCTCGTTCCACCAAGTATGGGGATTTACACCCAAGTCTCCCTGTGATATAAATCCCGACCGGCTTAGTGAACCTTAGAAAACCATACAGAACCCACATCTCTGCGTGGTTATCAAAGATTCTCTCAAACCTTTGTGCATCCTGTAAATCGTATTTCGAATCCGCCCATCTCTGGGTCAAGATCTAATATTAACACATCAAAGTGATCAGCTTATCAGCGTTGAGATAAATCTTCGATTTAACGGGACCAATCTTAAGATCCGAAAATAACGACAACACCCAAGTGTTGCCTACACGGTCTTAAGATGGACTTACACCCACACCCATTAAAGGGTTTAGCCTAAAATAAAATACATAATAAAAATAACGTTAACTTCTACTTGCATAAAAATAAATACGGAATGTAAACTACAGTACGAGAAATGTAAATACTGAAAGCAATAAACTACTAGCTAATAAAAGCAATAAAAGAAAGGGGGAGAAAGAACACCTTAAGCTCCTCCATTAATGGAGGAGCAAGGTGGAGGAAGAAGTAGAAAGAAAATGGTTGCAGGTGTTCTTTGTTGAAGGAGCAGATGACTTCTTTTATAGTGCTTTTGACCCATGGATATAATCCATGGGTTACTTTTCAACCAATGAGAAGCCTCCCAGATATAATTATAATGATTGAGAATTTTTTGGCCATGTGCCCACATGCCAACTTGAAGCTTGTCGACCAGCCACCAACAAAATATCTCTATTAAGATCTTTTCCCCTCAGTGGTGAGGATGTCACCACAGAGAGGTCTTCTGCTGTAGCACAAATATCTGTATCTTCGGGCTGCTTGGGCTATTCGAGAGCTTTTTGGACTGCTTTCGGATTTGGACTGTTTTGTTTGGAATTGGGCTGTCTTTCATCAAACTTGATCATTTTGGGTTTATCAAAACCTTTAAAAAGCATTTTAGTCCAAAGATAAAGAAAGAGAGCAAAGTGGGTATAAAATAATATACAAAATGGGGATTTTGAACAATAAATAACTCTCAAAATAGAGAGTTATCAATACTCTATGTATTTTTCTTTTCTAGTGTACTGTATTTTTCTTCTTAATGAAATGAATTGATCTCCAGATCATCTTTAAGTCGCTGATGATTTTATCGTCTGCTGAGACACTGCATTTACTTCATATATCAGTGATAAGAAGACTTTTTCCATCTGCTGATAACCTTTCACATTTCTATGATTAAGGTTACTCATCAAACTGGATCAGGTTTGAATCAACTTATCTTCTACCAACTCTATCTAGTTGATTTGACTTTTTGGCACCATACGTTACTTCCCAACGTGTGTCAGGCGCATGTCTGTAAGGAAAAGACACTTTCGGGCACGTGACAGCAAACAGTTACATTTTTCCAGTGAGTTTTAATTAACCACCATAATTACTTCCTGTAACTTGCTCCACGTCCCATCGTCCTTTGAGCGCCAAAATCGGATTCCGGTATCTTCCTCCTTGATGCGGTAATTATTGTATATAAAAAGCGAAACAAGTTTTAACCTCTAATTCCTAGCCACTGTCTTACCACATTCACAGGCAAGCGTACCTGATCGCGAGTAATATAGTGTAGGAAAGTCCAGGTATCGTATCTACCACTGGGAACGGTCAAGTTTACGTAGACTATTAATCTTGACTAGTTTAATTAACCTAAAGCTTTGGGGGTTTTTTATGAAAAAGGTTTAATTAAATAAAAAGACAACTAAATTAACTAAGACACAAAGAAAGCAAATAAAGATGGATTAAAACTATAAGAATAAAAACAGTAGTACTTATTACGGTATAGTGATTCCCCAAGTGGATGATTTATATTGGCCAAAGGTTTGGTTGTTTTGGTTATTGTAGGAATTTAAGTCTAGGACACCCTAGCATGTGACTATTATGGCTATCAACTAGGTTTTGGTCCTCCTAGTCCTAATACATAGACTGCTTGTCAGGCAATCTAGTACCAGTCACCCAATCCTATCTCTATTGCACGGTATTCTACTACCTGGTCGCTCTCGGTCCGAGTAACCACCTAACTCAACTCTC
Organism: Centaurea solstitialis; assembly: GCA_030169165.1. Lineage (NCBI taxonomy): Eukaryota > Viridiplantae > Streptophyta > Magnoliopsida > Asterales > Asteraceae > Centaurea > Centaurea solstitialis. The sequence goes on along the minus strand of CM058044.1, from coordinate 9,924,263 downwards.
CGGGTTACGAAGGGAAGGTCAAGAAAGGTTGATTATCCTATCGGAGTCTATCTATTTTGGTCAAACAGATACACCCAACCAACGAGTTCAAATAACCCAACAATATGAATCAGATCGGAACCATAACATACATTCAATGAACCAAAAACAAACCAATAAACATTAAATTATAAAATCATCATCCACAAGGTTCATCAACCACAATAAGTACCACTACTAAAAACTACTCACTAAACATAATAAAAACAGAAAATACGAAGTAGAAACAGACATTATACCGACAATACAACGACGGATGATCGAGAATCGAACCCCATAGCGTATCGGCACAATAAGAACTACAAACAAATTTCATTCTCTATCTCTCTGTTTATCTATGTGTGTCCTTGAAAACTGAAGGAGGAGGCCAGTATTTAAAAGGAGAGAGTCGGAGCCCATTTTCGCGATCGCCAGATGGCACACTCGCGGCGCGAAGTACTTAGGTCAAACCTTGGATTTCGATCTTGGCGAACTTGGCGACGCCATACTTGAAACATCGCGATCGCTAAATAGCTACTGGATTGAGTTTGTGCAATTTTCACGTTTTCTCGCCTTTTTCCGTACTTTTCCGTTTCACAGCCTCCAAAACCTATAAAAGTAAGAATAAGTTCCAAATGTGAGTAAATAGACCAGAAATGGGTGAGAAATGGGGTTAAACTATTCAATTAAGCATAACCAAAACATGTATAATTTTGGTGTTATCACTCCTCTATATAATCCACTCTTGGATTATTTCTTTCTTCACTTATCATTTTTTTCTATCTCTCCAAGATTTGCACTACAATGAGTTCAAATCTTCTCTCTTCCTTAGAAGACCTTCTTCCTCGTCTGATAAGTCACAAACCTTAATTTAAGGTTGTTTTCTCATCTTCTTCTTTAAAGCAAACTACTTTTCTGGTTTCTCCTTCTCAAACATAAGTTTTTAAAACAATAAAAGACTCTTCTTATATTTCCTTACTTGTTTTATACTTATGATCTCTTTCTCTTTTGCCGAATATCTCATTTGCTCAAGTTTCTACAACCATGATCTACGCTCTTCTGGAAAACCTCTCGGCTAGACCAAGGAAGAAGGATCCTGACTCTCATCTATAGCACTTGGTGCTGTATCTGAGGGGGAGAAATCTTACAGGATACCTTCTTCTAAAAGGGATTATTCCCTTCCCTTTCCCCCTCCTCTTGCAGGATACCTTCTTCTAATGAAGAAGGTTCCTCTCTCCACTCCGTCCTCCTCTCCGTACTGGCCTGTCTCCTCGGTTCTTCAAATATAGAACCCAAGTCTCAGGAGGAGATAGGTTATCAGCCTAAAAGGGGAGAAAGTGAAGTGGCACCTGCCGAGGGGGAGAAACATCAGCGATCAGAAACTCAAACGAGTGATGATTGCTGGTGTTTCATTCTTTAGAGGCTGATCCGCTCATCATTCAGGATCTGTATTCGACACAGGAGTATGTGTCTCCTGGTTGAATGCCTCACTTCCATTCATCATCTGGATGGATGCCTCTTTCCAAGAAAGAGAAGATTTGCTGGAAAGTACAATGCAAAGCTTCGCTTTGTATGTACTCCCTGCTCTCTCCCATTCATCATCTGGATGGATGCCTCTTTCACTAGTCAGTGAAGTTCCAGGACTGGCTGAGAAAGAGAAGACAATGAAGAAGAAAACATGGATCACTGATGGGTTAAAGAAGAACCTCTAGACTAGTTTAATCTGTGTAGACTAGTTTGATCTATGTAAATTGTTTGTTGTTTCTTTCAGTGACTTGTAATCTTATTTCTTTCTGTATTGTAACTCTTACTATGAAATGAAATGAAATACAAGTGTTTCTTTATCTCTGATACTCATCACTGAAAAAGATCTTTCTTCTAACAGTTAAATAGAACAAGTACCTTTAACATGTTTTATTTCCTAACTGTGGATTCTAGACTTAGAATGATTTCTGAGTTACTAGAAAAAGACAACCTCCCTGTTGTCTTATCATTGATATTTAGGGGGAGATTGTTGATCCAGTCTTCCTAAGACTCTATGAAATATCAATGATCCTTTATCTTTCATCCCAGAATACTTAGCAAAATATAGATGCTTAGGGAACTGCAACGAGTCTGTTCGCTGAAGGACTACACCGCTAAGCATGGTTCATAAATGACATCAGCGATAGCTTGTCACTGACTCCTTTCAGTGACAGCGATAGCTGATAACTGCTAATGTGTTCTCTGAAGACAAATAGTCATGTCACAAGGAAAACCATCGGCACCATCTATTGATGTAAGCTGATGATAGAGTCAGCGATGCTAATGATCTGAAGTTGAAATCAGTGACAGCTAGCTAACTACACATACATGACGTTTGATGAAGACAAGTCACAATGCCTCCTAGATCCTTCCTAACGATCAGCGATTCTACGACCTGATCAGTGACTTGTTCTTTGAGAATATTAGTTTTGTCTTCTTGTCTTATATGCACAAAAAGGATTTGGTTTGCCTTTCTGACAAAAAGTACAAGAGGGATGTCTCTTTACTGTTCCCTCCTTACTTGTCAACCATAAGGCAACTATTTACCATAGACCATGACTCTACCAAGCATGGGCATTATTTTATGGTACAATAGTACACCAAACCCGATCTTTACACGACAAGTGTAAAGTTGGGTGTGACATGCATTTAATGCATGTGGTATAAATATGAACATAGTGTGTTTTTCAAACACGAACTTTTGGTCCATGTTCAATACCCCTATCCTTTCTTCTTTCTTTCTTCTACCCTCTAATTCTTGCTTAGTGCATAAGCAAAGGCTGTGTGTCTTAAACTTAAAGATTGTTTTGGATCTTGACAAATCTTGATTCTCTTCAACAAACAATCTACTTCAGTTTCACACAAAGGCTCCATAGGAGTCGTGAACTGAATTAAGTGGAAGAAACTGTGTTGATTGTATTCAACCCCCATTCTACAATACAATCTATCATATTGGCCATCAATAGAGGACCAACAATTAGGTTCATCGACTTGTATGGGGGGTCCATACTATCGGTCGCCTTTTGTTCAAGAACCACACTGGAATTATTTTGTGTATTTTCATCACAACAGCTCCCATCATTCCCTGTCATATTTGATTTATTGGTCTCATCATGGTATTCATGTTAGGAATTATGTGCAGAGTTGACAAACCAAGTGATTATACAATCCAATGTTACAAGACACTTGAGGGTCACACCTGTGAGAACCTATAAGTCGAACAAGTTAGATGAAATCCCGAAATGGAGAGTTAGGATTTATAATAGTGTATTATAAATCTATTGGGTAATTTCAGTCAGAATTACCAAAGTTGGAGGGTTATTAATTAATTAGGATATTATATATTTATTAAGATAAATAAATATATAATAGTTAATTAATAAAGTTTTTATATATTAGATAAATATATAAATCATAATTATCGTATGCAAATTCTTTTCCAGCTAATTAAATAAGGAAATGATTTGAGATAATTATTATAAGGAAACTGGATTCCTTACAAACTGTGTTTTTCCTCCATATAAATAAAGCCTATGGGTTAAGGAAAAATATTAAGCCTTTTTCAGTTGAAAAATCAGTTTTCTGTCCCCTCCTCCTCTCTCCCAAAACCGGCGCACACACACCCCCTTTCGGGTCGTTTTTGTTGTTCGGGTTTCACGGTTCTGCTAGAGGAACGTTCGTTGGTTGATTACAGGTGGACTATCATCAAGCAATCCAGGTAAATTAATCTAACCTAATCCTTTAGGTTTAGAGCTACAAACGATTAAGATCATTAGGCTTTAATGGGTTTTTAGCTTTTATCGCTTCCGCACAAATAAGATCAAAACAGCGTGTTTCTGATCACGTGGGTTTTAACAGTTTGTTTTAAACCTACGAGATATATCAAACCAGCGAGGTTTTGATAGATCTGAGATAATCCTCGGATCAGTTTGATCCAAGGATACCCACGAAAACCCAACAGTGGTATCAGAGCCATTGTTAAATCGTTTTTAGCTGTTTATCAGTTTATCAGTTTATCTGTATATGCGTGATCCGTTAAAATTAAACTGTTTCTTGCAAAAATCTGATCTTTATTGAGTTTAATCTTTACACAAAATCTTAGTTTTTATATCAAATTGTTGTTCGTGTAAAACCCGGAAAATCACCAAACCACCAATAGCCCCGCCATCAGAGTGGTGGTGGTGGCGTCACAAGGCGGCTGTGATTAGTAACGATATTTATCATAGCCATCGCCGGATAAACCAAGCGCCGACCGCACCACAGCGAGTGGTGGCGGCGGCGGCTGTTACTTCCAACCACCAGATCGCACCACAGTACGGTGGTCGCGTCGAATGGTGGTGACCGTGGGTGAAACACCACCAGATCGGTGGTAAGACGACAAAACCGCAACCACCAGGAGCTGCGATAGCAGCGGTGGATGGCGGTGGTCTGTTAATCACCAGGCGGCCAACCGATGGCTAACACACCGGTGGCGACGAGTGTAAGCCATGGCTACATCACCAGTTTGGTGAATGGCAGCCGGCCACTAATCGCGAAACGGTGGCGGCGGTGGCGTCGATTACGCTGCTGTCGTTGCCGATCCATAGCGATGGTGGCGGTGGTCGAATAGCCACCAGAAACCACACCACCAAATCGGTGGTGGTAGGTACCGTCGTCGCCAGATGGTGAGGCCGTAGGGCGGTGGCGATGGTTGATGGTGGTCACGCGGTGGCCAAGTGCCACGCACGGAAGACCGTGGCTACACCACCAGCGAGGTGGTGGCGGTATTTGTAATGGCCACGGCCAAACTACCTATTGGTGGTGGTCGGCGGTTTCAAACCAATTGACGATGGCGGCGGTGAAGGATGGCGGCGATTTCGCGATCGCCAAGCCGAACCACCAGCGAGGTGGTGGCGGCGATTTCGCGATCGCCAAGCCGAACCACCAGCGAGGTGGTGGCGGCGATTCCACGACCGCCAAGCCGCACCACCAGCTGGGCGGTGGTGATTTCTTTTTCCAGCAACGACCCCATAAACGATGGTGGCTCGTAATGCTACCGTCGCCAAAGGGAATAACGGTAGCCAAACGCAAAACGTTACTCCCCTAGGGTTTTTCCGTTTTGGGTCAAGTTACGTTATCAGGCCCAAAAGCCCAGTTCTTTGGACCAAGTTGTGGCCCAAAAGAACTTGTTTTTGTTTTAAAGACTTTTATCCGAAATTTTATCAGTTAGACCAAATTATCCAGTTCAATAAAATTAAGTTTTTATTAAGGCCTAATATTTTACTGTTTCAACTCAAAAATTGGATTAATAAAACCCGTTTGATATATTTTTCGGGTAAAAGGATTGTTTTTAGATAAAATGGTTTTATTTTTGAAAAGTAGGATTTATTGTTTAATAAACCTCAGTTTTAAAAAAAACCATTTTTTCAGTCTAAAGTTTTTAAGATTCATAAAACAAGTTTGTTTTTCGAATCAGTTATAAAACCAAGACTTTGCGATAATTAAGACAAGATAATTTTAACGGATCCAGGTTTATTTTTCTCGAAATTATAATATTGCTTTTGTTGCATATATACACATAATTGCGTGATTGCTTGCGAATTATATATGAATTTCAGTTTGATTTTATATATATATATATATACGTTATAGTATTTGCCAACCTAGACCCTTGACACATTTGCGGGAGGCCTGCGTGCCATTTACAACCCCTTATGTAATAATGACCCTAGGATAGAATTTTTCTTTCATTTGGGATGACGAGGCCAGTGGGAGCTATTCTTCATCTTACCGGAATACTGACAAGTATGGCGAAGCCAGTGGGAGCTACGCGAAGTTTTGAAGTTGTAGAAAAACTAGGTCATTATTGGTCCCTAGGAACAAAATTGGCAAATCCTATAATTATCTGTTTTACAATTGCGTAGTTGTTATAATTATCTGTGTGCATGATTAACTGCGTAGTTGATGCTAATAACTGCTAGTTTATTAGATATGTTTTAAAAGGAATTTTTAAAACAAGAAGGAATTAGGTTTTATTAACTTTTCAATCGAAAACCTTTAAAGTGAAGCACTTTAATAAAACCTAGTGTATTGTTATAAAAGAGCAAAATTGACGAAACAGTTAGCTTTTGTCAGCCGGAAAGGTTATCGAAACAGGTAGTTTCGATCAACCAGTACACTTTAAATCAGTTGATTTCAATTGACCGATGTTTTAAACAGTTGGTTTAAAATAATATGAATATTTAAAACAGTAAGTTTAGAATATCAATTGCTCTCTATAACAATCAGTGAATGATTATTTTATAAAAGGCAAAGTTGATAAAAACAGTTAGTTTTAATCAACTAGGTATGCTATTAAAACAGTTAGTTTTTATTAGCAAGTAATTTTAGAACAGTTAGTTTTAAAAATTGCATGTATGTTTCAAACAGTTAGTTTAAAACATAAGTAGCCTTTATAAACAATCAGTTTTTCAAAATCCTGGAAATAAAGTTTTTCAAAACCCCGAAAATCATAGATCAGTAGTGCAACCCATCTAGGGGCACCTTCGGCGTAAAGTACATAGGCGTTGTAAGTGATCACACATTCGACGTCTGTGTTCAAACTAAAGCTGAAGGGGTTACATAACTCTGCGAATTATCTCCGGGTGGTACCGGCCAGAGTATAGTAATCAGGTCCCCAAAATGGTGAGATCTGTTTTGGTTCTATAATGTTCACCGGGTGGTACCGGGCCAAAAAGCACTAAGAGGGACTAAAACATGCACAGGTAGTTGCCATGGTCCCGAAAAGATCTAGGAGTCATGTCAGTTAGATATGATTGGTAAAAGTCCTTACCTACCGAAATAAATACGGGTCTGGTGGAGCAAGAACATTACGCACACCAGGACGTATGAAATAAGGATCCTAGTCCAATAAATTGATCATTTAAGGGTTTATTGATATTTTATTGGAAATTAGTCTATTTACAGTTGCTAAGACCAAAAATTTTATTTTGTGTAGATGGCAAGCACTGTTACCAGCACTAACAATCTTTTCCTCCGCTCTATCCTGGAAAAGGATAAGTTGACCGGCTCTAACTTTCTTGACTGGGAGCGCAATCTGATGATTGTGCTCAGACATGAAAGAAAGTGGTATGTGCTTGAAGAGCCACTTGGGGAGGCACCTCCGGCAAACGCTCCGGCTGCTGCCAGAAATGCCCACAAGAAGCACTCAGATGATCTCCTTGATGTTGCCTGTCTGATGTTAGCAACTATGAGCCCAGATCTGCAAGCAGGGCTCATAAATACGAATGCTTACGACATGATCCGCCAGCTGAGGGACATGTTTCAGACTCAGGCTCGTACAGAGCGCTACGATGCCACCAAAGCATTCAATGAATGCAAGATGGTCAAAGGGACATCAGTAAGTGACCATGTCATGAAAATGAAACGGCACTTAGATCATCTGGAGAGGCTGGGTCATCCCGTTCCGTTGCAGCTAGCAACTGACACCATACTTAATTCACTGTCAGAAGACTACAGGCCCTTTGTAGTCAACTACAACATGAACAACATGGAGAAAACAATAGCAGAATTGCACTCCATGCTTAAGACAGCTGAATTAAATATGGGGAACAAGAACAAGACAAGGGATGTCTTGATGGTAAAAGACGGAGGGGTTAAAAAGAAAAATGGGCATGCTAGCACCAGCAAGGGAAAAGGACCAGTTCAGGCCATCCAGAGTGCACCCAAGAAAGGCAAGGGCAAGGGCAAGGGCAGGAAGGTTAAGCCAAACAAAGCTAGGACCGAGAATCGCTGCTTCATATGCAATGAGATCGGTCATTGGAGGCAAAACTGCCCTAAGCGTCATGAAGCAGGTATGTAAACCTCAGAAAATTTATGATTGCTTTGATTTGACACTTCTTACTTGTTGGCTTACAAGTATACTGATACCTAGAGCAAATGATTATTGCAGGAAATCAGAAATGAAGTGAAGTGCCCAGGAGTTGCCGAGGATCAAAACACGAGATAATTTAAGTCAAGACATTTTTGAATTTGTAGTTTTAAAACAGTTATTTTGGGGGTTTATGTTTTAAACAATGTTTGGATAATTATATTTTATAATTCGATGGTTTTATTTTTCAAAAGTTATTGTCTTGACAAATATCTGATTGTGCTTAGTGTTTGTATGATCCTAGTTGTTGATGCCTGTTATAGTTACTTTAATGAAATTGAAGTAATTTGTATAAAAACTACCAAAACACACGAGATTCTATAGGAATGTGTTTTGAGAATAAAACATTTATGAATAATATTTTGATCCGAAAATAGAGAATTTAAGATATTAACACAGATAGTGTTAATAACAGCATTTATAAAACTAGAAAGATTCCAAGTTCTGGAATTAGGATTTGACCAAATCCAGTTAAGTTTTATAAAAGAAATTCTCAAATCAAGTTTGATCAAGTTTTATTCAAATGTTTTAAAAGGAGAATTTAGGATATTAACTCAGATAGCGTTAATAACAATATTTATGAAACTAGAAGAATTCCAAGGTTTGGAATTAGGATTTAACCAAATCCAGTTGAGTTTCATAAAAGGAAATTCTCAAACTCCATTACTTGAAATTAGGATTGACTAATCAAAGTCTTGAATAAGTCAATAGTAAATTTTGAGTAATAGTTAGTTTTTTTATGCAAGCCAGTGGGAGCCCGATTATTCTCTATCTAGTCTAAGATGAAAGAATAAAAGACATAATTATTGATATATCTCGGAATTCATAAGTCCAGGTAGGATAAGAATTCATAAGATATAACTTACCCTTTTAGTTAAAAGGATAAAAGTTTCAAGACCCATGAAACAAAGGTCGTGACTGACTTAAAAATCAATAATTATAGTGTTGGATTAAAATATATGTAGCATTCCAGTAGATTTGCCAGGATTGCAAATGGAATCGGATTTCAGGTAGAAACCATTCATCTACACAGCAACTAAGGAGAGTTGCAGTTTACATATTCAGGAACTAGAAGTTAGTCCAGGTCTCCAAGTTCATGGAATATGTTAAAAGTCTAGTTATTGTTCTTATAAAGTGTTTGCAGAACAATAATTAGCAGATACAAGTAGATCGTACGAACAGACTTGTATTTTTGGTTATCACTTTGATTAAAATGGTAAACTTTAATCAAAGGGTTTAAACTAAAGATGGGTGATACTTTATTTTAGACCAGTATCTAACAAACGTTAAATGGACATTATGAAAGTTGTTAAAGAAAAAACATTCAATCTTGTTATTATTACAGCGTGTAATATGGACTATACAAGATTGATTTCTTTATCACCTTCACAATTTTGCATGTTTTTAATATATCCAGGAATGAAACTAGTTTCCAGTTTTCATTCAAAATCTGTCCGTGACAACTTATCATTGTGGGAGCATGATAAGGCGTTAAAGTCATTGTGAACTTCTAGGTAGTTATGATCAGTTGATGAATAACAGCTACAAGTGTTGTAGACTAAAAGTTGCACAGATATTTGATAGAGTAGCAAATATCGGACGTGATCCGCGGTTGAGATTACTTCTTGGAGGCAGTCATGAGTAAATCTCACAGTGGTTGTCCCTATCACCTGAGGTATCTGATTTGATATCATGAGGACTACTGGATTCTTAGTGCACTCAACCGCTACGCCGTAACAGGGTGGCTATAAAGGGTGTAACTAGATTCAGCGGAAGCCGTGGTGTTAAAGGCAGATATGCAAGACGGGATTTGCACCTCTTCTCAGAAGAGAGATATTTCTGGGCCCATCTTGACTGACTAAGTATACTGATGAAGTGCATGGCCATGCCCAAACGGACTGATTAGTTCTTTGTCGTTTACCTATCAGTGAAAGTCAGATAATCAAGAGAACAGAATCTTGAGTATTTAGAGTTGACACCTTCCAAGCTCATACTCATAGATGAAATATCGTGATGCAAAGGGAAAATCCAAGATATACCCAATCAATGAACAGTAGTTTCATAGATACCAATTCCTCACGGAATGTTTATATCACCAAATCTGGGTATAAGAGTTCTTGTAACCTGGTCAGCCTAAGTGCCTGTCTAGGGGCCTCCTTAGGTCCGTATAATCAAAGGTGGTATTGCCAACTTGCACAAGTGGGAGTCTGTTAGGAATTATGTGCAGAGTTGACAAACCAAGTGATTATACAATCCAATGTTACAAGACACTTGAGGGTCACACCTGTGAGAACCTATAAGTCGAACAAGTTAGATGAAATCCCGAAATGGAGAGTTAGGATTTATAATAGTGTATTATAAATCTATTGGGTAATTTCAGTCAGAATTACCAAAGTTGGAGGGTTATTAATTAATTAGGATATTATATATTTATTAAGATAAATAAATATATAATAGTTAATTAATAAAGTTTTTATATATTAGATAAATATATAAATCATAATTATCGTATGCAAATTCTTTTCCAGCTAATTAAATAAGGAAAGGATTTGAGATAATTATTATAAGGAAACTGGATTCCTTACAAACTGTGTTTTTCCTCCATATAAATAAAGCCTATGGGTTAAGGAAAAATATTAAGCCTTTTTCAGTTGAAAAATCAGTTTTCTGTCCCCTCCTCCTCTCTCCCAAAACCGGCGCACACACACCCCCTTTCGGGTCGTTTTTGTTGTTCGGGTTTCACGGTTCTGCTAGAGGAACGTTCGTTGGTTGATTACAGGTGGACTATCATCAAGCAATCCAGGTAAATTATTCTAACCTAATCCTTTAGGTTTAGAGCTACAAACGATTAAGATCATTAGGCTTTAATGGGTTTTTAGCTTTTATCGCTTCCGCACAAATAAGATCAAAACAGCGTGTTTCTGATCACGTGGGTTTTAACAGTTTGTTTTAAACCTACGAGATATATCAAACCAGCGAGGTTTTGATAGATCTGAGATAATCCTCGGATCAGTTTGATCCAAGGATACCCACGAAAACCCAACAATTCATGCCCTAGAACTTGTTGGTATTCAGTGACAATTTCATTATCTCCTAGATCAACATTGTCCTTATGATTTGAGAATGGAAATACATTTTCCACGAATTTCACATCCTTGCTGACGATGAGTTTCCCCTTCTCTAAATTATAGATTTTATAGCCTTTTGTGCCAAAAGGGTATCCCAAAAAAACTCCTGCCTTTCCTATAGGAGCAAATTTATCTCCTTTTGTTTCGGTGTTCCAAAAATATGCTAAACACCCCATGAGACACATGTGATCATAAGAAGGTTCCCTTCCAAACATGATCTCATAAGGTGTTTTGTATTTGATTACCTTGGATGGTAACCTATTGTTGATGTAGGCAACTGTTAAGACACATTCCCCCCAAAACCTTGTGGGCAACTTCCCTTCGAACCTTAAGGCACGTGCTATTTCAAAGAGGTGTATGTGTTTTCTCTCTGCTACCCCATTTTGCTGTGGGGTGTGTAGACAAGTAGTCTCAAGTTCGATGCCATGGTCGGTGTAAAAGTTTCTCATGCGATTGGAGGTAAATTCTCCTCCATTATCACATCAGATTCGTTTTATGTTCCTTTTAAATTGTGTTTGGACAAGGCTATAAAAGTTGATCAAGTAGTCGCTTGCCTCATATTTATGTTTGATTATGTAAACCCAAACGGCCCAACTATAGTCATCGACTATGGTGAGAAAATAACTCTCATGTGTAAGTGAAAAGGTTCTATAGTCACCCCAAATATCACAATGAATCATATCAAAACAATCATTCGTCTTTGTTGTACTTCTTTGAAAAGGAAGTCTAGTTAATTTTGCCTTTAAACAAGAATCACAAAAATCTTCCTTAGAATTATGACTAGTAACCTTACAAAAAGAAATATGAGACAACTTGCAATTCGATGCGTGACCAAGCCTTTTATGCCATTGATTTGAGGTTGTTACCGGCATAACTTTCCGATCTTCTTGCATGACCCTCATTCTGTAAAGTTCGCCAATGCACTTACCCGTTCCAATCAAGTTCCTTGTCTTCAAGCCATGTATGACAAAGAAATCCAGGAAGAAGGTGATGGCACATTGCAAATCTTTTGTTAATCGACTAACTGACAAGAGATTGCATTTGAACTTTGGTATAAAAAGAACCCCTTTGATTATGATTCCCCCTTTAAAAATAAGTTCACCGTTTCCTTTTATGGGAACGGTTTCACCATTGGGGATGGTGATCGGTGTTTATTGTTACCTGTAAAAAGGTTCTCAAGAGACTCCCGATTGTAGGTCATATATTCGGTTGCCCCTGAGTCAAGAATCGAGTCACCTTTGTCGTTAAATTTACTTGCCATATTTCCCCTTGGAGAGTTGTTAGTTTTTTGATCACCGATCTTGCCAAACATTTTGAGAAACATCTCATATTATTCATCATTTAGCCCTGGTATCTTGTTGGTACTAGCTTCGGCCAAGGCTGCCTTCCGCTTTATCACCTCCTTCTTTCCCTTTCCTGGCCACCAATCCGGGTAACCGACAAGCTTGAATCATCCATCTCGAACATGCCCATCTCTTCCACAAAAGGTGCAGTGTCCTGTCTTGTTCTGCCCTACCTTGTCGATCCTTTGCCAAGGCCTTTTGTAATTCTGGTTGTCATAGCTAACTTGCTGGAGAGCTACCGCATCAGGAGTGGGCGTAGTCCTTTCTCCAGTGGATGGTATGCCGTTCCAAGGCTTGGTGTTGGCTTTGTAGCAAGTATTTGAGTTCTCATAACAAAGAACTCGGCATCGAGGCCCATCAAAAACTCTTAGAGTCTTTCCTTTTCATTGAGTTCTGTAATGTTTTTCCCAACATTGCAACTGCATCCATTGCATGTCGGCAAGACGGAGTCGATCTCATCCCATATGCTTCTTAGCTTGGTAAAATAGGCTGAAACAGAGGCTCCTTCTTCGCGCGTCTGCGTGACTGATTGCTTTAGTTCGTATGTTCTTGGAGCACTCTCCTTCCCAAACCTCTCATGCAAGTCATTCCAGACTATGAGGGCTGTGTTAGCATACTTTACGCTGCTTTGTATCTCCTTCACCATAGCAGTGGTGAGCCATCCTTTGATCATGGCGTCGCACCGCATCCATTGCATATACGTGTCATCCTTCTTGTCGGGTTTGAGAAGAGAGCTGTCGACAAAACCAATCTTGTTCCTTGCGAACAAAAAATTGGTCATCTCCTGGCTCCAATCATTGATGTTGTTATCGGTAAGATTTTCGTTTACATGGAGTTGTTTCGGGTAGTAGGAAGGATGTAGATAATACGGAGAATTGGTGTCGACTGATTCTCCATTGTTTTGGGAGTTTTCCGGTTTATCGTTGGCCATAAGGGTTTTGCTGTTTATGATCTTAATTGGTCTAATACCATGAAGAAATTGGTAATTAGAGAAATTAAAACTTTCTCTATTGATCTTTCATTCTAAACCAAAAGTCGAATTAAATACACGAGGAAAAGCTAGAAACTAGGAAAGGCAATCAAACAAAGAAAGAAATCAACAAAATAAAATAAAATATCCTTATTAATCAGTGGCCAAAAATACCGGAATATACGATACGATATAATCCAATATAAATTGTGCCTTCTAATTATTTTATAATCCAATGTAGAGAGTGAAAAGCTAGAAACACATGCCTCTTTCTTTTTACAACAACCAATTATAGAAAACAGGAAGTGTTTTCTTTCGATTTATTTTCATTGTAGATTTCATTAGTTTGGTCATAGCTGCTATTTTCATTTGTTACATTAACGATAGAGTAAACCTGAAGAATAGGGGGCAGAGGGCTTCTTGAGTTTTAGAACAACTACATATAGGAACACGTAAATGATTTCTCTTTATTTGGTTTCATCATAGATTTGACAACTTCGTTTGACATGAATTCATATATGTTAGAAATGTTTTACAACTTGTATATAAATTTCATTAGTATGTTTTGTCTTTTTTGTTTTGGATTTACTAATTTATGTTCTACTTAAAGTTAAAATACCAAACCCATTAATGCTCCAAACAACTTAATGTATATGAAATTGGATGCATGCACAACAACGATTAAACCACTCAAACCAAGAAATAGTTGGTAAATAGTTTAGTTCGTTTATGGTAGATAGTAAATATGACCATTGATAATTAATAACATTAATTATTGTTTTCAATTTTTTAAAGGGCACAATGAATAAAAAGTTAAGCATGTTTTTAATTAAGATTCGGTAAATGTACTCTTAGTGTGTGACTTTTGATTAATCATAAACACTTTTGTACCACTAATGATTTGAGAAAATTAATGATCCATTAACTGGTTTTAAGACAAACCTTTTGTATTTGCAACTTATCACGAAATAAATGTTCAATTAGTGTGTTGTAGTAAATGACATATTGCAATTAGTATATTAATATGCTTAATTGTCTACCCTCTCTCGTGTTTTAATTGCTTTTAGGACACACCTTTCCATATATCAAACCGACAACACATAAAATGTATGAATACTGTGTTGTTTTATGTATATAAATAGATGGTCATAAACTTTTGTGTCTAGTAAATAACGACTACACACATTTTCCAATCTTGATTATTGAGTTTGTTATTCTCAAGGATTTGAGTATTAATAATGACTCTTTGGCTATTAAAGTTAGGGTATATAGGTTGTGGGAGTCACTAAACTGAAAGAAGACCGGAAAACTTATTAGCTTGGATATGGTTATTATTGACGAAAAGGTACTTTCCTTCTTTTCACATGTCTCAAATCCTTTAAAGTTATGTATATTCAGATTCGTTCTATCATGTAGCAAAGTCTAATGACAACAACAATAAGGAAGAATCTGATTGATAGGTTCAACAATTTGTTGAAAGACGGCGTCATGTACATAATCCAAAATTTTAAGGTTGTTCTAAATTCAGGAGACTTTAGAGTGATTGATTTTGGCTTCAAGATTTTGTTCGCTCTTATAACGAAATTGAAGAAGGTTGATGATCATCCTGCTATTCCGATGCATGGTTTTCATTTTGTTGGTCAAAGTAATTGACCCACGTGTTAATGACAACACACTTTTAACCATAGTCACATAGTTCGCGGATCGCTTCGGTATGTGAACGAGCACCAGAAATGCTTTTCGTTAGGTTAGGCGTATTCGGTGCGGAGGGGGGTAGGTTCATTTCGGTATGCGTCCGGTACGATGTACCTTACGTTTCGATACGTTGTACCAACTACCAAAAACATATTTTAGGAACCAAATCTTAAATAACATTTTAGTTACAAAAAACAAATTACCAAACAAAAACATAATAAATAACAAAAATAATTTCAATTTAAAGTCATTAAATAGTGCCGAATTGAAATTCAGAATCATAAAAACAGTGCAGAATTGCAATCCACATGCCTTAAAATAGTGCAGAAATCCACAAAGGTGACAAAACAGTGCAAAATTGTTTACAAAACAGTAAAAAAACAGAATTTCAAATTCCCAAAAACATTAAATCAAGTCTAGACTCTAGACATCGTCCACCCTTGGCCTTGTTCCTCTCCCGTTGTCTTCCAAAATTTCTCATGCCATATCTTCCAATGTTGCACTTGAACCTTCCACATACGGACTTTCTGGATTCACGTCCCACTTTTTGTGCGGTCCACTTTTATTTTTTTTCCAAAAATTGGGATAAAAACCTAATGTTAGAATGGATAAACACCAATTTATTGGCTCTTTTGGAATTTAACCGGTTTCTCTTGACATTATGAATGTACGAATATGTACTCCAATTTCTTTCCACCAAAGAACTATTAATCAGGTGTGAAAGAACCTTCTTTGCTACTTCGGCCAAATCCGATGTTTCAACTCCATACGATGACCACCAATCTATTCCATCCATTCATATGGAATCTTGCAAATTGCTCTCGTAACATCTTGTCCCCTTCATCATTTTCCGCAATTTTTTTGAAGGCATCCAAAACACCAAGCTCAACTTCTTATTTTGATTTGGTGCTTTTCTTGCAATACCACCCGTCAAATTTTCAAGATATGTTTTATCATAAAACCTTGGGTTTAATGCAAACCCCAAACAATGTAGTGGGATTGTCATCTTGTCCCACCTAGATACAAGTATTTTCTTACTTCCGAGTAATAGCTAGAATATGTATTTTCTTTCATGACATCTTTTATTTCACCTAACATGTTATCCATCATTTCATAGTTCTCTCCCATTTTAGGACCATCACCATCACAAAAACTTTATTAGTAGAAAAATAGGTTTGTAATTGCCAACACATTCCCAACATCATCCCAAAAGTCATCATCCTTAATTGTGTTGGCAATTTCAACCCCTAAATTTCTTGTGTTTTCATCCCCTTTTTAACCCATTCTCTCCAAGAATCAAGGACAATAGTGGTAGCAAGAACCCCCCTACAATCTATAATTCTTTTGAATAATATATAGTGGGATGCAAACCGAGTTTTGGCAACCTTTAACAACTCTAGTGTTTAGTTTGCTCGAGATAGACAAGGCATGGGTGTGGTTAATAAAATACTTAACAATTGCCTTGCCTCTTTTATACATATTTTGTAGCCAATAAAATTGGTTTGCCATGTCTTTGAAAATCAAATTTAATTTGTGCACGCAACAAGGAGACCAAAATATATGTTTGTGTACCTTCTAGATCTCACGTCCGACCGCTTTAGAGTTAGCCGCATTGTCCATTACCACTTGCAACACATTACTCAGTCCAACGCTCTCACTAGCTCCAAGTAGGAATTTAGAATCTCTAATCCCATTTTTTCAAACCCGGAAAAATCTTCCGCATACATGAACATTGTACCAGGAGAATTGACGTCCAAAACGTTAATAAATGGCCTATTTTTCACATTAGATCATCCATCCGAGACAATTGAAACCCCTTGTGTACCAAGTATCTTTCACTTGTGTTAGATCCTTCTCAACGTCCCAAACACATTCATCTAGTAACACCGCCCTCGCCTTTTCACTATATGGAGGTTTATATCCATCCGGTGCCTTTTTGATAGCATGCACCATTTCAATAAAATGTGGGTTGCGTAGCATATTGAAAGGTATCCCATTTGCACACAAACCTCCAACGATCTTCAAGTCAATTGCGTTTCTCTCCAACATCCCAAAGGATTCTTCAAGGCGCTTCTTTGATGATACATTTTTCGAAATCACCGGGTTCTTTAACGACTTCGCAACTCCACCATTTTTTTATTCTTTTAATTTGTTCCAAGTTCTTTCATATGTTTGCCTATCTTTAAGCAATTTTGGACACCTCTTAATGTCTGCTTTTTCCCCCACTGTTAGCCCAAAGAAATGTACATGAATTCTCGTATAAGAACTAGTGTACGTGCCTTTACAGTGTTTGCAAATCCACAACTTTGCCCCGCTAACATTTTTACTTTTCCCAGCACCAACATACGTGACTTCTTCTGCTAACGGTTTGGATGGATCCTTCTCTTCGGTAGCAGGTGGATTTTATTTTGTTTGTGGTTAAACTTCAACAAATCCTTCTATATAACATTCTTCTGCCTTCGGATTTAAAATATCAGGTATATAGGACGACCCAGACCCAAAAACCATTTTGGCAATTTAGAAAAAAGAACATAAGCAAAAAAGACAAGTAGATGAAAATTGAGTCCGGATTCTGGAATGTGGAATCTAAGTTAATAATTAAAATGACAAATTGAATGAGAATCATTAATAAATGTAGAGAATAAGAGAATCGATGAGTCATTTGGTTCCTAATTTGAAATCGAGACAGAAAACGAGGGGTCGGATGGCCAAAACGGGTGTTATTTCACGCTTTGAAATTGGAGTACTGACTTCTCAAATTTGCTATTAATTGTTAAAATTAAGCATCAAAATCGCGTTTATAGCGTAATTGGATCACGGATTGAACAGTTAATTGATCGATTTGACCATAGATTGGAATCGATTAGACCATGACTTTGGAATGGCGATCGGTATGATGTTGGAATCGAAATCAAAATTGTATCTTGATTGTCTATTGGATCGCAAACTGAACATTAAATTGATCGATTGGACCATCGATTTGGATCGATTGAACCATCGATTTGGAATGGGATCACCATGATTGGTACGTAGATCGTGGCATCTTGATTGTCTATTGATACTATTTTTAACATACATACTTTATGTTAGCTCCTAGTTCTGTCTGTAAAAGTAAGTGATAAAAGAAGAAAGATTCATTTGACAGAAGTATGAAGTCAACAGAATGTGATCTATCGCAGAAGGCTCGAGATCATTCAAGTTACAATCGATAGAACCTCTGTGACTCGCCAGAGGTTCTGAAGTCCCAAAGAGCTAGAGTCTCAAATCAATCATACCAGAACCTCTGTGAAGCTCGCCAGAGGTTCTAATTACTTCAACCTCTCTGAAGATCAACTCTCTGTAAAACGGTTATTTCTCCCCATGTGCATCTCATGTGCTGCTCAGCCGACTTACTTTCGACGATAGAGATCAAGACACGTGTCAACATCTTAGAAGGTCTGTTAGGATTTGAGTAGTATAAATAGTCGTTTGTTCTTCATTCTTTGTAAGTGCTTTTTATGTATCATTTTGGAAAGATTACTGTTCCATTGAATTCTTAATTGTAAGTTCATATTTGCTTGAAATCCAAAGTCATTTTCAATTGTATTGAAAATCATTTGAAGCAATTGTTCATTGTTCTCTTCATTGCATTCTTACACTATTCTTATCTGCACTCAATCTGTTGAAGATCACATTTACAGTTCTTATTAAATCACTTCCGCTGCAAATCTATTGAACTATAATTTTTGTTTCAATCAATTGCAATCTAATTTGGGACCAACATTTGGTATCAGAGCAGAATTGAATTGAAAATTCAATTGATCCCTGTTTTGTGTTGAATTGATTCGATCTTCATCTTCGTCTTCATCTTCTTCATCATTTTTGAATTCTTCATTTTACTCTAATGGCAAATTCCACAAACACGAACTTCATGAGCATCGGATGACAGTCTAAGCCCCCAACCTTGGTGCGTGATGAATTCCAGCAATGGAAAATCAGGATGATTAATTTCCTTGAAGGAATTCATCCCCAATTATGGAGTTCCTTCACAACCGACCCTATATTCCTGCTTCACTGCTGAGATCCCCGAATACTACCAACCCAAATTGCCACAAAATTGGGATGAAAATGACAAGGAGTTATTCAGTCTTGCTCCTAAATGCACGAGACTTCTCATTATGACTCTACCAAATGAAATATTCGAGTCTCTAGATCATTGCACCACTTCACATGAGTTATGGAGTGAGTTACTGAAGCAATTGGAAGGAAGGGTGAAAACTCTCATAAACGAGTATCATGAGTTTAACGCCAAGGAGGGCGTGAGTTTAAAAGACACATACTCAAGGTTCAACATCCTGATTAGTAAGTGTCAAAGATGTGGTGTGATCAGAGCCAACGAAATAACAATATGTTATTCTTGAAGAGCTTAGGGACAGAATGGATGCATCTGACTATGTCTATCCGATCAAATCTAGATCTGGAAGCAATATCTCTGGCTGATTTATTTGGTTCTCTTGCAAGTCAAGAATCTCTGGTAGCTCAACTGAAGAGTAGCAGCATTAGTGGCTCTCTGGCATTGGTGGCTGAAGGAGCTAAGAGAAAGGGAGAGAAGAAGTCGACAGAGGAGGAGAAGAAGAAGAAGGTGTTGGTAATTGAAAGTGAGGATGTAGAGGATATGAGCTCTGTAGAAGAGATGTCCATGAGGGACATGATGAAAACCCTAGTCTCTTTTACCAAAGACTACAGAAGGGGTTCTGCAGGAAGAGGGAAGAATATAGAGTACTCTGAGAGAAGAGGTGATGAAGAGAGAAGAGGAGAAGTGGACAGAAGGAGAGATTATGACAGAGGAGGTTATGATAGAAGAGCTTTTGAGAAGGAAGATTAGTGATCCCATCAGAGGATGGAGGATGGAAGGAGTGATCCATAAAAGGTCGCTGACGGATGCTTCAGATGCGGAAAGCCAGGTCACTATGCCTCAGAGTGCTAGGCAACAGGACCCACGGCTCCACAGAAGCTTGTCCCACCATAGAGGCTGGCTCAAAAGCCTAAACAAGACGCCGCCTACTTTAAGAAGAAGGCGGACTATTACAACAAGAAGGTGCTTCTAGCTCAAACCAGTGAGCTTGTAACTGATGAGTCCTCTAGAGAGGATGAGCCATAGAAGAGCTGGCTGGTGGCTTTTGAGGATGTTGGGTCTGAAATACTGTTGCTGAGATACCACTGCTAGCATGAAGATTAACACTGTTGAAGATCTGTCTAACAGATTACCACTGCTAGTTTGATGGTTACCACTGCTGATCAACTTACCACCGCTGGCACAAAGTTACCACTTCTGATGCTGAATACAACTGCTTTTGTTTTTACTACTGCCAAAAGAGTCACAATAAGGAAAGGATTTTGAAGACTGAAGATAAGGAATAGATGCGAATTGGAGATATCTTAGAGATTATTGTGTAGATCTACATTCCTTATTCTTATCTTGTAATTCTTATAAATAGATAGTTGATAGATGGTTAGAATTACGGAGTTCATTCAGTTTTATGTTTTAGAATATTGAAGCTTCAAGATTGTTCTTGATCCCTGCAATTGAGAAAAATTGCACGTCTGTTTTGAGCCTGTTCAAAGCAGATTGGGGCTTTGGTTTGTAATCATTAAACTGTTGATCAATATACAATCTGTTCTACAAATTCATTGTTAATCTTTCAAAGTGTTATTCTGCGACTTCTTTGAATTGTTTTCTGTTCTTGTTAAATTGATCCTGACAACTGGTATCCGAGCTTGTTTTTCTCAGAAAATCAATTAACAATGGATTCCCAGGAAACTGTCTTGGTTTCGAAAGTTCCCATGCTCAAACCCAATGAATTTGACATGTGGAAAATCAGGATCCGTCAATACATGCTTCTCACAGATTATGCTATGTGGGAGGTTGTAGAAAACGGACCTGGTACTGATGAAGCTATCCCAGAAGGTGCTGCAAGACCTCCTCCCAATCTGATACTGATAGGAAAAGAAGGCAAACGGAGATGAAGGCATTGAGCACTCTGTTGTTGGCTATTCCCAATGAATACCAACATCAACTCGTAGCTGCACTGATGCAAAAGCTCTTTGGACTGCACTTGAGAAGAGGTTCTCAGGAACCAAAAGCATTAAGAGGAATCAGAAGGCCATCCTAAAGCAACAATATGAGAACTTTACATCTCTGAAGAATGAGTCTATGACTCAAACTTTTGATAGGTTCAACAAGCTGATTGGAGAACTTGCTACTGTAGATGTGAAGATGGATAAAGATGATGTGAATAAGAAGTTCCTCAGATCTCTTGGAGAGGAATGGCCTATTTACACTGTCTCTTTCAGACAAGGGGATGACCTAGAAGACAAAGAACTTGAAGATCTGTACAATGATCTGAGGATCTTTGAAGCAGAAGTGGAGGCCAAGAGAAAGCCAATTGGATATTCACACAACACTGCTCTTCTTTCTGCTGAAAACTCTACTTCTTTTAATACTACTGCTTCCTTTAATACTTCTGCTGCTGATAATATATCTAACAAAAACTCTTCTACATCTCAGGAATCTAATGGTGATGCTGTTCTGGAAGCGTCCTAGCTAGTCATGTGAAATCATCATTAATCAATGATGATTTAGAACAGATTAGTGCTGATGATCTGGAAGAGATGGATATCAAGTGACAGATGGCTATGCTTACCATGAGGATCAAAAGATTTATCAGAAGGACTAGAAGGAACAATTTCACTGCCAAGAGAGGAGATCAGGCAGGTTTTGATAAATCAAAAGTCAGGTGCTATAAGTGCAATGAGCTTGGTCACTTTGCTAGAGAATGCAAAAGAGGACCGTCAAATCCACAAGGCACTGGAGGTGGATCATCACAACCCTCCAGATTCAACAACAGAGGAGACAACACTAGTTCTTATCAAGCACTGGTGTCTCAAGAAGGTCTAGGATTTGACTGGAGTGATCAGGCAGAGGAAGTTGTTCAGAATCAGGCTCTTATGGCAGAAATCACAGAGGCTTAAATCCCATCAGAGGTATCTTCTAAACTCTGCTCAAATCCTTGTATTGAAACTGTGAAAAAATTACAGGGATCATAATCAGGCTCTGAGTGATAGTATTAGGAAAATGAAGAGAGAGATGAGAGAATATGGCCAAATCATTGAAAATCTGGAAGATCAAATCAAGGCTTACAAAGCCAATGAACTCCAGTTTGAATATGATCACAACTACTGGAAGTGGGAAAAGAAAGAGTATGAGAGACAGTTGTCTAAGGTTAGGGATGAGTTAGCTAGTGTAAGGAAGGAATTGACTACTGCTAAGGATGACCTAGAAAAATTTTCAAAGTCATTGATAGGCGGGTTGACACCCCCCCTAAATCTAACCGCAAGTGTACGGGTCGAATCAAGTAATATGTACTGGTAAGTACGAGATCGAACCAAGGGAATTAGAACTGAACGTCACAATGGCTAATATTCACTATTGACTGGACAATCCGAATTTTGAGTTGTTGATGATTAAAGTAATACTAATTAAACTAAACAAATAGAACGACAAATAAACTAAATTGGTAAACTTCAGTTGAGAAAACTGTTGAGGGGTTGGAAATCCTAAGGTTTTCACAAATAAACACTTTACTTTGGACAATTATCAGTATTCTCTTTCATAAAACCCATCTTGTAAAAACCACTATTGTTCTCTCTCGAATAACAATAGATCGATTTGGAAAAACAATGTTTTATCTCTCGATCTCAACAATTGATTCCAAAAAGCATTACGCATTCAAGATTAACTCGGGACTAAGGTTTACTTGGTATATCTCTATCCAATTTCTCACCTCAGGCATACAATTCTAATTCTAATTAACAATTAATTCTCTCGAACTTAAAAGTTAACAAACAGATCGATTGAAAGTTGGCCAGACTCACAAAAGCATTAAATCCAAAAATCATATGCTTCACTAATAAAGAAAACTGATAAAAGTCACAAATTACGTGTTCATAAGCTTAAAACCAAATTCAAACCAACCCCCAACATCTAAAGATTAGTTCATGTTGGGGGTATAAACAAAGAAATCAAAAGAACATGAATCCATAAGTTTAAGGCTAAAAAAACTCATAAAAACTCCCTTCGATATGCTTAAACCCACGAAGAACGCAAGGATTTCGGTGTGGAATCACTCTTCAATCGTGTTGTGTTCTTCTCCTTGATGAATTCTCCAGCCAAAGATTGAGTAAGATGATGTAGTTGTCGCCCAAGTTTAGAGAAAAATCGTAGATAATGAAACCCTAGGCTGAAAAGTGCTATTTAAAGAAGCTCCACGTTCCCGAGACTTGTCCCGGGACTTCAAGTTTCGTGTTTACATAAGCCTAATCCAAAGTCAGCAGCCTAAGGGACTTATCCGGGACTTCAAGTCTCGTGAAATTTTCTGACAGCACTTCAACTCTCATGCCAAGTCTCGTTGAGCACTGATTTTCGCGAATCTTTTGAAGCTTTAAAACGCATCTCGAACGCTCGAACACCCATCTTTCTCACTCGGCTTCCATCAACTCTATCAAGCATTCGGTTTTGCACCAAATCTTCACTTTTTCTGCCTTTATCTGAACATTCCACGGTATCGCTAGATATTCCTGAAATTCTTGTTTTAAAACCGTAAAATCTAACGCTTTCTTTACTTGAGGATATCAAACCCATTGGAAAAGGACTAAAAATAACACCAAAAATTGGTGTTATCAGTCATCCAAAGCCTTAGAGTCCATCTTAAAATCACAAGTCAATGATGACCTAAAAAGAGGGATAGGATACAACAATACCCCTCCTCGATATGATCAGAACTATATTCCTCCTACCACTGATCTGCTTGATAGAATGGATAGAGGAGAGTTGAAAGAAGGACTATAAAGAGTAGATCCAGTAGAGACTGAGAAGGAATCTGATGAGAAAAGTACAACTGAGACCATCCCTAATGAGAACCACATTCTCACCAATGAGAAGGAATCTGATCAGCCAAGAGGGAATAAAAGAAACTGGAACAATCATTGGGCTCAAAGTCATGGTGTTGATCTAAACAAAATAAACAGACCAAAACCATGTTTTATTTGTTGTAAGCTCAATCATCTAGCTAGAGACTTTTACTTCAATCCAATCAACCAAAGAAACAGTTTTCAAAGATCAACATCTGATTGGATTGGAAGGAAACAACAAAGGTTTTCAGCAAGAAGATTTGAGCTTGCATACAAAAGATTTGTTCCTAAACAGAACAGACCAATTCAACCTAAAAGAAAAGTTCAAAAGAAAAAGGTTGAAAGAAGTCTGTAAAGATGGTTGCAAAATGGGTACCAAAAGCAACAGTAAGTGATACTGCTACTTCTGAAAGCAGTGGTAATAACTGCAGGAGTGTAGAAGTAAATACTGCTGCTAGCAATAATAGCAGTAGTAACTCAAACACTCCTAAAGTTAATACCTGATAACTCCAAAATTATACATATTTTACTCGCATCAGTTCCGCACTTTTATCTTCATTTTGAGAGTATTTTCGATATGTTTGACTTAAAAAGCTGTAAATCCTAATTTTGTAGTTTTGGAGGTGCTTGAGCGTAAAAGTATAAAAAGAGGGTGAAAAGCGTCAAAAGGAGACTTTTGTGCAGACTTTGCAAATACGAACTTTTCTTGGCTCCTAAGGTGGTTTCCTTGCTCTCTAAGTCAAATAAATTCCTCCAAAAGACGGATCTTCAACAGATAAGGCAAGGAAAATATTTTGGAAGATCCCGGAAGCTGTTTTTGATTGTCTCGCGCCGCGAAGGAAATGGCTCGCGCCGCGAGGAGAAGGCTCGCGCCGCGAAGGAAACTCTCGCGCCGCGAAGCTCGGCTTTTCTCGTCAGGAAGCTTCCAGAAAATTAGGGTTTGTTCGTTAAGTGTTTCACTCCGCGAAGTGCTGTTTCGCGAACGCGAAACGGGGCCTGACGAGCTTCTTTTAAATATAGCCTTGAGTCATTCAGTTGAAGCATCCAATTTTTCTGTAAAACACTCTTAGATTTGTTTAGGTTAGATGTTGGGAGCCGCCTAGGGTTTCCAACCCGAGAAGACGGAGGCTCGATGTGACGACTACGGAGGAGATTCAAGGGAATGCTACGCCAAATCGACCGGTCTTTAGTTGGTTTGTCTAAGCATTCGTAATTAGTATGTCTATGTATTGATTCCTCTTGTGTGTCTATTATGGTTTGAATACTTTGGATTTCAGGTTATTAATTAGATGCATGATTTGTTGAATGTTATCTTTGATTCCAGTTTGATTCATATTGTTTGGTTATTTGAACTCATTGGTTGGGTGTATCTGTTTTGACCAAAATAGATAGACTCCGATAGGATAATCAACCTACCTTAACCTACCCTTTGACCAGGAGAGTTGTGTTAAGTGGTTACTCGGACCGAGAGTGACCTGGAGGTAGAAAACCATGCAATAGTGATAGAATTGGGTGACCGGTACTAGATTGTCTGACAAACAACCTAAGTATTGGGACTAGGAAGACCATCCTGGTTTATAATCTTAGATATACATGTTTGGGAGCTTTATGCTTAAATTCTGATAATAATCATTAATCTATGGTTTATGAAAGTAAACCATAATGGATTCATTTATCTCCAATGTATGTCTGTTCATCAGTTTTCCACTTCTTGGTTAGTATTAATTTTTATTTGTCTTTTATCTATATAAAATACTTTTTCAAAAGCAAACCCCCCATTTTCCAGATTGACTGATTAATACTTTAGTTGACATCTAGCTTAACCGTTCCCAGTGGTAGATACGATACCTGGACTTTCCTACACTATATTACTCACGATCAGGTACGCTTGCCTGTATATGTGGTAAGACAGTGGCTAGGCATTAGAGGTTAAAACTTGTTACGCTTTTTATGTATGATAATTACCGCATCAAGTTTTTGGCGCCGCTACCGGGGAACGGTAGTTACTAGATTTTTGATCTTTATTAGTTTGATTAATCGATCCTTGGTTGGGAATTTATTCCCAATTAAGTTATTTGCTTTCTAGTTTAGCTTTTAATTTTTAATTTTTCTCTTTTATATTTTCGTGCTACTCCGGGTATTTTTCTTGTGTTGCAGATATGGAGATCAACAAAGGACTAATCAAAATGATCTTCACTATATCATTTCACGGGAGACCTGGCGGAGAACCATATAAACACCTCGAAGCATTCGAAGACATTTGTAATCTATTCAACACTACGGAAGACGAGGTAAAATTAAGAGTATTTCCCTTTACCTTGACAAATAAGGCAAAAGACTGGTTTAAAAGATTAACCCCATGATCCATTAAGACCTGAAAAGATTTAAAATCTTCCTTTTTGTCAAGATACTTTCCCATCTCCAAGGTTAATAAAATAAAAGCCGAAATTCGGCAATTTAAACAAGGAAAAGAACATCTTGCGAAAGCATGGGAACGATATAAGGATTTACTCTTAAAGCTTCCAAACCATGGTATTGATGATAAAAGAGGTGATGGATATATTTTATGCCGGGTTGACTAACGATTCTCGATTATGGTTAGACTCATCTTGGGGTGGTATCTTTCATTATAAGACAGTTACGGAAGCACGTAAGCTCCTGGATGATTTAGAGGCACATTATCTAGACTGGTCCACTGATGAGGAGGAGAGCAAACAGGCACAGCTGAACGGGATTTCATCAGCCGATGAGCCGCAAATCAAATGCACAAACTGCAGAAACACTCCTCCAACGGAATGTCACACTTGGAAGTCAATTCTTGCGCAATCTAAGCCGAGTGGCGAAATAATCGAACAGTTGTTCCATCATTTTTCAGAACAGGGAAAGACGAGCACAAACAAAGAACAACAACTCCGAGGGTTCGTGAATTTCGTTGCAGAAATATACAAAAGTACCGACCAGATCCTCCGAGAAGTCAAGGGAGCATATCCTCATGTGGAAATAGACGAACAAGCTGAAGTGTTTACTGCTACGAAGGGAGGTAAGATTGTTGTGGAACCACCTATGCCCAAAACTAACCAAATTCCTAATCTGCAGGTTGTCGAACCAGATATCGAATTATCATCAGCCCCGATGAAAGAAGTCAAAGAGGAAACAGTCAAGGAGTCTACAACACCACATGAGCCGACACGAATCGAAGAGCTTTCGACAATGGATCAATCTTTGACTCAACATGAGGTAATTCCACCATGGTCCGATTCTGATGATTCTGACGATGAATTTTCATGGCAGGTTAACACAACGGAAGAATACCATGATGAAGACTGCCTAGATGGAACCGGAAATCTAATGCAAGATGATCAAGTCGAAGAATCGACACCCGAAGAAGCCTCGCCGGACCAATCCGTTCCTCAACCAAAGGTAAGTCAACCATTTGTTAAATCCGATGATTCTAACAGTTCTTTAATTTTACAGGATGAAACAATGGGTGAACAACCGGATGGCGAAGACTTTGAGCAAGAGGGATATGAGGAGCAAACTCCAAAAGAAAATCTATCCCACATTCAACCAAAGGTAAATCTCCCAATTTCTGAGTGTGATGATACTAATAATGATCCTTTGATCTGTCAGGTTGATCGGTACGAAGATCCTTTTTGGGAAGCCAGTTGCTAAAAGCAATTGGTTGAACCAACGCACATAATGGAGTATCTAAAGGATCTGGTTCCAAAGATACCAATCCCGAACACAAACCGGAGCGATAAGTGGTACGCAACTTACCTGGTGGATCACACGAAGGTAAATCAGTTAGCCCAGGTATGTACCACTACTTTCACCCTTGCTTGATTGCAAGTGGAGGGTGTTTGGTTTCAATTGAGGGTGCATAACCCCGAAGTTAGGCTCGAGACTCATGACAAAAACAAGCGCTTCTCGGGAGGCAACCCGTATTTTATCATTTTTTTCAGTTTTTCTTTGAGTTTTAGTTAAGTTTGAGTCAGTAGAGTCAATTGGAGTCAACCAAATCGATTTTTGAACGGAAAATTTTTTCGAACTTAGACAGAAAGCACTTCGCTTTCGCGAAATTTTCAGTTTCACGTTGTAACACCCCGCTAAAGCGGAAACGCGAGGCGTGACAGCTAAGATTTCAATGCGATAGGAGATAAACAACATCAAACATTTCATTTCAAGTTCATTGTTTATAGTACCAAAAGTTACATAACCAACCATAATTACAAAGTTCAAATATTACAAAACAACATTACAAAAGAAAAGTTTAGGTTTGATGTCGGTTGCAGCACAAACACTTTCTAATACCTTCTATTTTCCTGAAAAGCATGTTAAAAACAAGTGTCAACTACAAGAGTTGGTGAGTTCACAGGTTTTATATGCACAAAACATTTTCATATGCATAAATCTTTATCGTAAAACCAATGTTCAACCTCAACTGTTAAACATAACATTTATGCAACATATATTCTTGAGCCACTACTAAACCTAAACCTTTGCCCCAACGATCTACCTCAGAGGTGGTAGCGAACCACATGGGTAGAGCGTTCTCGCGAACTACCTCAGCGGTGGGACTAAAACCCCACATGTGTAGACGCTGCACTACCTCAGTGGTGGGACTAAACCCCACATGTGTAGTACCACATAT
This sequence comes from Centaurea solstitialis, assembly GCA_030169165.1. NCBI lineage: Eukaryota > Viridiplantae > Streptophyta > Magnoliopsida > Asterales > Asteraceae > Centaurea > Centaurea solstitialis. The sequence goes on along the minus strand of CM058044.1, from coordinate 9,895,576 downwards.
GATTACGTGCACCCTATACTCGTCAGTAAACAAAGGGTGGGTCCACTCTACCAAATAGCGCTATCCACAATAACCATTGGCTCGAAACGAGTTAATAGTAGTGTATTCAACATGGGACTTTTACTCAATATATATCATTATTTGCATAAACAACCGCTCGCAAGCAAATATTCATAAATCATTTATCAAGCAACATGCTTTTCACCCCAAAACGCGTAAAAACGGTAAAATAGGGGCCGTGAATACTCACCTTGAGTAGCTTTTACGTTTTAAAACAACCGGTAGTGCGTGAACAAATCCCACTCCAATTCTACTTATGCCCTATCACATACGTAATTAACGTAAGTCTAAATTCAACGGTCCATATCTAGCAAGTCAATACCGATATCCTATTATAATGCCATTACTTAATTTTATTAAGGTCAACTTAGTATAAAATAGCTTTTAGTTACTTTATAATAATATCCAAACATGTGGAAATTCTTGAAGTTTGCAAAATAACATTTTTGAAAAAAAGTCAGATTCAGGCAGATTTGTCTTATTGCAAAAGTGTCACCTTTAAGCCTAGTTCCAAAGGAAGATAAGTTGCCAAAATTTTACCTACTGATATTGGGGATATTAACATCATTTCCTCCAAATTTCATGATTTTTGAAGGTGTCTAACATATTTTAAAAATTCTTGAAAAATCAGTGTGCATGTATCAATATTGGAAATTCAAGTCAGTGGAGTTTGTACCATAGAGAATTCATTACTACTCCAAAATTTGAATTTCAAAAGGGATTTTAAAGCTAACTCAAATATCTAACAAATGAAACAAGTTTCACATGATTTGGATGGTTTTTGAATGAGATATGACCTCATGAATTCATGCATGTGAATCTGTCATCATTGGACAGATTGCACCCCGAATTTCTTTTCATTGGTTGCACATTAAAAAATCCACCAAATCAAGTGTTTTCAGGTTCTTTGGAAAGCTAACTCACTGAACTTGAACTTAGACTCAAGAATCATGCATTTTGGATAAACCATCATGGAGATATTCATGTATCAAGTCAACACAATTTCTGACCAGTAACTGATTGCACACTAAAAAGTTTTGTAATGGTTGAAGGTCTAAAACTTGGAATTTTTGAGTGATTCCAATGGGGTTTGAACCCTAACACATAAAATATTAATCTATAAAATTTTTAGAGAAAGAGGAGTCCAAAAACACCCTTTTTGGGTCATCCAAACACCATGCAATAATCTGTCAGCATCACTCCAGAATCAAAACTCAACTTTATTACTCAAAAACACTTAGAATCTTCAAGATTTTGAGGGTTTATTTGACATTAAGCTAAAAACCCTTATTTTTAACAACTAAATAAAAGAAAGATGCTTGAATATCATCCAAACACATGCATAAAATCATAGATATATTCAGCCCCTTAGGAGCATCAAAACATCCAATTTTTGTGGTTTTTCAATCCAAATCTTGTGTTCATAAGGAAAGTCATAGATTTTTACCATCCATCAAATGTTTTTAAACATTTTCACGGTTCAATCTCTTCTCCAAACATCAAGATCGTCATTCAACCAAAAAGAAGGTTTATCATCAAGAAAATGCAAGAAAAAGCACCAAAAGTGCTAAAAATCAAAGCTAACGTACACCTTTTACCCTTACCTTGATGATGAAACTATTATGGTTTTTGAAACCTTGATTTAATCTTCAAACAAACTCAGATTTGGGATGAAGGTGGCTGACTTCTAGAGAGAGGAAGAGAGAAGAAGAGAGAATTGTTAAAGAAGAATTGTAGAGAGAGAAGTTAGAGAGAGAGAGAGATGATGGAAATGAAGTGAAAGGATGGGTGTGGAGGGATTCAAAATCAGCAAAAGAGAGTGGTGTGGTGTGTCTTGGACGCCAAAAAGAGAGAAAGAGAGTGTGAAATGAGAGTTGATGGAGAAAGGAAGTGTGTAAGTAAGAAAAGTGTTGTATTGGTTTAAGAGAGATTCTTGTCTCCCACTAATTCAAACCATGTGCACCCAAGATGGTTTTCTTTTTGAAATTAAAATGGCTAGACTTTTAACAAAAACAATTTAGTTTTGTTGAATTTTTGTAGTATTGGGTGCAAAAAAAAAAAAAAAAAGCTGCTAAAATTAGAAACCGTTACCGAAAATGCGCGTTTTTGCGAATTTTACGTAACGAAAAGCAGTTTTTGAATTTTAATTAAGGAACTCACTAAAATTTAATACCTTTAATATTTTAGGTCATTTTATAATTTATCTTAACAATCTAGTGGTCGGAATCGGGACCTGCCATCAACAGTCAGTCGGTTTCGCGAACCGAATACAGTGTCAACTTAAAATTGCCAAAGGCAATATACTAAGCTATATATTGCCAAAATTAACTATTTGGGATATAATATTAATATATTCGATGTACCGAACCCTGTTCTATTAATAGAATCAGTTAAAATCAGTGCTAACCTGAAGGCCAAAAATTGTCGGTTGTCACATTTACCCCCTGTTGAAAGAAATTTCGTCCCGAAAATTTACTTCTTGCCACACACCGGGAGCTCTTTCACGAAGAGGTGAGGGTACTTATTTTTTATAAAAGCTTCGCGCTCCTAAGTGAACTCGGGTCCATGCTTCGAATTCCCACGGACCTTGACGATCGGTATCTTACTTCGCCTTAACTGCTTGATTTCTCGATTGAGAATTTCGATCGGTTCTTCAGTGATGTGCAATCGTTCTATGACTTGGACTCCTTCCAAGGGTAGGACCACTGCTTCCTCTGATAAACATTTCTTCAAGTTTTATACGTGGAAGGTGTCATGGATAGCACTGAGCTCCTGCGGTAGGTCTAACTTATAAGCTACTCGTCCGATCCTTTCCAGAATCACGAACGGTCCAATAAATCGAGGGCTCAGTTTTCCAGCTTTTCCCAAAGCGGAACAAACCTTTCCATGGCGATACTTTCAGCAGTACCCTGTCGCCAATCTGAAACTCGAGTGGTTTTCTGCGGTTGTCAGCATAGCTTTTTTTTTGTCGATCTCTGGCGGTCTTAAGCTTTTCTTGGATCATCTTGATCTTATCAGTGGTTTCTTGAACAATATCTGGCCTGATCAGTCGGCTTTCTCCTACTTCCAACCAATTAAGCGGTGATCTACACTTGCGTCCATATAAAGCTTCATACGGAGCGCACTGGATGCTGGTGTGATAGTTATAGATGTAGGAAAATTCGACTAAGGGTAGGTGGTCGTCCCAACTGCCTCCAACTTCTAACACACAAGCACGCAGCATATCCTCCAACGTTTGGATGGTTCTCCCGGTTTGTCCGTCGGTCTGAGAGTGGTAAGCAGTGCTTAAGTCCATTCTAGTACCTAATGCCGTCTGCAGTGACTGCCAGAATCATGACGTGAAGCGGCTATCTCTATCGAGATGATTGAGATTGGTACTCCATGACGCATCACTATCTCGTTGACATACAATTGCGCAAGTCGGTCAATGCTATAATTCTCTCGTATTGGCAAAAAGTGCGCAGATTTCGTGAGTCGGTCCACAATTACCCATATCGAATCATGATCCCTTCTTGGTCTTGGGTAATTTGGTCACGAAATCCATTGGTATCTGCTCCCATTTCCATTCTGGGATTTCCGGCTGTTGTAGAAGTCCGGATGGCTTTTGATGTACTGTCTTGATTCTAGCGTACGTCATGCAGTTACTCACATACAAGGCTATACCCTTTTACATTCCAGGCCACCAATAGTGCTCCTTTAGTCCTTTGTACATCTTGTCAGCTCCTGGATGTACCGAATACCTTGTTTGGTGAGCTTCATCCATGATCGTAGTTCTTAACTGGTCGATCTTTGGTATCCATACTCTGTCCTTAAAAGTGTCGCACTCCATCCGCCTTCACCTCAAACTCCTTTTCTATCTGGTGAAGGTCTCCTCCTTTAGTTGTCCGCCTTCAAAGCTTCCCCTCGGGTAATGCCAAAATGGGTGCACTGCACAACTTATGCTTGAGTAGCTGAAACGCTTCCTCTTGTTTCTCTCCCCAAATAAACTTCTTGTCTTTCTGAGTTAAAGTTGTCAGTGGTTGCGCGATCTTGGAGAAATTGGCAATGATTCGCCGGTAATAGCCTGCCAAACCAAGAAATTGTCGAATTTCTATCGGTGTCTTCGGAGCTTCCCATTTCTTTATGGCCGCAATCTACGCTGGATCGACATGGATTCCTTCCTTGTTCACTACATGACCCAAAAAGTGCACTTCACGAATCCAAAATTCATACTTATAGAATTTTGTGTAAAGTTCCTCGGTTTTGAGCAACTCCAGTATCAATCTTAAATGCTGCTCATGCTCCTCCTTGCTTCGCGAGTAGATTAGGATGTCGTTGATGAAGACAATTACGAATTTATCCATGTACGGTCGATATATCCTGTTCATTAAATCCATGACACATACTGGAGCGTCTGTCAAACCAAATGGCATGACCAAGAACTCGTAATGACCATACCGAGTTCTGAACGCTGTCTTGACGATATCTTCTTCTCGCACTCTCATCTGACGGTAATCTGACCGAAGGTCGATTTTGGAAAAGTAGGTAGGTCCTTGCAATTGATCGAACAGATCATCGATGCGTGGAAGAGGATAACGGTTCTTGATGGAGATCCTGTTCAGCTCCCTATAGTCGATGCACATGCGAAAAGATCCATGCTTCTTTTTGACGAATAAAACGGGGGCTCCCCAAGGTGAAGAGCTGGGTCGGATGAATCCCTTATCTAACAGCTCTTGAAGTTGATTTGACAGTTCCTGCATCCCGGACGGTGCTAGACGATAAGGCGACTTTGCTATGGGGCCTGCTCCGGGAACTAAGTCAATGTGAAACTTACCCGCCGTAGCGGGGGTAATCCAGGTAACTCTTCCCGGAATACTTCGGGAAATTCTCGCACCACTGGGATATCATGGATTTGCTTCTCCTTTGCCTTCTTATCTACAACGTGTGCCATGAATGCTACGCATTCCTTTCGTAGATGACTTCGCATTTTCATATATGACACTATCTTGATGTCTCTCCTTGGCTTTTCACCGTGTACTTCGAGTACACCTCCTTCGGGTAGTGCTAACACAACTATCTTCTCGGCACAACATATCGTCGCTCTGTGGTTAGACATCCAATCCATACCAACGATTATGTCAAAACTCCCTATCTTGATCGGGATTAAATCTATGCTAAAGTCCTTTCCTGATAAGCCTAGAGTGCATTTTCTGACTACCTTGTTAGCCTTAACTAACTTTCCGTTAGAGTATCCAATTATGTGCTCCTCTCTCAAATTTTGTGACTTCTTATTTATCTTGGTCTAAATTCTAACGACACATAACTTTCATCTGCTCCAGAATCAAATAGTACAGATGCAGGATAGTTATTCAGAAGGAATGTACCTGTCACCACGTCGGGATTCTGCTTCGCCTCCTCTGCTCCTATCACGAACGCTCTTCCTCGAGCCATACCTCCTCGGTTTCCTTGGTTTGCTGGTGGAGTTGGGTTTGCATCAGACCTCTGGTTTCTTTTGGGGCACGTGTTCCGGTAGTGGTCCAGGCTTCCACATTCATAACAGGCTCGTCTCTGTCCCGTTTTACAATCCTGTGCAACATGCCCCGCCTGGTTACACTTGAAGCAAGTAATGCATCTCCCCTTGTGTTGCTGATGACATCTATCACACACACGTTGTGGCCCTTTCCCTTTTTCCGGGGTCGGCGTCTGAATCCCAAAGTTCCTTGCCACTTTCGGTCTTTATTAACCCTCTCTCCGAACTTACCCTTCACCGGCTCTTCCATCTTCCTCTTCCCTTTCACACTGTCATTCGGAAACGTCCCTGATCGGACAGCATTGTTGGTGAGTCGGTTTGCTAGGTTGACTACTTCTTGCAGAGTCTTTGGGTCTGCTCGGTTACATTCCCTCGGATAACTGGAGATAATCCCCAGACATAACGATCCACTCAATTCTGTGTTACTAGGTGTGGCACTAGCTTGGCCAGTTCATGGAAACGGGTGGTATAAGTGGTGACATCACTTCCTTTCATCTCATGGTGCCATAGTTCGGCTTCCAGTTTCTGTATTTCACTCCTAGGTAGAACTCCTCCTTGAGCATCTTTTTGAAATCTTCCCAAGAAATCTGACCGGTTGCTTCACGGCCGCGGGTTTGGACTTGGGTGTTCCACCATGTTAGTGTCGTCCTTGCAACAGACATGCGGCGTATTCTACTTTGTTCCTTTCCGTACATTTGCTGATGTGGAGAACGGATTCCATACCCTCTATCCAAGTTAACAATCCAACCGCTCCTTCGGTCCCATGAAATTCTTTGGGATTGCACGACCTAAATGACTTATAGGTACATTCACGGTTCCTAGCGATATCCGCTCCCTGGTTGGTGTTTAAACCTGCCGCTACTTGGCTTACTATATTGGGTAAAGACGCTAGTACTTGTTCCGACACTAGCCTTGCAAGCTCAGGGTCCTCTTGTCTTGGAGGCATGATTCTAAATCATATCCACAATCAGGGTTTTAGTGCCAACTTCCCAAAAAAAATCTAAGTGTGGTTACGCAACTAGTTAATTCTCACAGCTCAAGTGTTATACGCTTCTAAGCTATCGAATTAACATATTACTTAGAATTTAAGCAATTATTACGACAAACATGCATTCATTGGCAATAGTAGCAAACATCCATAACATTCTGCATTTAAACCATCCAACGCATAATATCCAAATTCATACATTGAATATATATATCTCAAACAAATACATTTTGTACATGCCAAATGTAACTCACACAGTTTATGTTTTTCAGGAAATTTTTCGAAGGTTCCAACTTTTATTCTCTAGCCGTATGATTGGTTCATAAGCCTTATCCTACTTATTCATGGCTAGGCGTAGGTGATCAGGCTCCGCCTATCTATGATATATCAGAATAGCACCTATCCTAATCATACTAGTATTAAAATTCTCCTAACTTTTGAAATCTATAATTAAAAGTTTTAACTTATCTTAGAAAAAGGTTGGTTATAGTACTTGGTTTTTATGAAAAACGATGTTCTCTATAACCTATGGCTCTGATACCAAATCTGTAACACCCCGCTAAAGCGGAAACGCGAGGCGTGACAGCTAAGATTTCAATGCGATAGGAGATAAACAACATCAAACATTTCATTTCAAGTTCATTGTTTATAGTACCAAAAGTTACATAACCAACCATAATTACAAAGTTCAAATATTACAAAACAACATTACAAAAGAAAAGTTTAGGTTTGATGTCGGTTGCAGCACAAACACTTTCTAATACCTTCTATTTTCCTGAAAAGCATGTTAAAAACAAGTGTCAACTACAAGAGTTGGTGGGTTCACAGGTTTTATATGCACAAAACATTTTCATATGCAGAAATCTTTATCGTAAAACCAATGTTCAACCTCAACTGTTAAACATAACATTTATGCAAGATATATTCTTGAGCCACTACTAAACCTAAACCTTTTGCCCCAACGATCTACCTCAGAGGTGGTAGCGAACCACATGGGTAGAGCGTTATCGCGAACCTGTTTTTGGGTAAAAAATTGTAACCTTCAGTTATTAATGTAGTACACATATGTTAGGCACTAATCGTCAAAAGAAAAGGATTCTCATCTAAAAAGCGTACAAATAAAATGCTCGAAAGATTATGTGGACAACATGGAAAAAAATCCTTAATGCGATAAAAACCGCGGCAACAAATAGTTATAAATCATGTTATGCAACATGTTTCATCCAAACCCATATAGGGCGTGAAAATCACCTGATGCTTACGTTAACAACGTAGTCGAACAAATATAAGTAATATGCCTATCAAAACGTAATAAGTAGTTAAATTGGTACTATCTCGCAAGTCAATAGATTTCTTTATGTTGACTTGAATTCTTATTATAGTCAAGCTTAGATTAAAATAGCTTTGTTCATTATTAGAACCATAATTGAAATCGAGTCAAAATAACAATTTTGATTAAACGTCGAGTTTCTGGCAGATATGTATATTGCCAAAAGTTCATTTAAGCCTAGTTGGAAGATAAGTTCAATTTATCTACGATATTGGGGTATTAACATTTCCTCCAATAAAGATATTGGAATGTTTTTTTAAATTTGAAATCGTGTACATGTACAATATTGGAATAGTCGTGATCTTTTTGCATAACTTCGATGATCACTTATCTTTGTTGGAAGGTAGCCATATCTTTATTTCAGGACCTTATCTTAATACAGGAATATTATCCTGGAAGATATCTTACGATTCTATTCGTTCGATCATTCGATGATAAAATTTCACCCAAACAGTTTGCCCCCAAGATTTAGAAAATAAGTTATAGATTTTCTGAATCTTACATCTGGAAAATCAAATCGTTAGTACATCGATTTTATCATGATCAATTTTGTCGAATATGAACCGGTTTTCACGTTAACGGCGTTACTAACTTGGTTAATTGCAAGCTGTCAATGCAACGGTTATAAGGGACAGGTGTCGATGCTCGATTCGACCTCAATTTCTTGGGAAGGAGTTTAATTTCATAAAAGATTAGATTTCTTCCATAATTATCTCCAAATCTTTTCTAATTTCGAATTCAAATTTCTCTCCAACCGAATCCTCCTAATCTTTGAGAAGATTTAGATTCAATTCGCCTATAAGGTATCTTTCTACCCCCTTTTTTCAATTTCAGTTCATGCGTTTGAAAGTTAGGGCCGAGAAGAATCCTAGAAATTTTGACTTGCTGCGTTTCGATAGATTACATAGGAGTTTAGATCGGCTTAGCTTTAGAGAAATTATGGAGGTTAGGAGTACAATCCAGGGAGAAATCGACCTAATCCACCTTAGGAAACTTGCTAGGATGCCTAAGGAGGCTGTAATCAAATCACCCGGTGAGGTTAGACCGCTGATGCTCCGGCGGGTTTCTTTGCGTTATTCGAATATCCTTTTAAAATAGGGTTTTCGTGGCCTTATAGCCCACTGGCTCGTGCGTTTATGACACGATTTAGCATTCCCCTGGCCAACTCATGCCCCAATTCTGGAGGGTTGTGAGCGTTATCGAACGTGTAACCGAGAACTGGGGTAGGGATCCTTTCACCGTTGACGACCTTCTTACAGCGTTATACTGTGAAGTCTTCTGATTATGATAGGTATGGGATTTATCCCAAGGGTAGGGGTGATGCCATGTTAGTACATGGTACTCAAGCATTTGATCGAGGATGGAAGGCTCGATATGCGTTCGTGCGTTCCTCATCGGTCTTGGAGGAAGGTGGATGGGTAGCCCCAGAATGGAACCCACTAGGTATAGGTCTTTTTTATGTATTTTGTTTAGTTTTGATTTTATCGCATAATTTCTCATCGTACGTTTCTTTTTGCAGAGATCGAATTTGCTTTCGAGGAATCCACCGAGGCTGTTAATCGCTTCTTGGAGTACGGTGTTCAAGAAAGATCGTACGCCAGATCGAAGGGAAAAAGCCCAAGGGAGGATAGCGACGAAGAGCTCGAAGTTCAAGTGCTAAGTGAAGGAGAAGAAGAAGAAGAAGAGATGGAAGGTAAATCGTACGATGACTTTATCCTTTTACGTTTTCTTAACTTTATCATGCGATATTAACGCACGTTTTTCTTGCTTATTTTAGGTCAAAAGAAACCTGCGAAGAAGTTGGCCAACTTAGCGGCGGCCAAGAGGGCTCTGGAGAAGAAGAAGGGTATAAGCGGCATGGAGCCTCAACCTAAGAAGACAAGGTCTTCTTCGGGTGCTTCGATTGCATCAAAGGAAGCCGTACGACAGGCGAATGATGTGGTCGATGCGACCCCGATTCACACTGCTCCTCCTCCTACGATGTCTCCTACGATGCCAAAGGAGAAAAGGGCCTCAGTCAAGCCTCCAAAGGGGAAGGAGGGTGAGACGTCAATCCACATTTCTTTACCCTCAAACTTTCTGGATGGCGATGTCATCAACCAGGATGATCACTTCCCTGCTATCGAACAATACCTGCTTCCATTGCAGAAGGCTCACATGGACACTCGTCGGATTGGCGAGCTCGATGCCGGTGCTGTTAGATACTCTTTCATGGTAAGTTATCGTACGAGTGAATAAATCTTACGATATATTATAATTACGCGTTCTAATTATCTTGTGCTATGCAGGCTTTCCAGGCGTGTCTTGGTCTTCATCAAAGGTTGGAGACCGTTCAGAGGGACATGAAGGCGAAGATGTCCAGCGAGAGGGCTGCGGTGAATGAGGCGAAGAAGGCTCAGGAGAAGGCATCGAAGATGGCTGCTGTCCTAGAGGCCAAACGGGTTGAGGTGGACGATCTGACTGCTAAACTGGATGAGGCTGAGCACGTTCGATCAGAACAACGTGCAAGGCTGACAGCGGCAAACAATCGTATCGCCAAGCTGGAGGAAGAACTGGCTGCATCGCGCGTGGAGATGGCAGATCGCGAGAAGGCCTTATCATCTGAGATCTTGGATCTCAAAGATGAGATGGTGTTATCCAGGATGGTGGCCCGTGCAGCCGTAATACGCCAATTTATTGGTGGCACGTACACCATCGAGGCTGCCAAGGGTGAGTTGGGGGCTTTCCGCGATGCGATGGGATCTGATGAGCTCCTGGATGCTGATGACGCCAAGGATGCCGATGAAGAGGAGGAAGGTGCTGAGAAGAGCAAAGAGGCCGAAGTCACGATGATCGAGGAGGAGGATAAGAATGATGATGCCTCTGGATCCGTCATCGTGGATAAGGCTGCTGAAGACGTTCCTCCCTCTATCGTAGGAGCTAGTGTAGGAGAGGGTGCTGGCGTAGAGGCACCCCTGAAGTTTAATTTATCGAACGATGTAATTAGAGTACTTTAAGTACTTTTTTTTAATGAAATTATCTATTTTTGCAATCGTGCGATGTCTTAGTACTTGTTATTTTTGTTCTAAGTACTTTTTGTAAATAGATAATCGTGCGTTTTAGCTGATTTAGTGTTTAAGGCCTTAATTAATCGTGCGTTTTAGCTTGCGATGTTTATCATGAGTTTAAGGCACTTAAAAAATTTTAGAAACGTTTCTGTTAATCATGCGTCTGGCGTTTTGACTTGCGCTCTTGCGATTTAAAATTGATGCATCTTTTAAGTTCTATGCGATTTAAGCATGTTGTTTTATCGGGCGATGTTTGCCATAGATTGTGCGACGTCTGCGGTAGTCGTGCGATATCCTGCGATAATCATGCGATGTCTTGCGATAATCGTGCGTTACCTGCGAGTAAAATTGGCTAAGGGGTGGCCGTTGGATTGACCAACGGCGCTCCGATGCCTAAGTCAGTAATCGTTCGATGAAATAATAGTAAAATAAAAAGGGTTTTAGAAGTAGTACCTTTTTAGTATGAGTTGCATTCCAACTACGTGGGATTTCATTACCTTCGATGGTTGAAATCTTATAGGCACCTTTCCCCACGATCTTGGTAATGATGTAAGGTCCTTCCATTTGATGGAAAGTTTTCCAGCGTTCGATTCTTGTGTATTCGGAAAGACACGTCGCAGGACATGATCTCCAAGTTGAAATACCTTGACTTTTACCTTTTTATTGAAGTAGCGTTCAACCATGGCTTTCTGCGATGCCATTTTTTGAAAGGCTTTCTCTCTTAGTTCTTCCAAAGCATCGATATCGTAACACAAGCCTATCGAGTTTTGCTCAATCGTACGATGTCGAGCAACAGGAACTTGTGATTCGATTGGAAGGACTGCTTCACATCCATATACTAGGGAAAAGGGAGTTTGCCCAGTTGCGGTTCTAGGTGTCGTGCGATTTGCCCATAAAACAGATGGTAATTCTTCGACCCATCGACCCTTTGCAGCTTTCAACCTCTTTCGAATAGAATTAATAATGGTCTTGTTGCTGGATTCAGCCAAGCCATTAGATTGTGGAAATCTTGGGGTCGATGTTATGAGTTTTATCCCACGTTCATCGCAGAACTTTCGAGTTCTTTCACTTATAAATTGGGACCCATTATCGCACGTTATTTCTGATGGTACTCCAAACCTGTAAATAATGTTAGTTTGGATAAAGGAGATAACTTCTTTATCCCTAACCTGTGAGAAAGCTGCGGCTTCAATCCATTTAGAGAAATAATCAGTAAGAACAAGTAAAAATACTTTCTGACCTGGAGCAGGTGGTAATTTTCGTACGATGTCCATCCCCCATCGCATGAATGGCCATGGGATCAAGACAGAGTGTAGGGGTTCAGAAGGTAGATGTGACGTACCTGAGTGTCTTTGACAAGCATCGCACTTTTGAACATACCTTATCGAGTCCTCTCGAAGAGTAGGCCAATAATATCCTTGCCTCGAGATTCTGTTAGCAAGGCTTCTGCCCCCAGAATGGTTTCCACATTCTCCATCGTGCATCTCTTGAAGGATTTGATCGATTTGTTGCTTATTTACCACGCATCGTAAGATAAGACCCGTTGTAGACCTTCGATACAGCTGATCATCGAGAATCGTGTATCGAGAGCTCTTAAGTCTGACTTTCCGGGCTTCTAATTTGTCTTCAGGAAGTTGGTCGTTTTTGAGGTAGTTCCATATATCGTTCGACCAATCGTGGTTTTCTTCAATCATTTGGACTTCTTCGATTGTTGGCGACATAAGATGTATTATCGGAACACTTTCTAGAGTTGGTTCGTTGAATGCGGATCCCAAGTTAGCCAAGGCATCGGCTTGCATGTTCAGATCTCTTGGGATTTGTTCTATCGAGAACTTGTCGAATCGTGCGATCTTATCTTTTGCAATCTTGAGGTACGATACCATCTTTGAATCTTTTGCCTGGAATTCGCCATTGATTTGGTTTACAACTAGCAGCGAATCACTTCGTACATGTAGCCATCGTGCTCCTAAGTTATATGCCATATCCAATCCAGCGATCAAGGCTTCATACTCTGCTTCGTTGTTGGTGGTTTTGAACTCACATCGTACCGAATACACCATATTGCCCCCATGTGATGATTTCAGGACTACTCCCAATCCTGATCCTCGTGCGTTAGAAGCTCCGTCAACATGCATGGTCCATGGTTCGTTGTCGTGAATCAATCACATTACTGATTTCATCGTACGATGGTTCTTCGATCCCAGGACTGAATTCAGCTACGAAATCTGCTAACGCCTGAGATTTTATCGCTGTTCTTGGTTGATACGTTAGATCGAAGCTGCTAAGATAAATGCTCCACTTTGCTAATCGTCCTGTAAGTTCAGGCTTACGAAGTACGATCTTAAGAGGATAGTTAGTAACAACGATTATATGATGCGATTCGAAATAGTGTCTTAACTTTTTAGCTGCAGTTACGAGGCCAAGTAAGAGTTTTTCCATAGACGTGTACCTTGTTTCAGCATCGAGGAAAGACTTACTTATATAATAGATAGGTTGCTGATGTTGGTCACCTTCTCGTACGAGCACCGCGCTAACAGCGTTGTTACTTACAGCGAGGTACAATTGCAAGCTCTCTCCTTCGATTGGTTTCGTCAACAGTGGAGGATTGGACATGTATTTCTTTAAGTTTTGTAGTGCTTTTTCGTGTGCCTCTGTCCAATCGAAGCCCTTGTTCTTTCGAAGCACGTTGTAGAACAAGTGACACTTATCGGATGATCGTGAGATGAACCTGTTCAGGCCGCTACTCGTCCAGTCAGCTTTTGTACCTCTTTTACATTCCTTGGTGATTGGATTTCCAGGATTGCTTTGATCTGCTCCGGACTCGCGTCGATCCCTCATCGTGTAACCATGTATCCAAGAAGCTTTCCCGCACGTACTCCGAAAGAGCATTTGGTTGGGTTGAGTTTCATCTTGTATTCTCGTAATATATCGAACGATTGTTTTAGATGCTGGATGTGATCTTGTGATCGTTCCGATTTTACGAGCATATCGTCGATATATACTTCCATCGTACATCCGAGGTGATCTTTGAACATCCTGTTCACGAGTCTTTGGTACGTTGATCCAGCATTCTTGAGCCCAAATGGCATTACTTTGTAACAGTATATGCCCTTATCGGTCATAAACGCAGTCTTCTCTTTATCGTCTTTATGCATTAGGATCTGATTATATCCGGAATAAGCGTCCATGAACGTTAGTAACTCGTGCCCCGCTGTTGCATCGACCATCGCATCGATGTGCGGCAAAGGAAAGGGATCCTTTGGGCAAGCTTTGTTTAGGTCCGTGAAGTCGATGCATACTCGCCACTTTCCATTCTTCTTTTGTACTACCACCACGTTGGCGAGCCAATCTGGATACTTTACTTCTCGAATTTTTCCCGTTTTGAGTAGATTCTCCACTTCCTCGTTGATCACCTTGTTGCGTTCTGGTGCAAACTTGCGTCTTTTTTGCTTAACGGGTTTAAACGTAGGATCCACGTTCAACTTGTGCGATATGATGTTAGGATCTATCCCCACCATATCCTCGTGTGACCACGCAAAACAATCCGAGTGTTCCTGCAAAAAAGAAATTATACTATTTTTTATATCGGGGTTAGAGTTGCACCTACGAAGACCTTGCGATCAGGATGTTTGTGATCCAACACGACTTCTTCCAATTGAAGATCATCGTACGATCGTACTCCATCCTGGCTCTGTAATTGCTAGATATCATGCGGTTTGGCCTTCATCGTAATCTTGTAACACTCCCTTGCGATTTTCTTTTCGCTGACTATCTCTTGCACGCCCCATGGAGATGGGAACTTGATCTTCTGATGATACGTCGATGGTACAGCTTTCATATCGTGAATCCAAGGTCTTCCAAGTATGGTATTATAAGCGGAAGGACAATCGATGACGTTGAACTTTGTTTGCTTATTTATGCCTTTAGCGAAGACTGGTAGCATGATCTCTCCAAGAGTACTAGTGGCATCTCCGTTGAATCCAATTAGCGTTGTTGTTCGTCGTACGATGTTGGACCGATCAATGCCCATGATCTTGAGTGTTTCTGCGAATATCACGTTGGCTGAGCTGCCTCCGTCGATTAGTACTCTCTTGGTTAGACAGTTACCAATTGTCAACTGAATAACCAGTGCATCATGGTGTTTCTGGTGAGCGTCTGAAACATCTTCAATATCGAACGATATCTTCGTTGCATCGAGCTCTTTTTCTTCCGCAGTCCTGGATTCATTTGGAATGGGATGTCCTTCAGGCCCTTCTCGTGCGTGCCTTTTTGCTGCAGAATAGGTGAGGCCACACACTTCTGATCCTCCTGTAATGCAGTTTACAACCTTCGTTGGAACGGGTGACGTTGGTCTTTTCGAATCATCGCCTAGAAGGTTTTTAAGATGTCCGTTCGATTTGAGGTATGCGATCTCCTTCTTCAAGCTGATACAATCATCTTTATTGTGTCCATGGTCACTGTGGAAGTCGCACCATTTTGTTTGGTCTTTGTCCTTGCTAGGATTCTCTGGTTTTTTGGGCCATCGTACGTTGACTTCCAAGTTCCGTAGGGAATCCACCAAGTCTTTCGTTGTACCTGCAAAATGGTAAGTTGACAAATCTGGATATCTTATTTTACCTTTACCTTGGTTCGAACGTTTATTCTGATCGCGTCGGGAATTATCAATCTTGTTTACTCGTTTAGGTTTGAAATCATGTTTCTGCGCTCCAAGATTTTTCTTATCGTTCGAGTGTTTACGCCGGAAAAGGGCATCATCTTCGATCCTCATGTGTGCCAACGTACGAGCTCGTACATCATCGAAGTTTTCTGGTGGATACTTCGTTAAATCTGTGTATAACTCCGAGGATGTATCTAGTCCACGTTTGTATGCTTCGATCGCCGTCCGCACATCGCAGTTCTTAACTTCGATCATCTCTGCATTGAACCTGTTAAAATATTCACGGATGGTTTCACCTGTTTTTTGCACGACATAGTAGAGATCGCTTGTTTGTTTCTCCATCTTGCGACTGCTTGCAAACTGTCGAGTAAACTGGTTTACTAACTCTGACCACGATGCGATGCTCTTGGGTTTCAAATTGATTAACCATTGCAACGCAGCTCCGGTAAGTGTTGATCCAAAGCCCTTACACATGCATATTTCTTGAAATTGTGTTGGAATAGGAACTGTCCACACTAGTTGCTTGTATTGTGCGATGTGTTCCACAGGATCAGAGATTCCAGAGTATTTTGGTGTGAAAGCTGGGATGTTATATTTTTTGGGAATATCAACGAGAGCAATCTCATCGATATAGGGTGAGGCTTGGAATCCAGTTTTTGGTTCAACTTCGATGGGTACAGCAGCTCCAGGAAGTTTGGTTAACAATGCGAGCATTGCTTTGTTTTGTTCTTCTAGCATTTTTAGTCGAATATCCACGATATCATTGGGCGGTGGATTACTAGAGGTTCCTGAAACGTTCGATAAGTTTGGAATATGAGTTATGAGGGTAGCTGCGGTGGGAACGTGCGATATAGGTTCTGGAATAGGTATAAAGGGACGAGGCCCTGTTTGAGGTTGGTTGTAAGTAAACGTGGTTGCTCCTGGGTAAGGACCTGATGGTAACGGAGGGAAGATAGGACGTGAATTGTTGACTGGAGGTGGTGGTGGTAGGCTAACTTGTGACACTTGCGGTTGGATGAAAGGTTGCGATACTTGTGGTTGGACAAATGGCTGCGATATTTGTGGCTGGACAAATGGTTGCGATATTTGTGGCTGGACAAATGGTTGTTGGGAAACATGGGGTTGATTTTGAGGGAAGAATGGCCTCGGTTGATGAGTGGAAACTGGGATGTGAGAAGTTTGCGGATTCGATGCTCTCAATCTAGACAGTTCACCATTCATTTGTAAATTCTGCTCATTCAACCACTGGATTTGTTCTTGTGCTGCTGCCAGTTGTTGCTGCAAGGTTGTTTGAGAACTGCTTGCCATGTTCCTGCACTTAATTCACAAAGAAGCTCGAAGAAATAGGTTAGTAAGCTGACGCCTTATCGAACAAGATTTTCTCAAAACGGGCCCCACGGTGGGCGCCAAACTGTTTGTGTAAAAATTTACTTAAGTTATTATCGTAAGATGTCGTGAGGCAGAATCGTCAAAAGAAAGAATTCTCGTTCGATAAAACGTGCGATAAAGAAAAATAAAATGACAGAAAGATTGATGACGCAGGAAAAACCTCTGAATCGAGGAAAAAACCTGCGGCCGACTAAATAGGATAGTCGACGTTGCACTATTGATCACCAATAAGGGGTGATATCCTCGATGTTACAATGGTATCGTACGATTACAATAAAGAAATGAATGCTATCGAACGTAAATACAGAGAATAATATTGGTATTGCTATTTCTCTCTCGGAATTAGTTGTCTTGAGTGTAGGATCTTGAATCTCTTTTATAGCTGCTTGGATTGTAACCGTTTGTTCATTATTGAACCATAAATGCAACGGTCATAACTGAAGCTGAATTCTTGATTGTAACGTCTGAGTTTTTAATGAGATATGTATCTTGCTCAAACGGTCGGATTTAAGCTTGATGGACGATGGTTATGATTCGAGGTTATCTTGGATAAGCTTTCCTGCAATAAGAGTAAACATGGATATGTATATCGTTAGTTTAATCGTACGATCATATGGTGATATCGTTCGATCTTCTTCTGCATAACTTCGATGATCACTTATCTTTGTTGGAAGGTAGCCATATCTTTATTTCAGGACCTTATCTTAATACAGGAATATTATCCTGGAAGATATCTTACGATTCTATTCGTTCGATCATTCGATGATAAAATTTCACCCAAACAGTTTGCCCCCAAGATTTAGAAAATAAGTTATAGATTTTCTGAATCTTACATCTGGAAAATCAAATCGTTAGTACATCGATTTTATCATGATCAATTTTGTCGAATATGAACCGGTTTTCACGTTAACGGCGTTACTAACTTGGTTAATTGCAAGCTGTCAATGCAACGGTTATAAGGGACAGGTGTCGATGCTCGATTCGACCTCAATTTCTTGGGAAGGAGTTTAATTTCATATAAAGATTAGATTTCTTCCATAATTATCTCCAAATCTTTTCTAATTTCGAATTCAAATTTCTCTCCAACCGAATCCTCCTAATCTTTGAGAAGATTTAGATTCAATTCGCCTATAAGGTATCTTTCTACCCCTTGTTTCAATTTCAGTTCATGCGTTTGAAAGTTAGGGCCGAGAAGAATCCTAGAAATTTTGACTTGCTGCGTTTCGATAGATTACATAGGAGTTTAGATCGGCTTAGCTTTAGAGAAATTATGGAGGTTAGGAGTACAATCCAGGGAGAAATCGACCTAATCCACCTTAGGAAACTTGCTAGGATGCCTAAGGAGGCTGTAATCAAATCACCCGGTGAGGTTAGACCCGCTGATGCTCCGGCGGGTTTCTTTGCGTTATTCGAATATCCTTTTAAAATAGGGTTTTCGTGGCCTTATAGCCCACTGGCTCGTGCGTTTATGACACGATTTAGCATCTCCCCTGGCCAACTCATGCCCCAATTCTGGAGGGTTGTGAGCGTTATCGAACGTGTAACCGAGAACTGGGGTAGGGATCCTTTCACCGTTGACGACCTTCTTACAGCGTATACTGTGAAGTCTTCTGATTATGATAGGTATGGGATTTATCCCAAGGGTAGGGTGATGCCATGTTAGTACATGGTACTCAAGCATTTGATCGAGGATGGAAGGCTCGATATGCGTTCGTGCGTTCCTCATCGGTCTTGGAGGAAGGTGGATGGGTAGCCCCAGAATGGAACCCACTAGGTATAGGTCTTTTTATGTATTTTGTTTAGTTTTGATTTTATCGCATAATTTCTCATCGTACGTTTCTTTTTGCAGAGATCGAATTTGCTTTCGAGGAATCCACCGAGGCTGTTAATCGCTTCTTGGAGTACGGTGTTCAAGAAAGATCGTACGCCAGATCGAAGGGAAAAAGCCCAAGGGAGGATAGCGACGAAGAGCTCGAAGTTCAAGTGCTAAGTGAAGGAGAAGAAGAAGAAGAAGAGATGGAAGGTAAATCGTACGATGACTTTATCCTTTTACGTTTTCTTAACTTTATCATGCGATATTAACGCACGTTTTTCTTGCTTATTTTAGGTCAAAAGAAACCTGCGAAGAAGTTGGCCAACTTAGCGGCGGCCAAGAGGGCTCTGGAGAAGAAGAAGGGTATAAGCGGCATGGAGCCTCAACCTAAGAAGACAAGGTCTTCTTCGGGTGCTTCGATTGCATCAAAGGAAGCCGTACGACAGGCGAATGATGTGGTCGATGCGACCCCGATTCACACTGCTCCTCCTCCTACGATGTCTCCTACGATGCCAAAGGAGAAAAGGGCCTCAGTCAAGCCTCCAAAGGGGAAGGAGGGTGAGACGTCAATCCACATTTCTTTACCCTCAAACTTTCTGGATGGCGATGTCATCAACCAGGATGATCACTTCCCTGCTATCGAACAATACCTGCTTCCATTGCAGAAGGCTCACATGGACACTCGTCGGATTGGCGAGCTCGATGCCGGTGCTGTTAGATACTCTTTCATGGTAAGTTATCGTACGAGTGAATAAATCTTACGATATATTATAATTACGCGTTCTAATTATCTTGTGCTATGCAGGCTTTCCAGGCGTGTCTTGGTCTTCATCAAAGGTTGGAGACCGTTCAGAGGGACATGAAGGCGAAGATGTCCAGCGAGAGGGCTGCGGTGAATGAGGCGAAGAAGGCTCAGGAGAAGGCATCGAAGATGGCTGCTGTCCTAGAGGCCAAACGGGTTGAGGTGGACGATCTGACTGCTAAACTGGATGAGGCTGAGCACGTTCGATCAGAACAACGTGCAAGGCTGACAGCGGCAAACAATCGTATCGCCAAGCTGGAGGAAGAACTGGCTGCATCGCGCGTGGAGATGGCAGATCGCGAGAAGGCCTTATCATCTGAGATCTTGGATCTCAAAGATGAGATGGTGTTATCCAGGATGGTGGCCCGTGCAGCCGTAATACGCCAATTTATTGGTGGCACGTACACCATCGAGGCTGCCAAGGGTGAGTTGGGGGCTTTCCGCGATGCGATGGGATCTGATGAGCTCCTGGATGCTGATGACGCCAAGGATGCCGATGAAGAGGAGGAAGGTGCTGAGAAGAGCAAAGAGGCCGAAGTCACGATGATCGAGGAGGAGGATAAGAATGATGATGCCTCTGGATCCGTCATCGTGGATAAGGCTGCTGAAGACGTTCCTCCCTCTATCGTAGGAGCTAGTGTAGGAGAGGGTGCTGGCGTAGAGGCCACCCCTGAAGTTTAATTTATCGAACGATGTAATTAGAGTACTTTAAGTACTTTTTTTTAATGAAATTATCTATTTTTGCAATCGTGCGATGTCTTAGTACTTGTTATTTTTGTTCTAAGTACTTTTTGTAAATAGATAATCGTGCGTTTTAGCTGATTTAGTGTTTAAGGCCTTAATTAATCGTGCGTTTTAGCTTGCGATGTTTATCATGAGTTTAAGGCACTTAAAAAATTTTAGAAACGTTTCTGTTAATCATGCGTCTGGCGTTTTGACTTGCGCTCTTGCGATTTAAAATTGATGCATCTTTTAAGTTCTATGCGATTTAAGCATGTTGTTTTATCGGGCGATGTTTGCCATAGATTGTGCGACGTCTGCGGTAGTCGTGCGATATCCTGCGATAATCATGCGATGTCTTGCGATAATCGTGCGTTACCTGCGAGTAAAATTGGCTAAGGGGTGGCCGTTGGATTGACCAACGGCGCTCCGATGCCTAAGTCAGTAATCGTTCGATGAAATAATAGTAAAATAAAAAGGGTTTTAGAAGTAGTACCTTTTTAGATGAGTTGCATTCCAACTACGTGGGATTTCATTACCTTCGATGGTTGAAATCTTATAGGCACCTTTCCCCACGATCTTGGTAATGATGTAAGGTCCTTCCATTTGATGGAAAGTTTTCCAGCGTTCGATTCTTGTGTATTCGGAAAGACACGTCGCAGGACATGATCTCCAAGTTGAAATACCTTGACTTTTACCTTTTTATTGAAGTAGCGTTCAACCATGGCTTTCTGCGATGCCATTTTTTGAAAGGCTTTCTCTCTTAGTTCTTCCAAAGCATCGATATCGTAACACAAGCCTATCGAGTTTTGCTCAATCGTACGATGTCGAGCAACAGGAACTTGTGATTCGATTGGAAGGACTGCTTCACATCCATATACTAGGGAAAAGGGAGTTTGCCCAGTTGCGGTTCTAGGTGTCGTGCGATTTGCCCATAAAACAGATGGTAATTCTTCGACCCATCGACCCTTTGCAGCTTTCAACCTCTTTCGAATAGAATTAATAATGGTCTTGTTGCTGGATTCAGCCAAGCCATTAGATTGTGGAAATCTTGGGGTCGATGTTATGAGTTTTATCCCACGTTCATCGCAGAACTTTCGAGTTCTTTCACTTATAAATTGGGACCCATTATCGCACGTTATTTCTGATGGTACTCCAAACCTGTAAATAATGTTAGTTTGGATAAAGGAGATAACTTCTTTATCCCTAACCTGTGAGAAAGCTGCGGCTTCAATCCATTTAGAGAAATAATCAGTAAGAACAAGTAAAAATACTTTCTGACCTGGAGCAGGTGGTAATTTTCGTACGATGTCCATCCCCCATCGCATGAATGGCCATGGGATCAAGACAGAGTGTAGGGGTTCAGAAGGTAGATGTGACGTACCTGAGTGTCTTTGACAAGCATCGCACTTTTGAACATACCTTATCGAGTCCTCTCGAAGAGTAGGCCAATAATATCCTTGCCTCGAGATTCTGTTAGCAAGGCTTCTGCCCCCAGAATGGTTTCCACATTCTCCATCGTGCATCTCTTGAAGGATTTGATCGATTTGTTGCTTATTTACCACGCATCGTAAGATAAGACCCGTTGTAGACCTTCGATACAGCTGATCATCGAGAATCGTGTATCGAGAGCTCTTAAGTCTGACTTTCCGGGCTTCTAATTTGTCTTCAGGAAGTTGGTCGTTTTTGAGGTAGTTCCATATATCGTTCGACCAATCGTGGTTTTCTTCAATCATTTGGACTTCTTCGATTGTTGGCGACATAAGATGTATTATCGGAACACTTTCTAGAGTTGGTTCGTTGAATGCGGATCCCAAGTTAGCCAAGGCATCGGCTTGCATGTTCAGATCTCTTGGGATTTGTTCTATCGAGAACTTGTCGAATCGTGCGATCTTATCTTTTGCAATCTTGAGGTACGATACCATCTTTGAATCTTTTGCCTGGAATTCGCCATTGATTTGGTTTACAACTAGCAGCGAATCACTTCGTACATGTAGCCATCGTGCTCCTAAGTTATATGCCATATCCAATCCAGCGATCAAGGCTTCATACTCTGCTTCGTTGTTGGTGGTTTTGAACTCACATCGTACCGAATACACCATATTGCCCCCATGTGATGATTTCAGGACTACTCCCAATCCTGATCCTCGTGCGTTAGAAGCTCCGTCAACATGCATGGTCCATGGTTCGTTGTCGTGAATCAATCACATTACTGATTTCATCGTACGATGGTTCTTCGATCCCAGGACTGAATTCAGCTACGAAATCTGCTAACGCCTGAGATTTTATCGCTGTTTCTTGGTTGATACGTTAGATCGAAGCTGCTAAGATAAATGCTCCACTTTGCTAATCGTCCTGTAAGTTCAGGCTTACGAAGTACGATCTTAAGAGGATAGTTAGTAACAACGATTATATGATGCGATTCGAAATAGTGTCTTAACTTTTTAGCTGCAGTTACGAGGCCAAGTAAGAGTTTTTCCATAGACGTGTACCTTGTTTCAGCATCGAGGAAAGACTTACTTATATAATAGATAGGTTGCTGATGTTGGTCACCTTCTCGTACGAGCACCGCGCTAACAGCGTTGTTACTTACAGCGAGGTACAATTGCAAGCTCTCTCCTTCGATTGGTTTCGTCAACAGTGGAGGATTGGACATGTATTTCTTTAAGTTTTGTAGTGCTTTTTCGTGTGCCTCTGTCCAATCGAAGCCCTTGTTCTTTCGAAGCACGTTGTAGAACAAGTGACACTTATCGGATGATCGTGAGATGAACCTGTTCAAGGCCGCTACTCGTCCAGTCAGCTTTTGTACCTCTTTTACATTCCTTGGTGATTGGATTTCCAGGATTGCTTTGATCTGCTCCGGACTCGCGTCGATCCCTCATCGTGTAACCATGTATCCAAGAAGCTTTCCCGCACGTACTCCGAAAGAGCATTTGGTTGGGTTGAGTTTCATCTTGTATTCTCGTAATATATCGAACGATTGTTTTAGATGCTGGATGTGATCTTGTGATCGTTCCGATTTTACGAGCATATCGTCGATATATACTTCCATCGTACATCCGAGGTGATCTTTGAACATCCTGTTCACGAGTCTTTGGTACGTTGATCCAGCTTCTTGAGCCCAAATGGCATTACTTTGTAACAGTATATGCCCTTATCGGTCATAAACGCAGTCTTCTCTTGATCGTCTTTATGCATTAGGATCTGATTATATCCGGAATAAGCGTCCATGAACGTTAGTAACTCGTGCCCCGCTGTTGCATCGACCATCGCATCGATGTGCGGCAAAGGAAAGGGATCCTTTGGGCAAGCTTTGTTTAGGTCCGTGAAGTCGATGCATACTCGCCACTTTCCATTCTTCTTTTGTACTACCACCACGTTGGCGAGCCAATCTGGATACTTTACTTCTCGAATTTTTCCCGTTTTGAGTAGATTCTCCACTTCCTCGTTGATCACCTTGTTGCGTTCTGGTGCAAACTTGCGTCTTTTTTGCTTAACGGGTTTAAACGTAGGATCCACGTTCAACTTGTGCGATATGATGTTAGGATCTATCCCCACCATATCCTCGTGTGACCACGCAAAACAATCCGAGTGTTCCTGCAAAAAAGAAATTATACTATTTTTTATATCGGGGGTTAGAGTTGCACCTACGAAGACCTTGCGATCAGGATGTTTGTGATCCAACACGACTTCTTCCAATTGAAGATCATCGTACGATCGTACTCCATCCTGGCTCTGTAATTGCTAGATATCATGCGGTTTGGCCTTCATCGTAATCTTGTAACACTCCCTTGCGATTTTCTTTTCGCTGACTATCTCTTGCACGCCCCATGGAGATGGGAACTTGATCTTCTGATGATACGTCGATGGTACAGCTTTCATATCGTGAATCCAAGGTCTTCCAAGTATGGTATTATAAGCGGAAGGACAATCGATGACGTTGAACTTTGTTTGCTTATTTATGCCTTTAGCGAAGACTGGTAGCATGATCTCTCCAAGAGTACTAGTGGCATCTCCGTTGAATCCAATTAGCGTTGTTGTTCGTCGTACGATGTTGGACCGATCAATGCCCATGATCTTGAGTGTTTCTGCGAATATCACGTTGGCTGAGCTGCCTCCGTCGATTAGTACTCTCTTGGTTAGACAGTTACCAATTGTCAACTGAATAACCAGTGCATCATGGTGTTTCTGGTGAGCGTCTGAAACATCTTCAATATCGAACGATATCTTCGTTGCATCGAGCTCTTTTTCTTCCGCAGTCCTGGATTCATTTGGAATGGGATGTCCTTCAGGCCCTTCTCGTGCGTGCCTTTTTGCTGCAGAATAGGTGAGGCCACACACTTCTGATCCTCCTGTAATGCAGTTTACAACCTTCGTTGGAACGGGTGACGTTGGTCTTTTCGAATCATCGCCTAGAAGGTTTTTAAGATGTCCGTTCGATTTGAGGTATGCGATCTCCTTCTTCAAGCTGATACAATCATCTTTATTGTGTCCATGGTCACTGTGGAAGTCGCACCATTTTGTTTGGTCTTTGTCCTTGCTAGGATTCTCTGGTTTTTTGGGCCATCGTACGTTGACTTCCAAGTTCCGTAGGGAATCCACCAAGTCTTTCGTTGTACCTGCAAAATGGTAAGTTGACAAATCTGGATATCTTATTTTACCTTTACCTTGGTTCGAACGTTTATTCTGATCGCGTCGGGAATTATCAATCTTGTTTACTCGTTTAGGTTTGAAATCATGTTTCTGCGCTCCAAGATTTTTCTTATCGTTCGAGTGTTTACGCCGGAAAAGGGCATCATCTTCGATCCTCATGTGTGCCAACGTACGAGCTCGTACATCATCGAAGTTTTCTGGTGGATACTTCGTTAAATCTGTGTATAACTCCGAGGATGTATCTAGTCCACGTTTGTATGCTTCGATCGCCGTCCGCACATCGCAGTTCTTAACTTCGATCATCTCTGCATTGAACCTGTTAAAATATTCACGGATGGTTTCACCTGTTTTTTGCACGACATAGTAGAGATCGCTTGTTTGTTTCTCCATCTTGCGACTGCTTGCAAACTGTCGAGTAAACTGGTTTACTAACTCTGACCACGATGCGATGCTCTTGGGTTTCAAATTGATTAACCATTGCAACGCAGCTCCGGTAAGTGTTGATCCAAAGCCCTTACACATGCATATTTCTTGAAATTGTGTTGGAATAGGAACTGTCCACACTAGTTGCTTGTATTGTGCGATGTGTTCCACAGGATCAGAGATTCCAGAGTATTTTGGTGTGAAAGCTGGGATGTTATATTTTTTGGGAATATCAACGAGAGCAATCTCATCGATATAGGGTGAGGCTTGGAATCCAGTTTTTGGTTCAACTTCGATGGGTACAGCAGCTCCAGGAAGTTTGGTTAACAATGCGAGCATTGCTTTGTTTTGTTCTTCTAGCATTTTTAGTCGAATATCCACGATATCATTGGGCGGTGGATTACTAGAGGTTCCTGAAACGTTCGATAAGTTTGGAATATGAGTTATGAGGGTAGCTGCGGTGGGAACGTGCGATATAGGTTCTGGAATAGGTATAAAGGGACGAGGCCCTGTTTGAGGTTGGTTGTAAGTAAACGTGGTTGCTCCTGGGTAAGGACCTGATGGTAACGGAGGGAAGATAGGACGTGAATTGTTGACTGGAGGTGGTGGTGGTAGGCTAACTTGTGACACTTGCGGTTGGATGAAAGGTTGCGATACTTGTGGTTGGACAAATGGCTGCGATATTTGTGGCTGGACAAATGGTTGCGATATTTGTGGCTGGACAAATGGTTGTTGGGAAACATGGGGTTGATTTTGAGGGAAGAATGGCCTCGGTTGATGAGTGGAAACTGGGATGTGAGAAGTTTGCGGATTCGATGCTCTCAATCTAGACAGTTCACCATTCATTTGTAAATTCTGCTCATTCAACCACTGGATTTGTTCTTGTGCTGCTGCCAGTTGTTGCTGCAAGGTTGTTTGAGAACTGCTTGCCATGTTCCTGCACTTAATTCACAAAGAAGCTCGAAGAAATAGGTTAGTAAGCTGACGCCTTATCGAACAAGATTTTCTCAAAACGGGCCCCACGGTGGGCGCCAAACTGTTTGTGTAAAAATTTACTTAAGTTATTATCGTAAGATGTCGTGAGGCAGAATCGTCAAAAGAAAGAATTCTCGTTCGATAAAACGTGCGATAAAGAAAAATAAAATGACAGAAAGATTGATGACGCAGGAAAAACCTCTGAATCGAGGAAAAAACCTGCGGCCGACTAAATAGGATAGTCGACGTTGCACTATTGATCACCAATAAGGGGTGATATCCTCGATGTTACAATGGTATCGTACGATTACAATAAAGAAATGAATGCTATCGAACGTAAATACAGAGAATAATATTGGTATTGCTATTTCTCTCTCGGAATTAGTTGTCTTGAGTGTAGGATCTTGAATCTCTTTTATAGCTGCTTGGATTGTAACCGTTTGTTCATTATTGAACCATAAATGCAACGGTCATAACTGAAGCTGAATTCTTGATTGTAACGTCTGAGTTTTTTAATGAGATATGTATCTTGCTCAAACGGTCGGATTTAAGCTTGATGGACGATGGTTATGATTCGAGGTTATCTTGGATAAGCTTTCCTGCAATAAGAGTAAACATGGATATGTATATCGTTAGTTTAATCGTACGATCATATGGTGATATCGTTCGATCTTCTTCTGCATAACTTCGATGATCACTTATCTTTGTTGGAAGGTAGCCATATCTTTATTTCAGGACCTTATCTTAATACAGGAATATTATCCTGGAAGATATCTTACGATTCTATTCGTTCGATCATTCGATGATAAAATTTCACCCAAACAATCGCGAACTACCTCAGCGGTGGGACTAAAACCCCACATGTGTAGACGCTGCACTACCTCAGCGGTGGGACTAAACCCCACATGTGTAGTACCACATATGATTACGTGCACCCTATACTCGTCAGTAAACAAAGGGTGGGTCCACTCTACCAAATAGCGCTATCCACAATAACCATTGGCTCGAAACGAGTTAATAGTAGTGTATTCAACATGGGACTTTTACTCAATATATATCATTATTTGCATAAACAACCGCTCGCAAGCAAATATTCATAAATCATTTATCAAGCAACATGCTTTTCACCCCAAAACGCGTAAAAACAGTAAAATAGGGGCCGTGAATACTCACCTTGAGTAGCTTTTACGTTTTAAAACAACCGGTAGTGCATGAACAAATCCCGACTCCAAGTCTACTTATGCCCTATCACATACGTAATTAACGTAAGTCTAAATTCAACGGTCCATATCTAGCAAGTCAATACCGATATCCTATTATAATGCCTTTACTTAATTTTATTAAGTTCAACTTAGTATAAAATAGCTTTTAGTTACTTTATAATAATATCCAAACATGTGGAAATTCTTGAAGTTTGCAAAATAACATTTTTGAAAAAAAGTCAGATTCTGGCAGATTTGTCTTATTGCAAAAGTGTCACCTTTAAGCCTAGTTCCAAAGGAAGATAAGTTGCCAAAATTTTACCTACTGATATTGGGGATATTAACATCATTTTCTCCAAATTTCATGATTTTTGAAGGTGTCTAACATATTTTAAAAATTCTTGAAAAATCAGTGTGCATGTATCAATATTGGAAATACAAGTCAGTGGAGTTTGTACCATAGAAAATTCATTACTACTCCAAAATTTGAATTTCAAAAGGTATTTTAAAGCTAACTCAAATATCTAACAAACGAAACAAGTTTCACACGATTTGGATGGTTTTTGAATGAGATATGACCTCATGAATTCATGCATGTGAATCTGTCATCATTGGACAGATTGTACCCCGAATTTCTTTTCATTGGTTGCACATTAAAAAATCCACCAAATCAAGTGTTTTCAGGTTCTTTGGAAAGATAACTCACTGAACTTGAACTTAGACTCAAGAATCATGAATTTTGGATAAACTATCATCGAGATATTCATGTATCAAGTCAACACAATTTCTGACCAGTAACTGATTGCACACTAAAAAGTTTTGTAATGGTTGAAGGTCTAAAACTTGGAATTTTTGAGTGATTCCAGTGGGGTTTGAACCCTAACACATAAAATATTAATCTATAAAATGTTTAGAGAAAGAGGAGTCCAAAAACACCCTTTTTGGGTCGTCCAAACACCATGCAATAATCTGTCAGCATCACTCCAGAATCAAAACTCAACTTTATTACTTAAAAACACTTAGAATCTTCAAGATTTTGAGGGTTTATTTGACATTAAGCTAAAAACCCTTATTTTGTAACAACTAAATAAAAGAAAGATGCTTGAATATCATCCAAACACATGCATAAAATCATAGATATATTCAGCCCCTTAGGAGCATCAAAACATCCAATTTTTGTGGTTTTTCAATCCAAATCTTGTGTTCATAAGGAAAGTCATAGATTTTTACCATCCATCAAATGTTTTTAAACATTTTCACGGTTCAATCTCTTCTCCAAACATCAAGATCGTCATTCAACCAAAAAGAAGGTTTATCATCAAGAAAATGCAAGAAAAAGCACCAAAAGTGCTAAAAATCGAAGCTAACGTGCACCTTTTACCCTTACCTTGATGATGAAACTATTATGGTTTTTGAAACCTTGATTTAATCTTCAAACAAACTCAGATTTGGGATGAAGGTGGCTGACTTCTAGAGAGAGGAAGAGAGAAGAAGAGAGAATTGTTAAAGAAGAATTGTAGAGAGAGAAGTTAGAGAGAGAGAGAGAGATGATGGAAATGAAGTGAAAGGATGGGTGTGGAGGGATTCAAAATCAGCAAAAGAGAGTGGTGTGGTGTGTCTTGGACGCCAAAAAGAGAGAAAGAGAGTGTGAAATGAGAGTTGATGGAGAAATGAAGTGTGTAAGTAAGAAAAGTGTTGTATTGGTTTAAGAGAGATTCTTGTCTCCCACTAATTCAAACCATGTGCACCCAAGATGGTTTTCTTTTTGAAATTAAAATGGCTAGACTTTTAACAAAAACAATTTAGTTTTGTTGAATTTTTGTAGTATTGGGTGCAAAAAAAAAAAAAAAAAAGCTGCTAAAATTAGAAACCGTTACCGAAAATGCGCGTTTTTGCGAATTTTACGTAACGAAAAGCAGTTTTTGAATTTTAATTAAGGAACTCACTAAAATTTAATACCTTTAATATTTTAGGTCATTTTATAATTTATTTTAACAATCTAGTGGTCGGAATCGGGACCTGCCATCAACAGTCAGTCGGTTTCGCGAACCGAATACAGTGTCAACTTAAAATTGCCAAAGGCAATATACAAAGCTATATATTGCCAAAATTAACTATTTGGGATATAATATTAATATATTAGATGTACCGAACCCTGTTCTATTAATAGAATCAGTTAAAATCAGTGCTAACCTGAAGGCCAAAAATTGTCGGTTGTCACATTTACCCCCTGAAGGCCAAAAATTCGGTCACTTCTTTTTCACTTCTAGTGCCGCGAAACTCTTCTCCCTACCTGCGATTTTCAATTTTCTTCCATTCCTAGGTCCGAATTTGCTTAAATCCATGGCTCACAAGGTATGATTTCATCTTCTCCGTCTCGAATTTCGGTTTTGAAGCTTTATCCATGGTGGTTTTCCCCAAATTGATTTCATGTGTGATTTGTGTGATGGGTGGGGGAAACCAAAATTGTGTGCTTAATTGTTGCATGTTATAAGTTGTAGAACTTGCTAGCATATGAATTCCATGGATTATCTAGTTGTGATGAAAACTCCATTGTTGGAGCTTGGATGGTGTTCTTCCCCAATGTGGTTTTTGCATAAAGCTTTTGAGCAATTGTCGGGGGAAAACATCTAGTGTGCTTAATGGTTAAATATTTTTGGTGTTAGGAGCTTGCTAGTATGCTTAGATTTGATGAACTCCTTTTTTGCAAGCTTCTTTGTTGGTTGTCTCTCCCAACTTGGTTTTACAAGTTTTTGATGGATGATTGTTGGGAAGATCCAATTTTTGTGCG
Source organism: Centaurea solstitialis (assembly GCA_030169165.1). Taxonomy (NCBI): domain Eukaryota; kingdom Viridiplantae; phylum Streptophyta; class Magnoliopsida; order Asterales; family Asteraceae; genus Centaurea; species Centaurea solstitialis. Next base: position 9,865,217 of record CM058044.1, on the reverse strand, counting down.
TAATTGTTGCATCGTGATGCTTGATTTCATGTTAATCGCCATGTTTGGTTTGTTCAAGATGTCATTCTTTCCATTGGTAATTGATCGTTTTTCTTTAAAAAACTTTCAAGCACTCGCCAAAATTTTCAAAGAAAACAAGTTTTCAAACGACATGCTTGAAGCCAATTTTACCATCTAAACTAGTTTTTGGCATTCTTGGGTACAAATTGTTTTTGAAAAACTAGATGGTAAAAGTTTTAAGTGTGGGAACCCACTTTGCGTAAAATCTTAAAGTTTACACCTTTTTGAAAACGGGTTCTCGTCACTTTGGTTTTATTAAAAAAAAAATATGGTCAATTATTAACGGGAAGCGCGATCTTTTTTTTTTGGCGAAAAACATGAGTTTTGTTTTTGGATATGCTCGCTACATCTTGAATTGTTGCCTTGGTTTGTTTTGCAATTTTTATCGTTCCATTGTTTGGTGTTGTGACCGTAAGCGATTTTAGGAATTTTGTAGTTTTTCACATCGGTTTAAAAACTCAAGTTTTTGGCGGCATTTTATTCTTATCTTTAAAACGCCACTTTTTGCAAGATTCTAAGTGTGGGAAACTAAAACCGAATAAGCAAAATATTTTTTTTAAAAACCGGTTCCCATTGTTTTTAAGTGGAAAAATACGGTCAAACACCAAGTGTGGGAGGATTGAGTTTTTCTTTTTGGCAATTATTCTTGGAAGTGTGTGTTCTTGATACGTGCTTATTTCGCGTTTCCATCTTGCACTAAGTGAATAATTGCACTTTTATCAAGTTGTTTCGACAAGTTATGTTTTTGGCCAATTTTTGCATGACTTGTTAAAAATGCTTGATATTATCCTTTTTACTTAATTTTATATTTTGTAAGGGGATAGATTAAATTCTAAGTGTGGGAACCTATTTGGTCAAAAAATTTCTTGGCTTTTAAAATTTTGTAGGTTCCCATCTCTTTAGTAATTTAATAAAGTGTGGTTAAAACTAAGTGTGGGAAGGAAACCTCCATTTCTATCAAGTATGTGCGCTGCCTTTTTGATGTGTGTTTTTGTAGAGTACCCGTTCTCTTAGGACCACATCTGGCGAGCACGCGTTTTTGCAATTCAAGCCGCAACCGCAGTATGATGAGACCGAACGGAAGAAGCTGATCAAGGACCTTGATGAGATCAAAGGTCGCCACATCGAGATTGGCCGGACGCTGGACTGGGTATTTCTGCACACTATCCAGGCAGTAGGGCATATTCTGAGGTATTTTGAGAGAGGCCCGAGTGCGCCCGCGAGTGAGCTTAGTAGCATGGCTTGGAAGGCCGCCCTAGACCTTCGTGAGCCTATCTATCGTGAGTTGACCCTAGAGTTCATAGCGACATATTCCTTTGACGAGGATAGTGGGAAAGAGAGTGTGAGACAGCCTTGTATTATTTATCGTTTGGGTGGCCGATGGTTTAGGCAGACTTTAGCACAGTTCGCTATCTCCCTTAAACTTTACACTACTGATATGGTCAGGACCGATTATTTTGAGGATTATATAGGACATTGTGCCATAGCTCCACCTGAGGGTTTAGACTATAGTGCGTTATGGAGCCAGCTTGGTCGTGGACAGTACCGACGGTCCAACACCAAGTCTGGTAACCTAGTAGACCCTGAGCATAGAGTCCTACATAGGATGATAGCCTACACCCTGAACCAGAGAAAGTCTAGTCAGGACAAGATAGGGGATTTTGAGCTGTGGTTGCTTCATCAGTTGGTTAGCCTAGACCGCCACACCCATCTAGCGTTCATCATAACAGACTTTCTTACGGGAGCTAGAGGATTCCGGACCTCGAGCGGACTTTTAGGTGGTCACTACATCACCCGCCTAGCTTCTTCCCATGGGATTCTGACACCGGAGGTGATAGCCTCATTGACTTGTTTGGGAGAGTTAGGACGTATAGATCAGAACCAGCTTAAGGGGTGAGAGTGATAGAGAGAGGAGTTGGTAGTTCGTGGGTTTGGACTGGAGTGAGAGTAGAGCCGGAGGATCAGGAGATGCATGAGCCGCAGCAGCCACATCATCAGCAGCAGCAGGACGAGGCAGGACCCTCGGGATCACATCAGATACTGTCCGACTGGGACGCTTATATAGCTATTCAGGGTCTCACGTCTCGTACGCATTATCACGATGTTCAGGTGCACAGATCGTTAGACTGGCAGAACCAGTCGATGATGAGTTTCTTCACAGACCCCAGTTCCGACCATCAGCACCACCGCAGTATGGTGTGTGGCATCCACAGGACCCGAGTCCTCCAGGTTACGAGAGTTATGATCAGTGGTGGGACCAGTTCCGTGGACCCCATTGATTATTTGGTTCGATGATTTGTTGGGATATTATTGATTCGATTTGGTTGTACCGTACTATCTTTTTATTTTTATTTGTTTATGTTTGTTTTTGGTTTTTAGTTTTTCAGATTTGGTGTGTAGACCCTCGAATCGGTTGTACGAATCAGATTTCAATAGTTCATCAGAGCTTCAGTTTCCTTAACCCAGGCAGTATTCGTTCTTTATCTTTTTACCTTTCCGCATACATGCTTTAATTGTTATTGCATTGAGGACACTGCAATCTTTAAGTGTGGGAAGGGGGGTTAAGTAAACTTTCGCTTGTTTGTCCTTATTTGAATATATGGCATAAATTTTTTCGACATCCATGATCTTTTCAAAAATTGTGTGGAAGTCAAAGAGTCTTGCATATAGGATGATACTTTTTGGAGTTTTTATGAGTTTGAAAAAGTCATGTGTATGCTAATTGCCATGAGTGATCTTTACCCTATTCCTTGAGAGTTTGAGCCTGAATTGTTATATCTATTCATTTCTGTGAGGATACCGACTTTGAACCAAGTAGAACTTGTCACTTTGAATGCCTGTCGAGATCACATAAGGAAAGTATGTCACCATTGCACTGATAGAGGCCTTCGTTTCTAACCCTTTTAGCCTTCGTCAGATAACCTCATCTTAAGGTTATTTGATTTGCCTAGCCTATTTTGTGAAAGTGTTCATCTTTAACAATTTATCCCTTGTAACCCCTTTGAAGCCTTAGCCTTTTAATTTCTTTACCCACATATATATCCTTAGCCCATTCATTTTATCTATCTTTTGGCTGTAGCTCAAAATTGGAAGCTTTTCATGTTTTTGGTCCGTTTTATGAATTTGACAAATAGAGAAAGGGATTATGAAAAAAGAAAAAAAAAGCAAAAGAGCCCAAAAGCAACATAGTTACTGCTCTGAAAAAAAATAGAGAGCTTGAAAAGAAAAGAAAGAAAAGAAAAGAAAAACAGAAAACGACTCATTTAAAAAGAAAAATCAAAAGAGTCGATGTGATTAAAAGAAAATAAATATCGAAGCCATAAATAAGCAATATGCTTAGGCCGATATAAAAGTGATAGTGATAGAAATCCCGAGCTCTAAAAATCTCAAAAAGTCAGATGATTAATTTGGATCTTGAACTGAATTGTTTTCAGGTTTTTGCTACAACCCTTAGTCACTTAAATATATCCTTTTCCTACCCTTAACCCCTAGCCTAACATTACAACCCTAAAGTCCTCTTGATGGTTGACAACTTTTCAGTGGTGGAGATGAGATTTGGTGACAAGCATATGCGTTGGTGAGATGTCGAGTATCAGTGTGATCACTACATAACATATTACCCCTTGAGAGATACACTTGATACATACTTTGTGAGGGTAAGAGGTTGAGCATGACTTTGATAACTTGTAAGGCTTTGATCTGTGTTTGACTTGTGTGTGATTTCTTGCGACTATCCTTGTTCTTCCAAAGCATGATCATAAATGGAGAATAATTTTGTTGTTATCTTTCTTATTTTATCAGATGTTTGCTTGAGGACAAGCAAATCTTAAGTGTGGGAATTTTGATAACTCCAAAATTATACATATTTTACTCGCATCAGTTCCCCACTTTTATCTTCATTTTGAGAGTATTTTCGATACTGTTTGACTTAAAAAGGTGTAAATCCTAATTTTGTAGGTTTTGGAGGTGCTTGAGCGTAAAAGTATAAAAGGAGGGTGAAAAGCGTCAAAAAGGAGACTTTTGTGCAGACTTTGCAAATACGGACTTTTCTTGGCTCCTAAGGCGGTTTCCTTGCTCTCTAAGTCAGATAAATTCCTCCAAAAGACGGATCTTCAACAGATAAGGCAAGGAGAATATTTTGGAAGATCCCGGAAGCTGTTTTTGATTGTCCCGCGCCGCGAAAGAAATGGCGTGCGCCGCGAGGAGAAGGCTCGCGTCGCGAAGGAAACTCTCGCGCCGCGAAGCTCGGATTTTCTCGTCAGGAAGCTTCCAGAAAATTAGGGTTTGTTCGTTAAGTGTTTCACTCCGCGAAGTGCCATCTCGCGAATGCGAAACGGGGCCTGGCGAGCTTCTTTTAAATACAGCCTTGAGTCATTAAGTTAAAGCATCCAATTTTTCTGTAAAACACTCTCAGATTAGTTTAGGTTAGATGTTGGGAGCCGCCTAGGGTTTCCAACCCGAGAAGACCGAGGCTCGATGTGACGACTACGGAGGAGATTTGAGGGAATGCTACGCCAAATCGACCGGTCTTTAGTTGGTTTGTCTAAGCATTCGTAATTAGTATGTCTATGTATTGATTCCTCTTGTGTGTCTATTATGGTTTGAATACTTTGGATTTCAGGTTATTAATTAGATGCATGATTTGTTGAATGTTATCTTTGATTCCAGTTTGATTCATATTGTTTGGTTATTTGAACTCATTGGTTGGGTGTATCTGTTTTAACCAAAATAGATAGACTCCAATAGAATAATCAACCTACCTTAACCTACCCTTTGACCAGGAGGGTTGTGTTAAGTGGTTAGTCGGACCGAGAGTGACCTGGAGGTAGAAAACCATGCAATAGTGATAGAATTGGGTGACCGGTACTAGATTGTCTGACAAACAACCTAAGTATTGGGACTAGGAAGACCATCCTGGTTTATAATCTTAGATATACATGTTCGGGTGCTTTATGCTTAAATTCTGACAATAATCATTAATCTATGTTTTATGAAAGTAAACCATAATGGATTCATTTATCTCCAATATATGTCTGTTCATCAGTTTTCCACTTCTTGGTTAGGATTAATTTTTATTTGTCTTTTATCTTATAAAATACTTTTTCAAAAGCAAACCCCCCATTTTCCAGATTGACTGATTAATACTTTAGTTGACATCTAGCTTAACCGTTCCCAGTGGTAGATACGATACCTGGACTTTCCTACACTATATTACTCACGATCAGGTACGCTTGCCTGTATATGTGGTAAGACAGTGGCTAGGCATTAGAGGTTAAAACTTGTTACGCTTTTTATGTATGATAACTACCGCATCAATACCACTGTATGTTCTTCAAAGAGAAAACCCGTTATTGTAACCAAATATTCCAGTCATGGAATTCCAAGCAAAGATTTTTGTTGAAACTCAACAGATTGACAAAGGTCAATTATGTTAATAATAAAGGTGAACCCAAGACCATATTGGCTTGAGTTCCCTCAAGACACTAACTATTTTCATTGAATGTGCAGAGCAACCAAGGAAGAAGGAGCAGTCTTTGGCATGTGGATAGTGGTTGCTCTAGGCACATGACAGGTATCATGTCCCTACTTGAAGACTTTAAAAGGTTTGAAGGTGGACATGTTGCCTTTGGGGATAATCCAAAAGGAGGTAAGATTAGTGGAAAAGATAAGGTATCAAAAGGTAAGATGACCTTTGATGATGTGTACTATGTGGAGCAGTTGAGGTATAATTTGCTGAGTGTATCACAAGTCTGTGACACGAACTTTGGTGTATTTTTCACTGATACTGAATGTCTCATACTTGCTCCAGGTTTTAAGATTGATGAGAGTTAGGTAATTCTTAGGACTCCTAGAAAAGATAATGTTTACTGTTTGGACATTGAAGATGCTTTATCTTTATCATCTTTAAACTATTTGTCTTCAAAAGCATCTGTGAGTGAATCATCACTTTGGCATAGAAGGATGTGCCACATGAATTTCAAAAACATGAATTTACTTTTCAAAAACAACCTTGTAAGAGGTTTGCCTGCAAAGGAATATTCATGTGATGATATCTGTGTAGCCTGCCTCAAAGGTAAGCAATACAAATCTTCTCACAAGTCCAAAGAAGTAAACACTATCTCATCACCTTTACAGTTACTGCATATGGATCTCTTTGGTCCTACCAATGTGATGAGTATAGGCAAGAAATCCTATTGTCTTGTGATAGTTGATGATTACTCGAGATTTACTTGGGTGTACTTTCTAAGAACAAAGGATGAGACAAGTGGACTGATCAAACCCTTTGTGATTAGAATGGAAAAGAAGACTAATCTAAGAGTAAAAGTCATTAGATCAGACAATGGTACTGAGTTTAAAAATGCTGATTTAAACAGTTTTTGTGAGGAAAAGGTATTGAGAGACAATACAGTGCTCCTAGAACTCCTCAACAGAATGGTTGATTAGAACTGCTGAGAGGAGAAATAGAACATCGATTGAGGCTGCAAGAACTATGTTGGCTGATTCAAAACTTCCTGTTACTTTTTGGGCAGAAGCAGTTAACACTGCTTGCTATGTCCAAAACATAGTTCTTGTAGTCAAATCTAAAGGCAAGACCCCTTATGAGCTTTTTGAGAAAAAGAAACCATTTATAGGATTTTTAAAACCATTTGGGTGTCCTTGCACAATTCTTGATACCAAAACTCACTTAGGAAAGTTTGAAAGCAACTCTGATGAAGGATTTCTTGTTGGCTACCCTGCTCAGAGTAAAGTACTTAGAGTTTTTAACAACTCTACTAGGATTATTGAAGAAAGTGACAATGTCAGATGCAATGAGAACACTCCTAATCTACCTGGTAGTGGTCCTAATTGGCTATTTGACATTGATTCACTAACTAACTCTCTGAACATGAGTAATGCAGTGGTTACAGGTTTAAGTACAAAGAAGATTCAGGAAACAAGTCCTCCATTTGTTATGTTTCCCATGCCATCTGTGGATCCCATTGACCTTTGTACTTTTGATGATTTGGAACCTGTTCAGGAAAAGGAAGTTGAGACTGTAGAGAAGAATGTTGATCAGCAGACTGAACAGGTTACTACCACTGTCAGCACTACTTTCAATATATCCTCCGAAGAAGAACAAGTGGAACCTCAAGGTTCAAATGTTTCTGATATTGAACCAGATGTGAATGATTCAAATCTAGGGGTGAATTTGCTTGAGGAACCCCTACACCTTACAAGAACTCAGAAGAATCATCCACCTTCACTAGTGATAGGAGATATCCAGTCTCCTATGATCACCAGAAAGCAAAGCAAAGATTTAATAGATCCTCATTCTGGCATGATTTCTGTTTTTCTCTCATAAACAGAACCCAAGAAGGCACTTGATGCAATGAAGGATCCCAGTTGGATTGAAGCCATGCAAGAAGAACTGTTACAATTTGTCTTGCAACATGTGTGGGATCTGGTGGATTTACCAAGAGGACACAGAGTGATTGGCACAAAGTGGATTTTCATAAACAAGACTGATGAAAGAGGCATTGTTATCAAGAACAAAGCCAGATTAGTAGCATAGGGGTACACACAAGAAGAAGGGATAGACTATGATGATGTATTTGCTCTAGTTGCCAGAATTGAAGCCATCAAGCTGTTTTTGGCCTTTGCATCTTACAAAGGATTCAAAGTCTATCAGATGGATGTCAAGAGTGCTTTTCTCTATGGCACAATTGATGAAGAGGTGTATGTCAGTCAACCTCCAGGGTTTGAGGATCCTAAATACCCTGATAAAGTTTACAAGTTGAGAAAAGCACTGTATGGTCTTCATCAGGCACCCAGAGCTTGGTATGATACTTTGTCCTACTATCTGTTGGAGAACCAGTTTGAGAGAGATGTCATTGATAAGACCTTGTTTATCAAAAGAACAAAGACTGATGTGTTACTAGTTCAGATCTATGTAGATGACATCGTCTTTGGGTCAACAAAGGAGAGATGTGCAAAGCATTTGAGGAGTTGATGCATAAGAAGTTTAAGATGAGTTCTATGGGACAACTCACTTTCTTTCTTGGTCTACAAGTTAAGCAGAAGGTTGATGGTATTTTTATCAATCAGTCTAAATATGTGGCCTCAATGCTTCAAAAGTTTGGGATGAGTGATGCAAAGCCTGCCAGTACTCCTATGGCAACTCACAAGCATCTTACTGCTGATGTTGAGGGGGAGGAAGTAGATGTTCATAATTATAGATCAATGATTGGGTCTCTAATGTATCTGACAGCATCCAGGCCAGATATCATGTTTGCTGTATGTGTATGTGCAAGGTATCAGGTTAGGCCAAAGGAGTCTCATTTACATGCAGTCAAAAGGATATTCAAATATCTCAAGGGGCAACCTAGATTGGGACTTTGGTATCCTAATGACTCTTCCTTTGATCTGGTGGCCTACATTGATAGTGACTATGGTGGAGCAAATCTGGATAGAAAGTCTACATCTGGTGGAGGTCAATTTTTGGGAGGAAGATTGGTCTCATGGTAGTGCAAGAAGCAAACAACAGTTTCACAGTCAACCACAGAGGCTGAATACATAGTTGCATCTCAATGCTGTTCTCAAGTGCTATGGATTCAGAATCAGATGATAGACTATGGTCTTTCTTTCTTACAGACACCAATCTACATTGACAATAACAGTGCTATAAGAATTGTTAACAATCCAGTCAAGCACTCAAAGACCAAGCATATAGAGATTAAGTACCATTTTATAAGAGACTGTAATGAAAAGAAATTAATTTAGGTTTTGAAAGTTCACACTGATGATCAGTTTGCAGACCTTTTCACAAAAGCCTTTGATGTAGGCAGGTTTACATTCTTGGTCACTAGTGTTGGAATGATAAACTTTGAATAAATATCTTCTCATTACATTTAGATTTGTACTATCTCTGTATATTTAGTTTTCTTTCTTTTCTTTTATTCCTCAGGGTGCATTTAATAAGTTTATGTGTATTTCAGATAGCTTTTGGAGTCATCAGCATGGTCAAAAAGTGCATAGTGAAGTTACCACTGCTCATTTGGAGTTACTATTGCTTGCAGTGTTACAACCGCTAAGCATAGTTTCTATCGCTAGTCTTTACTACTGCTGACTTTAGACCATTACTATTGCTTTAGAAAGATACTGTTGCTAGCTTACTATCGCTTACCATTGCTCGCATGTTACTACCGCTAGTTGTCAATTACCATTGCTCGCATGATACCACCGCTAGTTGTCAATTACCATTGCTCGCATGTTACTACCGCTAGTTGTCAATTACCATTGCTCGCATGATACTACCGCTAGTTGTCAATTACCATTGCTCGCATGATACTACCGCTGGTTATGATTACTGTTGCTAGTACTCGCCATTTACCACTACTTAAAGTTATTGCCGGTAGTTACTATTGCTCGCGTGTTTACCACTGCTTGTTATAGTTACTACCGCTTTTAACTTTCGTACACGCGATTTACCACTTCTCAATAGTTACCAATGCACTTATCTGTTAATATCGCTTTTAACTTAATGTTGCTAGTGGTAGTTATTCTTCATTACTACCGCTTTTAACTAATACTGTTGCTAGTGTTAGTTACCACTGCTTGTGGTCTGTGTATAAAAGCCCTAATTCACTGCCTTTTTCAGAACGGCTAATTTGAACTCTTTCTCTGAGAAACCCTTGCTATTCTGCGATTCTTGTGTTCTTGGCTACTTGCTTGCTTAACGATCTGTTCTTGATTCGTAATCTGTTCTAGGGTTTTGATTTTGCTATCTGATCAATCATGGACTCTCTTCGTTTCATTCAAGATCACAACAAGGTTGGCTATCTCACAAAGGGTAGTCATTCATCTGGATTTGAAGACATAGTTGATTTCTTGGCATCATCTTCCATCGCGTATGCAGCCACACTCAATCCGACGATCTACATCACTCATATGAAGGATTTCTAGACCAATGCCACCATTCAAGAAACTGAAGGGGTCAAATCCATTCATACCACCATCTGTGGTCGTCCACTAACTGTCACTCCAGCCAAAATAAGACATCATTTGCATCTGAATGATGAATCAGGTATAACCATGCTTTCTACTTCAACTATTATGGATGCTTTCTTGAGAATGGGGTATGTAGGCTCCCAAACATCTTCAAAATATCTCAAAGGCAAATTTTGCTCTCAGTGGAGATTCTTTGTGCATACCCTTCTCCATTGTTTTTCTAGGAAAACCACTAGTTGGAGTGAGTTCAACAGTACCATGGCATCTGCTTTGGTTTGCTAGTCCACTAAATAGTTTTTCAACTTTTCACAAATGATTTTTGATGATCTTGTTTACAATCTTGAGAACATGAATAATTTAAAAGTCAAATCCTCTTACATGTTCCCAAGATTTGTTCAAGAAGTGATTACTAAGTAATTGACGGATGTACCTCTTGATGGAGACACTTATTAGAGCTTTGCTCTTGGTAGTAAAGTGTTTTCCAACATGAAGAGACCTGCACCAGGCTCTAATGACATTTTCACTCCATTGTTCCCTACAATGATAGGTGTGAACCCCCCTCAAGGTGAGACATCAGGCTTGCAGCCCACACAATCAAGCATACCTACTGATGACCTACCCCCACCTTCCAGTTCAAACATCCCTCGGTCCCTTGATTCAACCCCCACCCCTTCACTAAAACAGTATATCAAAAAGAACAGGGGAGCTCCTTCTTCCTCTGGTTCTCAACCTAATAAGCCTATAAGCCATCAGTTGGAGCACTCTCCTTCTGATTCTTTCCAAAAGGATACCCTAGGAGTGATGCCCCACTCAATTGTAAAGAAGGAGCCCTCTAAGGAGAAGGATGGACATGTGGTTGGTGAGGCTCAGACTACTGATGTTGCACAAGGTGGGCATCAGGACAGTTTGAACATAGCTAAGACCCCCACCACGGCAACTCCAGGTGAGAAATCATCAGGAGGTCCCAGGTGCCAAGAAACCAAGGGGGCAGGTAGTGCTTCAGCTAGGCTAAAGACTTCTGCTAAAAAGCTTAAAGATCCAGTAAGGGAGGTAAACACTTCTAAACCTGGTGAGGGCAGTTATACACAACAGGAATTGATGGCAGACTTGGCAACCAATGCCAAAGATTTGAAAGCTCAAGATGTGAACTATCAAATTCATGAAGAGAGGCACAAGTCACATGAAGAGAGGCAGGATATGCTGGAGAATGTGATTGATATTCAGAATCAGCTAATTAAAGATAAGGATGCTATGCTCGCTGAATTTACAAGGAAGCTACAGTCACAGGGTGCTCAGATGGCCTCTATGCATATGAAGATTTCAGCTCTTCATAGGAGGTACTTGATGCGGTAATTATCGTATATAAAAAGCGTAACAAGTTTTAACCTCTAATGCCTAGTGTGACAACTGTCAGTTTTTGACCTTCAGGTTAGCTACTCGTTTAATCCACTCAGTAGCGTTTCCGTAGGTTAAGAACTAGTTATTTAAGTTTCTAAATGAAACTAGGTTAGTTTGCGTGAAAAATTTAGGCTAAAACCTAAAAGTCCCGAAAATTTGCCCGAAAAGCCCGTACCGGTCCGAAATCGTCCGAAAATCCTATAATGCCAAATTAAAGTTAATTTTTAGAAAATTAAGTTATTTTATTTAAAAACAACTAAGTTAACTTAAATGATCCAAAACTACTTCCGGAAAAGTCAGTTTCTACCGAAAACGCGAAAAAAACCGACACTGCGTTTGAGAATGCAGTGTAATTATCTAATTAAAGCTTCAAAAAAAAAAATGGAGAGAGGTGGGACCCACCTAGGGGCCGGCACCCCCTCCCTCCTCTCTACTCTCTCTCTCTTTTTCTCTTTTCTAACAAATACATCATCACTTCACCACTTCCCCATTCATTTTCAAAATCCTTCTCTCTCTCTAACTTCTTTCTCTCTCTAAATTCTCTCTAACTCTCTCAAAAATCCAGCCTTGTTATCATCCAAAATCTGGAAATTTTGAAGGTTTTAAAGCTTGATTAAGAGTGTTCTTAGTGTATACAAAGGTAAGATACATTGCATGATAGTTTAGCTTCGATTTTGAACCCATTTGGGTACTTTTTTTCATCTTTTTATGAGGTTTTAATCCTCTTTGTTGGATGAAAATCATCCTTGATGTTTGAGGAAGAGATTTAACCATGATAATGTGTTAAAACATTTGAAAGTGGTGAAAATCTATGACTTCTCCATAAAAACACAAGATTGATGAGTAAAATCACTAGTATTTGGTGTTTTGATACTTGTTTTGGATGGAAAATCGTTTTGATGATGCATGCATGTGTTTTATTGTTATTCAAAGTTTATTTCATTAAAATATTTGTTAAACAATATGAGTTTATGGTTAATAGCAAGAAACCCCCAAGAAATCTTATGATTTTATGTGTTTTGATGGATGAAAAGGGAGTTTTGATTCTGGACAGAATCTGTTTGATTTTTCATGTGTGTTTAGACATTGCAAAAGTATAGTAAACTGAGGTATTTTCTTACAAAAATTTGATAGATTGAAATTTAATGAGTTAGGAAGAAAATCTCTTTTGAATCGCTCAAAAATTCGAAGGGAAACCCATTCAACCAACTAAAAACTTTTTGAAACTCATCAGCTTTTGGTCAGAAAAGTTTATTCATCTTCATGCATGCATATCTCTTGGACAAATTATCCAAAATGCACAATTTTTAATTCAAAACTCAAGTTCTCTGAGTTAGCTTTCCAAAGAATCCAAAATCATGTGATTTGGTGGACTTTTGAGGTTTCAACCAATGAAAATAAGTTAGTGGTGTAGGCTGTCCCATTGTGGCAGATTGCACATGCACGACTTTAAGAGGCCATATCTCCCTCAAAAACCACCCAAATGATGTGAAACTTGTATCATTTGCTTGGTATATGTGTCCTCTAGAAAATCCCTTTTGAAATTCGTGATTTGGTGGAGAATTGAATTCTTTATGAAGCAAACACCCCTGACATGTTTTTCTGAAAATAAAAAGTGCCTACTGATTTTATAAAAATTCTTAAAATATGAAGAACACTTCCAAAAATTATGAAAAATTGTGGGATTGTTGCTAACATCCCAACTTACAGTAGGTAAAATTCTTGAGATCTAACTCTCTTTGAAACTAAGTCATTTGGTGACACCTTTGCATGGGATAAAATCTGCCAGATTTGGAATTATTCAAAAATGTTATTTTACAAACATTCCTAATTCCAATATGTTTGGATCATAATTTTAACCAACAAAAAGTCATTTTATATCAAGTTTGAACATAACAAATGTAGTAAAGGCATTATATAGGATATCGCTACGATTTATTAAAAATATGGACCGTTGGACTTGGAACTTACGTTAAATACTTATGATTTAGGGCAATTCTAGTTTCGGAGCCGGGACTCGTACACGCACTAACGTTTGTTGAACGCTTTAATCACTCGAGGTGAGTATTCACAGCCCCGTTATCAATGTTTTTACGTATTTGGGGTGAAAAGCATGTTGTTAATAAAAGTTATGAAAATTTGCTTTTTAGCAAGGTTTGGTGAATTATGTACATGTATGCTTCTTAGCATGGTTAAATGAATTGTGTACACGTATGCTTTTTAGCATGATTTTTGTGAGTATGCATTGTGACGATATGTGCGAGTAAAGTTTGCCCCTTAGAATATACACTACCATTAACTCATTTAGGAGCCTATGGACTTAGTGGATAGCGCTATTTGGTACCAATATGTGACAACCGACAAAATTCGGCTCTCCGATTAGCGGCCTGAAAATCACTCAGTAGCGTCTCCATAGGTAAAAAGGTAGTTATTTAAGTTACTAAAATAATCCAGGTTAGTTTGTGCGAAAAAGTTAGGCTAAAATCCTAAAAGTTCCGAAAACTGCCCGAAAAAGCCCGAACCGGCCCGAAATCACCCGATAATCCTAAAATGCCAAAATTAAGATAATTTTTGGAAATTTAAGTTATAATGTTTAAAATATGTGTAAAGTAACCTAGATAACCTAAAACCACCTTCGAAAAGTCGGAATTTGCTAAAAAAAAAAACGTCAAAAACCCGGTACCGCGTCGAACAAACAGTGTAGAATGTATACTGTTTTAAATAAAAAAAAATATATAAAAGAAAGAGGTGGGTGGGCCCCCTTGGCCGGCCACCTCCCTCCTCCTCCAATCATCTTTCTTCTTCTTTATTTCTCTCATATAAATACCATCATATCTTCACTTTCCCAACACAATCTCATTTTCACTTTTCAAAATCTTCTCCATCTCTCTCTAATTCTCTCTATCCTCTCACTAAAACTCAGCCAAGAAACCATCTTCAAATCCAGATTTTTAAAGGTTTAGCAACCTATTTGAGATAAAGATTAAGTGTTCATCAAAGGTAAGCAAAGTTAGGATGTTTTTACTTCGATTTTCAACTCATTTGTGAGTTTTTCTTCTTCTTTTTCAAGGGTTTTAACCCCTTTTTGATTCAAGAAAGAAACTTGTGTTTGGGAAAGAGATTTAACCTTAGAAAATGTGGTATCACAATCTATGAAGGTGAAAATCAATGATTTCCCCATAAGAACACAGAAATGAATCAAAAATCGTTTAGATGATGTTCTTGACCACCAAACTTGTGCTAAACTTCATCAATGGTTCATGCATGGGTTTGGATGGTATGAAAGCATATTTTAGTTATATTACATTTGAATATTCTGAGTTATGGGTGAAATAGCAAGAAAAACCCCGAAATGGTATGATTTTATGTGTTTTGGTAGCATATTGGGTGTTAGATATTGGACAGATTCTGTCAAAATAGTTGCATGTACTTTACACGACCCAAAAAGGGCTTTCTTGAACTTATTTCTTCATGAAAATTTTATGGGATGATATTTAAAGTGTTAGGGTTCAAACCCCACTGGATTGGTGCAAAAACACCAAGATTTGAACCCAAACCACCATAAAACATTTTTGTGTGCAACAGTGTTTGGTCAGAAATTTTTAGTCAACTTCAAACTAGCATAACTCCTTGATTATTTATCTAAAGCACGATTTTCTTGACCCTAAACTCAAGTACTTTGAGTGAGCTTTCTAAAAAGTCCAAGATCATGTCATTTAGAGGAGTTTTGGGACTTCAACCAATGAGTTTAAGTTGGTGGTGTAGGCTGTCCTCTTATGCCAGATTACACATGCACCACTTGAAAAGGTCATATCTCCCTCAAAAACCATCCTTATGACATGAAACTTGTCTCAAAAGCTTGGTATATGTTTTAGCTAGAAAATCTCTTTGGAAATTCGTGATAAAGTGGTGTATAGAATTATTTATGAACTAAACTTTACCTAAAGGTATTCTGGAATTTCAGCCCTTACCACTGATTTTGTAAAAATGTTTAAAAATAGTAAAAATTCTCTAAAAATAATGAAATTTGGTGAAATTGTTCCTAACATTCCCTAAAACAAGGGGTAAAAATTTAAGGACTTGATATTGGGAGGACCTAAGTTCAAAATGGTAATTTTTGCAACCTAAAAATTTTGGCAGATTCTGGAATTTTGCTTGAGAAACCAAATTCATAAATTCTAAACCTTCCAAAATGTGGGGAACACACCAAAATGTAATAAAGTAAATTTTTATTATTTGGGACAATGTAAATTAATATAACGGCATTATATTGGATATCGGTACGATTTTAGAATTAGGGACCGTTGAACTTAGAACTTACGTTAAAAATTACGTGTTGGATAGGGAAAACATAGCTCGGAGCCGGGACTAGATCACGCACCATCACTTACGAAATCGCACTAAACGCTTGAGGTGAGTATTCACAGCCCCCGTTTTTACCGTTTTTACGAGTTTTGGGGTGAAAAGCATGTTTATAAATGAATGTGAAAAATTGTGAAATTATTGCGAAATGAAATGAAATGAAATGAAATGTATTGTGAGCTAAATTTGAAATGTTATGCGGCATGATATATTGAGTAAAAGTCCCATGTTGAATACACTACTATTAACTCGTTTCGAGCCAATGGTTATTGTGGATAGCGCTATTTGGTAGAGTGGACCCACCCTTGTTTACTGACGAGTATAGGGTGCACGTAATCATATGTGGTACTACACATGTGGGATTTAGTCCCACCGCTGAGGTAGTGCAGCGTCTACACATGTGGGGTTTTAGTCCCACCGTTGAGGTAGTTCGCGAGAACGCTCTACCCATGTGGTTCGCAACCACCTCTGAGGTAGATCGTTAGGGCAAATTGGTTTTAGGTTTAGTAGTGGCTCAAAGAATAAATACCATGCGATTAACATGACCCGAGAAATTTACTCACATGTTGGTAGTGAATGAACGGATTCACTCTAACTGTTTATAAAAATTTAGTGAATGAACGGATTCACTATAACTGTTTATAAAAATTTAGTGAATGAACGGATTCACTATAACTGTTTATGAAAATTTTGTGAATGAACGGGTTCACTATATCTTGTTTATGAAAAGTTGAGTGAATAAAAAGGTTCACTAAAATTGTTGCATTTAAACTGTTTTGTGCATATGAAAACCTGTGAACTCACCAACTCTCGTAGTTGACGCTTGTTTTAACATGCTTTTCAGGAAATCAGAAGGTGATTGAGAAAGCTTAGTTTTGAGCACTTGTAGACATCAATCAAGACTTAGTATTTTATTTTGTTATGTTTGTAATTTCAAACTTCCGTTGGTTGTAATACAATTTAAATTTTAAAAACTTTGGATATTTTGGAACGAATGGTTGATGTTGTTATCTCCTATCGCCTTGAAATCTTAGCTGTCGCACCTCGTGTTTCCGCTTTAGCGGGGTGTTACACAATACCCACCCGAAGGACTGACGAGTGAAGGGTGCACTATTTCTGAAGTAACGACTACACATGTGGGGCAGAAGATCCCACCGCTGTGGTACTCGTTGAAAGAAGACCTACCCATGTGGACGTGAGTTCCACCGCTGAGGTAGTTCGCACGAACGTTCCGCCCATGTGGTTAGCAACCACCTCTGAGGTATTCGTTGGGGTTAACGGATTGGTAGTGGCTCGAAGTTTTACATATCTTATGCATAATTGTGTATTTTGGCGTGAGCAAACATCCGAGTATATATGTGGTTTTGAACGTTTAAAGTGGTTCAAAAGTTTTACGACAATAATTCTGCATTTAAAACTGTCTTGTGCATATCAAAACCTGTGAACTCACCAACTCTCGTAGTTGACGTCTCTTTTTAACATGCTTTTCAGGAAATCCGAAGGTTTGATAGGGCTTTTATGGAATTTAGTGGTTACCAATCTTGTCATGCTAGTTATTTTTGTTTTGTGAACGATTGTAAACGTTTAATTTATGGTTGGGATGTACTTTTGTAAACACTGTTTAAATTTTTATTTATGAATGGTTGGTGTTACGTATCTCCTATCGTTATGAAATCTTGATTGTAGTACCTCGTGTTTCCGCTTTAGCGGGGTGTTACACCTAGCCACCGTCTTACCACATATACAGGCAAGCGTACCTGATCGTGAGTAATATAGTGTAGGAAAGTCCAGGTATCGTATCTACCACTAGGAACGGTCAAGTTATCGTAGACTAAAGTCTGAATCGGTCTAATTAACCTAAAGGGGGGGTTTTGTATGAAAAAGGTTTAAATACTTAAAAAGACAATTAATTAAGTAAAAACTAAGAAAGCAAATAAAGTATTGTTTTAAGATTATAATAAGGAAAAACAGCAGTACTTATCATGGTAAAGTGAATCCCCAATACGGATGATATGAATAGGTCGAAAGTTTGGTTGTTTTGACTATTGTAGGAATTTAAGTCTGGGACACCCTAACATGTGTATATTATGGTTATGAACTAGGATACGGTCCTCCTAATTCCAATCCTAAATCGTTTGGTCCACAATCTAGAATCGGTAAACCCTTCCCAATCAATATCGCAATGGCTCTTTTACTATCGGTCACTATTGGTCAAAGTAACCCCTTAACACAACTCTATGGTCCAAGTCAGGCTAAGGTAGGTTGATTATCCTTTCGGAGTCTATCTGCTTTGGTCTAACAAATACACCCAACCAAGTGAATTCAAATCGCCACAACAACATTAATCAGAAAAGAACCATAAAAGCCATTCAATTAATCAAAACAAACCAGTAAAAATTAATCACAAAGTATCGTCCATAAAGGTTCATCGACCATGACAAGCACTACTAATAAACTACTCACTCATAATGAAAACAAAAACACAAACAAAAGTAGACATCGACATGATACCGACAATACAACCATAGATGATCGGAGATCGACTTCCGCAGCGTATCGGCACCTTTCGTACTCTCACTCTCGTTCCTCTGTACTTCCCTCGTGTATCGGACATGTTTAGAACTGAAGGAGGAGGCTGATATTTAAAGGAAAACGTCCAGGAGTCATCTGGCGATCGCCAAGCTGCTGGTTTGGCGACGCCAGCCACTTAGGTCAAACTCTGGTCTTCTCTTCAGTCGAACTTGGCGGCGCCAGATTGAGGATTTCACGATCGCCAAGTAGCTTCTGTTTGACTCTGTGCATTTTTCACGTTTTCTCGCCCTTTTTCGTACTTTTCCGTTCCACGGCCTCCAAATCCTTCACAAACAATAATAAGCTCTTTTAGTGCATGAAATGATCATAAACGGGTGAGAAATGGGGTAAAGTCATACGATTACGCGCAACCAAAACATGTATAATTTTGGTGTTATCAATATCCCCACACTTAAGCTTTGATTGTCCTCAATCAAAAGACTGAAAGATAAGAAAGATAACTACAAAATTATCTCCACCCAAGATCATCAAAGAGAACAAAGTATACTCACACAATCGAACACACAAACAAGACTCGTCAAGCAATCGGATACCAAGGCCAACCTTTTACCCTCACATAGTATGCATAACAGTATAAAGTGTAACTCTCGGGGGTAAAAGTGTATATATAAGTGATCACACGAATACTCGACTAATTCCCGCATGCATAAGCTTGTCACCAAATCTAATCTCCACTACTGAGAAGTTGTCAACCGTCAAGAGGACTTTAGGGTTGTAATGTTCGGCTAAGGGTTAAGGGTAGGATAAAGGATATATAAGTGACTAAGGGTTTTGCAACAAAAACTTGAAAACTCAATCAGTAATGATCCAAACAGTGAAGCAATCTGACTTTCAAACAGTGAGACTTTTGGGATGAGTATTTCCTCTCTTTCTTTTCTTTTAGAATTGGCCTAAGCCTATGGCTTATTTGGGGCACAAATTCTTTTTTCATTTTTTTTCAGCTCTCATTCTTTTCTGTTTGTATTCTCGACTCTTTTGATATTTCTTTTCTTTCTGAGTCTCAAATATTTTTCTTTTCTCTCTCTTTTTTTTTCAGAGCAGCAACTATGTTGCTTTTGGGCTCTTTTTAAATCTCAATTCCATAAAAACTATCAGATACAAAAACTGGATCAAAACATCTCAAGATTCAAATTTGAGTCACGGCCAAGAGATAGATAAACAATTAGGCTCAAGGACAAAGTGTATAGTGGGTAAAGAAATGAAAAGGCTAAGGCTCAAAATGGTTTCAAGGGATAAAGTGTCAAAAGGTGAACACTTTTCAAATAAAGGCTAGGCAAATCAGATTACCATATGATGAGGTTATCTGACGAAGGCTAAAAGGGTTAGAAACGAAGGCCTCTATCAGTGCAATGGTGATAAACACTTCTCTTATGTGGTCTCGACAAGCATTCAAATGACAAGTTCTACCTTGGGTCAAAGTCGGTATTCCTCACGAAATAAACAGATATAACAGTTAAGGCTCAATCTCTCAATGGAATTGGGTGAGGCACTCATGGTAATCAGTATTCCAAGGCATCCTTTTACTCAACTAATCCTATTCCGTGTTCTCCTATGCAAGCAACTCAGTCTAAAAAACAATCTCAGATTTCGAAAAAAATTGGGGTCAAATCTCAAAGCTTTCAAAAGTTTGAAAAACGACAATCCACAAGCAAAAAGTGAACCCATTTAAACAGATAAGTCTACATAACCCCCTCCCCACACTTAAAATTTGCAGTGTCCTCAATGCAACAATTAACACAATTAAGGAGTAATTGGGAAAAGAGAAACTTCCCGGGTTATGTGACGAAATCTGTTCTGATCTGAGAGTGGTGCATAAAATTCGTGCTCGATCATAAATCACCATATCTACCAACAAAAAGAAAAAGAAAAAGTAAAAACGAACAAATGAAAATAAACCAAACCAACCTACTTAAAATCCTAAATAATCCAAACAAAATAAAATCGTTCAACACAACCACGCAGCTTAAAAATAAAATTGTTTACGACAACCATATCGAATAACGGAGATAAAAGAGAGAGATCAATAAGGGCCACGAGGTTGGTTTTGCCAATCCTCGTAAGTCGGGTAACCAGGCGGAGCATCCTCGGAGTACGGCCAATATGGAGATGGAGCAAAAACGGTATTCGGTTGAATTCCGAAGTGGGAGGCCATCTGGTTCATCACTCCACTCTGCCAGTTGGCTTGGTGAAGAGCCTCCACGGTGTTGTACTCCAAATGCTGTTGATGTCGGCCATGAGAAAGTGACATCTCCGAGAGTTGGTTACTCAAGTCTTGGTAACCCGAATACGCCGTCCAATCCGCCGGTTGTTGACCCGCACTCGCCCCACTAGTTCCACTTGTCCCGCCAATCTCGTGCATGCTCCTCGGTGGTTGACTTCTCGTTGACTCCTATAAGCTTGAGGATTACGGATCCATGCATTGTAGTCCCTTCCGGTCATATGCTCAACTCTCGCGACGCCCATACCTCGGAGTTGGTCCATGTCGATCAACCCCATCTCCCCGAGGTTCGTCATCGAAGCGATCGCGGCGTCAGTTAGGATACCGAAATGCTTGGCCAAGAGCGTCACGTATGGCCACCAACGATGCGACTTCCCTCTCGATAACCACTCGCCTTTGCGAAACACGTCCCAACCTGCAATTCCAAATTCTGGATGGTACTTTGGTGATTACATAGGTATGAACCCACTTCATCGTTTAGCTTCTTTTGCGCATCCATGAATTGGATAATCCGATCTTCGATAGAGATACGTGCTCTCCATCCGATCTTTGGTTTTGTTGAGTTGGTGCAAAGAAACCGGAGGTCTAGGGATGAAATTACGGTTATTGTTCCACCTCCCTTGGTAATCGCCTCGATTGATATAGTTCACCTCCTCGGGTGTCATCATCGGTTTGTTCGGGCAATCCTTAGTCAAATGTGGTCCATTGCACTCCTCGCATCCAACCTGCAAAGCATGAACAGATTTAATTAGTTCTTCGATTTTGCGTTCAAACTTTACCTGTTGGTTTTTCATAGCGGCTAGTTCATCGGATGGATCGAAGTCGGTTGATATCTTTCCGGCAATCCTCGGGATTTGCAATCGCTTGTCCGTCCTCCAATCTATGTTATGTATGAGCATGTCTTCGAGGAGCTTGTAACCTTCCGTGGGTGTTTTGTACATGAACACACACACCTGCAGATGAATCCAAAGTAGCTCGTGAGGAGTAAGCAAGTCCGTTATAGAAAGTTTGAACCTGTTCACTCTTATTCAACTCATGACTCGGGCACGAGTTTAGGAGGTGCTTAAAACGTTCCCATGCTTTGGATATGGTCTCCCCGTCTTGTTGTTGGAAGGATCGGATCTCGGCTCTCAATTTGTCGATTTTGGATGGTGGAAAGAATCGGAAAGGAACTTTGAGCGAAGTCCTTCCCATGTAGTGATTGAGCTCGGCTCTAAGGATCGCAACCAAGCCCTAGCTTCTCCGTAAGCGTTAGAGGAAAGACCCGAAGACGAATTGCATCATCCCGGTCTGCCTCTGTTTTGAATAGATCATAAATATCCACGAAGTTTTCCATGTGAACGATAGGATTGCTATCGTTTTTCCCGTCGAAGGTAAGGTCCTTGATCATGTGTAGGAGCTTCCCCGGGATTTTCTTGTTCAGGTTCGGCTTCGTGATCGGATTGGTGGGTACAGTTGGAGTGGCTCTCCTGGCGGTCCACATTGGTGCCTCGTCTCCCATCTCAAAAATCAAAGCTCTCGGGCGAACTTTGTTTGCTTTTGACTTCTTTTTGTTTCTTTTTCTGAACTCTCTCTCCGGCTCCTCAAATGGCTCTAACAAGTCTGCCGTGACTGAAATCACAACAAATGGTTACGGGCAACTTGCGGGAAACAAAGAGATAAAATATAAATAAAGATAAAACTAATTAATTAAACTAGAAAACGAAAAACTTGCAAGGGAAAGAATACCTCACAAGGATCGATTAACAAAACTAATAAAGACTAAAATCTAACAACTACCGTTCCCCGGTAGCGGCGCCAAAAACTTGATGCGGTAATTATCGTATATAAAAAGCGTAACAAGTTTTAACCTCTAATGCCTAGCCACCGTCTTACCACATATCCAGGCAAGCGTACCTGATCGTGAGTAATATAGTGTAGGAAAGTCCAGGTATCGTATCTACCACTAGGAACGGTCAAGTTATCGTAGACTAAAGTCTGAATCGTTCTAATTAACCTAAAGGGGGGTTTTGTATGAAAAAGGTTTAAATACTTAAAAAGACAATTAATTAAGTAAAAACTAAGAAAGCAATTAAAGTATTGTTTTAAGATTATAATAAGGAAAAACAGCAGTACTTATCATGGTAAAGTGAATCCCCAATACGGATGATATGAATAGGTCGAAAGTTTGGTTGTTTTGACTATTGTAGGAATTTAAGTCTGGGACACTCTAACATGTGCATATTATGGTTATGAACTAGGATACGGTCCTCCTAATTCCAATCCTAAATCGTTTGGTCCACAATCTAGAATCGGTAAACCCTTCCCAATCAATATCGCAATGGCTCTTTTACTATCGGTCACTATTGGTCAAAGTAACCCCTTAACACAACTCTATGGTCCAAGTCAGGCTAAGGTAGGTTGATTATCCTTTCGGAGTCTATCTACTTTGGTCTAACAAATACACCCAACCAAGTGAATTCAAATCGCCACAACAACATTAATCAGAAAAGAACCATAAAAGCCATTCAATTAATCAAAACAAACCAGTAAAAATTAATCACAAAGTATCATCCATAAAGGTTCATCGACCGTGACAAGCACTACTAATAAACTACTCACTCATAATGAAAACAAAAACACAAACAAAAGTAGACATCGACATGATACCGACAATACAACGATAGATGATCGGAGATCGACTTCCGCAGCGTATCGGAACCTTTCGTACTCTCACTCTCGTTCCTCTGTACTTCCCTCGTGTATCGGACATGTTTAGAACTGAAGGAGGAGGCTGATATTTAAAGGAAAACGTCCAGGAGTCATCTAGCGATCGCCAAGCGGCTGGTTTGGCGACGCCAGACACTTAGGTCAAACTCTGGTCTTCTCTTCAGTCGAACTTGGCGGCGCCAGATTGAGGATTTCGCGATCGCCAAGTAGCTTCTGTTTGACTCTGTGCATTTTTCACGTTTTCTCGCCCTTTTTCGTACTTTTCCGTTCCACGACCTCCAAATCCTTCACAAACAATAATAAGCTCTTTTAGTGCATGAAATGATCATAAACGGGTGAGAAATGGGGTAAAGTCATACGATTACGCGCAACCAAAACATGTATAATTTTGGTGTTATCAGTACTCCACGTGGGTCTTATTCACAAATGGGGGAGAAGAAATCAAAAGTTAAAGGGGAGCAGAAAAAGAAACAAGTTGTGAATGAAGAGGTTGAAAACAGGGAGGCTGCTGCATCTGATATGCCTGAGGTTGATATGGCTGACAAGGAAGAAAGAGAGGCTGTGGCTAAGGGGAGACAGAAAAAGAGATTGAAACTGATGTGGGTGAGAAGTCTGTTAATGAAGATGAACTTACCATTGCTGAGTTGTTGGTGAAGTTGCCCAAAGTAATTACAAAGGGTGTGGTGATCAAAGAGAGTCAACCAGAGCTAAAGAAGAAGGGTGCTGAGTTAGATCCCAAAGACAAAGGAAAGAGAATTCTGGTAGAAGAACCTGAGTCAGAGTCTGATCAGGAAGAAAGAATGCATCCAGTTTTAATCAACTTTCTGAAGCTTTCATTCAAAAGCTTGCAGAAGATGAGGAAAGAAGGGAAAAGGAATTATCGGAAGCTGATAAATTGGCTGCTGAGAAGTTACAGGAGAAGTTTGATAAGGAGGTGGTTAAAGAAACAAAGAAAAAGCCAACAAAGAAGATAGTTAAAAAGAAAGTCAATACTTCCAAGGCTGCTGGTGAAAGAAGAAGAATAATGGTGAGGTATTTGGCTGGTGTTCTTGGAAAACCAGTTCAATACTTTGGTAGATGGAGTGTTGTAAAGGTTGAGCAGAAATATCATGAAACAAGAGATAAGCTGGATCAGGAGGCTGCTGAACAAGAGGAAGAAGAGGTGCCTTTGGTACACAGGAAGAGGAAGAGAAATCAAATTGCCCCTGCTGAAGGCAATGTTGAGACTAAACAAGATGAAGAGGTTCCTGCTGCTGCTGAAGGTACTACTGAAGAAGAAAGAGGGCCAACTCAGATTGAAAAAGAGTCTAAACGTTTGGTCAAGAAGTTTGTAAAGGTTAAAAGAGTGAAAAGAATGGCTCAAAAGGAAAGACAGAAAAAGATAGTTGAACAACCATCAGACATCACAGATTGGTACTACTTTGAAGATTTGGAACTGATGTTCTTCAAGATAATCAGAAGTGGAGGTAGAAGTGAGATTTATGCAAACTCTCATTCTATTTTTACAAAGTTGCCTAGAGCTGATCTGATGAAGATGTATGAGCTAAGTTGCACCATGGAGGATGGTGATTATTTGGAGACAAAGCAGATGAAAGAAGACTTGTAGTTGATGTTTGCTTTTGCTAAAACTAGAAATGATCTGAAGAAAAAAGTGCTAGAGATCATCAGGATAGTATTGGTGAAGGAAAGATTGTTGGTTGGTTCACTTACAAGAAGAACAGAACTTTCTCTTTCTCATTTGAACAAGGAAGACTGAGTTACTTCTTGATAGACAAATGGTATGACTTTGATCCATGTATGATTAAAGATGTGCTGAGGATAAAAGATCAGAGAGCTGCTCTTACTGAGTTAGACAAGGAATTGGTGGAAAAGCTGAAATCTCAAGTCCTTGGTATTTCAGAAAATTACTTAGGAAAGGAGACATCAACCTGGTAGAAAGGTCAAGTCATGGGGCATTCATGGAATTGAGAGACTATTCTATGCTATTGAATGGGAAGATGGTGAGATTCTCAAGAGATCTGTTCTGTACAAGTTGCTGGAGGAGTGCACAAGAGAGAATCTGAAAGATATGTATGAGATTGGCATGAAGCTCTACAAGTCTGAATTTGAGTCTGATAATCTGCAAGATGAGTTGATTATGAAGTTCAAGAGTGTTCTGGAATGCCTATGTTGGTTGTTTGAACCATCTAGGATTTCCAATCTAACAAATCAATCGTGTGAAGCTGTGAATGAATGGAGATGGTTTGAAAAGAGCAGAATGTACTCCCTAACCATTAATGGTATGGATAAAGAGTATTATTTTGAAGAAAGTGCTCCAATTCATGATTTACAGAGGCTGGAAGGTATAGCTATGGTGAACTTAAGCATGGATAGGCCTCTCACAGCAAGTGGAAGAAATTCCGTGAAGAAGGTCTAACAACAGTTGAAGAACTTAACTTCTCATTCTGAAAGTTAAGTTAGGAGGAGATTGTTGGGTCTGAAATACTGTTGCTGAGATACCACTGCTAGCATGAAGATTAATATTGCTGAAGATCTGTCTAACAGATTACCACTGCTAGTTTGATGGTTACCACTGTTGATCAACTTACCTCCGCTGGCACAAAGTTACCACTGTTGATGCTGAATACAACTACTTTTGTTTTTACTACTGCCAAAAGAGTCACAATAAGGAAAGGATTTTGAAGACTGAAGATAAGGAATAGATGCGAAGATTTTGGAGAAATCCTAGAGATTATTATGTAGATCTACATTCCTTATTCTTATCTTGTAATTCTTATAAATAGATAGTTGATAGATGGTTAGAATTACGGAGTTCATTTAGTTTTATGTTTTAGAATATTGAAGCCTCAAGATTGTTCTTGATCCCTGCAATTAAGAAGAATTGCACGTCTGTTTTGAGTCTGTTCAAAGCAGATTGGGGATTTGGTTTGTAATCATTAAACCGTTGATCAATATACAATATGTTCTACAAATTCATTGTTAATCTTTCAAAGTGTTATTCCGCGACTTCTTTGAATTGTTTTCTCTTCTTGTTAAATTGATCCTGACAGAGGAGTCAGAGAGTGATGCAGAGTTCTGCGATGTGGCAAATGGTGATTCTGACTCTGCCAACATTAGATCCTCTGAGGTATCTTCATGTTCTGAAATGAATGAACTTTACTCTGAGATCATTGAAAACCTTGATTCACATCAAGAAGCGTTCAATAATCTCAAGGAAAAGTTAACCTTGTGTGAAAAAGAAATGAATACTCTAACAGAGGAAAGAATATAGATTTTTTAAAATGTATGAAAAGGCAGAAGAGGAAAGAATTTCACTTTACAAAAGTTCTAATAAAAAGACAATGAATCTTGAAAGGACTACAAAAGAAAAGGATGATGAGTTACGGAGACTGAGAAATGAAAGGTCTAATGCTATATCCATCAAAGAATTTTTCCAAAAGGAAAGAGAGTTTTTATACCAAGATCTTCTTGACAGAGAGCTCAGGATTAAGAAATTTCAGGATGCACAAAGCATTTTTAACAAAATCAGAGTTAATATGGGCAGAAGAGGACTGAGTTTTTCAGAATTTGACAACAAACCATCTTATAAACAAAAGAAATCTTTCCAGAGTGTTTTCAGATATGCAAAGAACATTAGAAGTAATGTTTCTGATACTAAGTCCATCTTCAAAAGAAGAAGACTTATGAGTGGACCAAAATCTAAGACTCCCTTGATCTTCACTAATGTAGCATTTAAAGACTACATTGACTCATTCTCACCTTCTGAAGAGAAGGATTCCATTCCAAGGAGATTCTTGAGACATAGTCAATTGGGAGTGTTTGAATTTGGTAACCCAAAAACCCAAGAGGACTGTGCCTTCTTCTGTGAAGTAAAACCCATTGAAAAGGAATTGTCATCAGATGCACTTGAATTTATTCCTAGACATTTGTCAGAGGCCTCTGAGGAATCAGTAACCTCTGATAATGTTGAGTCCCTCTGTGAAGAAAATCTTCCAGAAGAATCATCAAATGTTCAAACTCTTGAATTTTCACAATCTCACAGAGACCTTCTTAGTTCAAACTCTGAAGAAGAGAGTATCTCTGACTCAGAAGTAGTATCTTGATCAGAAGAGCCTCCTTTAAATTCTACAAATGATAATTCTGTCAATCAAGCCTCTGAACATGATTCCACAAGTGACTCTGAAAGTGTCTCTGGTCAAGTCATTGAATCTAGGATAGTTGCTCAACCCTCTGAAGATGGTGAGCTAATAAATCATCCAATGAAAACTATTGCTTTAAGAAGAAAATCTGGAGGATTCACTATTTGTCCAGACTTTATTGACTTATGTCTGAATTTAAAAAGAATTCAAAAAGAAAAATCCTTGAATGATGTAGCATCCACCTCAACAGTCTCAGAGTCTCCAGAACCTAGATTTACCAGAAGTGTTGGATCGATTAGTTCCAAATACTGGTATTGATTACAAAATAAAGCTAGCTTAGAGATCAAACAGAATGTAGCGGAATAAACTTTAAGAACAGATTAAAGAGATAAGCTAGCAATTCATACAAATCGACAATCAGAATGCTCCCAAATGTGTTTGATTCATTAAAAGAAGATGAATACAAACTTCAACATTAATTCAATGGAACAGTGAAAAACTTGAAAAATGATTACAAAAACAGAGAAGAAACTAGCTATTTATACTAGTTCTAAACCGACTTAAGGAAGCCTTTCCACGTGTACCAATCCTAGCCCTTGATCAAGAATCAGGTAGTAACTAACTTCACGTGCTGGACATGTGACTGGAAGGAAAGACCAAAGTCAGCTTTCTCAGAGGTTGCATCTGTAGAGCCTCTGTCAACTCTCCTAGAGGCTCTGCGGTTTTGACCTTGTACAAACTGTTGCTTCTTGAAGAACCTCTGTAGAGCTTTCCAGAAGATCTCTAATGACATTTTTAAATACTTTCTTTACAAAACAAGGCAGGAGTCAACAATCTCCCCCTAAGTATGGAAAAATAAACTATTCACTATAGAGAGATCCATTCTATTACAAAAGTAAGAAACTACAAAACATATAACTTTCAGCTTTTCACTTCTGAACATATGGGAAGTCGTTAATTGGATTCAGAGAATCATTCATCAACATATCATAGAACTTCACCATGAGCTTTATGAATTCCACCTGCACAAGGATGGTTTGAATTATCCCTTCAAGCTCCTCTTTGGTGTACCTTCCTGCGTCTAATTCCTTCAGCATTACTCCAAAAATCTTGGATAATGTGGCATTCGAATACTTGTGTGCATCTGCAGGATTGAAAAACTTCTGGGTACCATTTTCATCCAGGTAGGTGAATCCATGCATAGGTTCTGCAATAATTCTGTTGATGGGAACAGAATCGATCCAAGATGGCTGGATCAGTGGAGCAGAGCTTCTGAAATTGCTTTGACCAAGGTAGAGAGCCATGTGAAAGTCCTTTTGACTTGAGAGCATGACATGGGCTCTCATGACCTCTACTACCCTTCTTATGGAGACAATATAGGAGTTCTTCTTTTCGAGCATCTTATCCAGAAGACAGAATACATAGGAGATATCATATGGATTTAAATTGTGAAGATCAGCAGCAGAGAAGGTGTATTCAGTTCTGTCCTTTCTTATCACACAGTATATAGTGTAAGCATGATCTTGGTTACAGAGAGTCCGTGGAGAGATTCTCTTCAGCCCTATGATTGCTTTGTTGGATGCCACCATATCTGCATTCTTGATCTTCTGTGTGAGCTTAAACTTTTGTTATGTACTCAACCCTAACCATTCTGGGTCAAAAGGAGCTTCAAAGTCCTCTTCTGAGTACAACCAGTGGTACTCTTCTTCCAGAGTCTTCAGGGGATCAACGAATCTTGGCTCTGCTGGCTTTAGCGTCTACATGCCTTGAATTATCTCCTGAACTTTGTTATCAACCTCTGGAGTGTCCCCTGCAGGTTGAAGCTCTACAAAGTCTCCCAGATTGTCAAATGTACCTTCAGAGGTTTCAGGTACTCCTAAGACTCTAGTAGACGCACCTTCACCTTTCTTTGGAGAACGATGAGGAGGCATCTTGCCAGAGGCCATTGCCTTGGATTTCCGTAGCACCGCAATGAGTTGCTCGTCCTCGGGATCAGAAAGAACCCCAGTATCAATATCATCATCATCAGAGCTAGAGCCTGGCAGAGGTTTTCAGGAAACCGCAATGCCTTTATCTTTGTCCTTCTTCTTCTTCTTTGCTTCGGCCGAGGAGGGTTTCTTAAAGACTGGAGCAGCAGTTGTCTCTCCAATCTTTAAGGGCTTCTCCAGAGGCCTTTTCTTCCCTTTCCCCTTATTGCTCTTTTCGGTAGACAGAGGTTGATCAGAGGCATGTGTTGGAGGGACAGCAGAAGGAGTTTGCTCTGAGGCTGGGGCTCGACGTTGTGGCTGATTCTCCCCCTCATGATTATCAGGGTCATTGCCTCCCTGATGATCATGGATTTGAGTAGCCTCCGCAGAACAAGTAGTAGGGTTAACACTTAGGATGCTGTCCAGAATCCCTCGAACTATAGCCTCCAATCGAGAAATAAGATCCTCTGCAGAGATAACTGCAGCATTGATATTCAAGTGTGAAAAGAAACAGATATCGGCAGCATAATTCCTCATGTTGGTGCGAAGACGAACACCCTCTGTGATTAAATTGGTGGAGACTTGCTGAATGTACTTTGCAGTGTTTCTGTGAGATCGACGAAAATCTTCGGTGATGGCCTCATTCTGTCGAGTGACAGTTTGAGCCAGAGATTTTACCATGGCTTCAAAGTCTCGTTTGGTGCATAGTTGATTGAGAGAAGCTTGAGAAGAGGAAGAGACTTAGCCCATAACGATGGCAGAGTTTACCATGCGTTTGATATTTTCTTCCAGAGAGGAGTAGTTTGAGTAGCCTGCTTCAATGAGATCAGTCACTAGGTTGCGGCTTGTAGAGAAGAGCTCATCCTGAAACTTCTGGAATTGGCTGGTAGAGGGGACATAGGAAACAAGAGCTATAGAGAGTTCTTCCTTGGTGACAGCAGAGGCCTTAACGTTGTGAACTTCTGATTGAAGTTTCTGTGTGACTTCTGTAAGAGACTTAAGAGCCTCAGTATTTGCTTTGAGCGCTTCTGTGACTTCGGAGGTGGAGGTAGAAGAGGGTTTCAGAGAATCCAGTTTTGTGAAGACCTCTGTGACAAAGGTTTTAAACTCCTCCTTTGTCACATAGTCTCCTTAAGAACCTAAGTCTTCTTGAGACTTAGTAGCCTTGGAGTGAAAGGCGCCCTCAGCGGTTGCTTGATGTACACCATCTCGGGGACTTCCTCCGGATCCTCGAATCCCTGTAGAGGAAGAAACTACCATAGTTCTTTCAATATCTTGTGCAGGAGGTTCAGAGCCAACAAGTACAAAGGGATCGAGTGGAGACTTGGGTTGTTCAAGAACTGAAGCCTCTGTGTGCCTAAGAGGTGTCTCTGAAACACCTTGGTTTAATTCTATGAGTAAGTGAGAGGCAACAAGTGCTTCTAGCTGAAGTCTGTTGAGCCCTTAGGAGAAGGGGCTCTTATTTCTTCACCCAGATCCTTTTGAGAGGATGAGGGCGGAACTGTGGGTTCCCGGGTAACATTCAAACCGAAGGACCAAAAAACCGCCCTTGGTTGTGCCAGGTGGGGTTGGGATCGGAGTGTGCACTCCTTTTTCAATAAGGGGTCCCTCTTGAACAGGGTTCTTAGTAATATGGGTCGCACTGGGAGTGTGGTTTAGGTTGTGTGCCAGAGGCATATTTTTCACCATCACACTCTTCTTTCCTAAATCTTTTACCTCATCATCATCTTCTTCTACTATGACCACTTCCTTACTCAAAAGATCATCTTGAAGATCAAGATCATGTGCTGCCATCGCCCAGGAATGAGATTCAGCAGTAGCAAAAGCACTCAGGCTTGAAGATTGTGGTTGCAGCTTTGGTGATGGCCTTTGAGGAATTGGCCATTCGGGATAAGTGGTTTGAGGAAGATCTAGGAAATCTGTGGTTCCCTTTTCAAATAAGTCTTCAGGGGTTTGATCTTGTGCCGGAACTCCTGTGGACTGTGTAGATTGAAAGTTGAAGAGATCATCAGATCCAAGTGCCAGAGCTTTACAGATCCGTTTCAACTTTTGTGCAGGAGAAGAAGGAGGGGCATGCTCTTGAATGGGAGAGAGAGCACCAGAAGACTGCCCAACTCTGTGAATGGGAGAGGGTGAATCAACCTCTGCAACAACATCGTCAGAGATCATTACCTCTGGAGATCTTTCCTTGGTTCGCTTTTGTTTCTTGGGTGTTTAGATTTCTTCCTCTTAGAATAAGACTTCTCTGGAATGGTCTCAGAGGGCTTACTCTTGGAATTCCTGTACTTCTTCTTTAGAGGCTGCTCCTCTGTGACTTGTGCCTCTAAGAGAGGTACTTTTGGAACATCAATGTCTGAAGCTTTTCTCTTGGACTTCTTTTTGGGTTTCCTAGATTGGGGGTCCTCACCTCTATCTACTCTTGTTGGCATGTTTTCCTCACTTTCTATCACTTCCTCACTAGCCATGACTGGCTCCTCCTGTTCTTCCTCAATTCTAGAATCACTCAGTCCCCTAAAGGATGTCATATGTAGGTAGGGTTATAGGGACCGGCTCTGGCCTCCTGTATACATGTTTGTACGCTTTCCTACTTCCACTCTCTAGATGGTTTAACATAACTTTTGACATCGGCCTGTGGTTTTCATATCCCAGAGCATGAATGGCTGGCTTGAACTTCTCCAGAGAATAGAACTTAGCAAGTTTAGTGTTGGTTGCACCAAGTTCATTTTCAAGCTGAGCTGCAACACATAGGCCAAATAATCTTTGAAGAATCAAGTTTGTTGGGTCTTTCCGTTTGTCGGAGGTTAGAGATTGACTCGCATGCTTTTTCTGGATCAAGTTTAGCATGTCTTCGATAGAGAGCTCTGCAAAGTCTAGATTAAGATCAAAATAGATACCATACATTATTGCAAAGAGAGACTTGGAAGACTGGTCATGGCCTCCAACCTTTCCTGTGAGACAGAAGTTGAGAATGCTCAACAAGGTGTTCCACAGAGGTGGAAGTCCCATCCTTCGAAAGTCACCTCTCTTGTTCAGAGGATGCTTTGGGTACTCTCTATAGTTTAAAAAGCGCAAAAACCCCACTAGTTCGTCTTCAGAGGGTACAGCATCATATGCATCCAGAGCCAGAGCTTCTAGGTCTGGAAGATGAAGACTGGACTGAAGCAGATCCGCATTCAGATGAAGAGTGGCATAGGTTTTCTTCTCTGGATGAAGAACATAGCCAACGATGCAAAGGCCATATTCTTCATGGTTGCAGACATATGAACTCATCAAGAACTGAGTTGCATAGGTTTCAGGGATGGGAACAGTGGCTTGTAGGGCATAGCTGAGGTGATGGTTTCGAAGAACTTGGATCATAAGATCAGTGTAGTCCGGAAACCCATTCATCTTTGGAGCAAGGTAGTGATTGTTGGATTTGAGTTGAAGGGTGACCTTATCATAGCCATTGCTCATAAACTGTGCTGCAAGAGTAGACACTTGAGTTTGGTCTACTTCTTCGTCATTGGAATTCCTGTTTCCAGATACAGATCCTGAAGAAGACATGATTTGGTTGTGAGAGAAATGCAGGTTTTCTTGGGAATCGCTGGAGAAAATAGAAGGATTTTGGAAGGGTTTATTGTGGGTGAAGGCTTGGTATTTATAGAAGGGGATTTAAAAGAATATTGTGGGAAAAAACGGTTAAAAGAACGTGATGATAGTCTAAAACGGCTTCGGTGGGGCTATGAACAATCAGAATGTGCCACGTGGTCTTGAGAGACGCACGATTGATGGCGTGTGCCCCCAATTTATGACAAGCGCGTGTGACAGTTATTACCATGAACCATAACCACTCGTAGGGGTGTGCAAAACCCGAATAATCCGAAACCCGAATCCGAATTCGAACCGAAAATACGACATTTAAGCAAAACCCGAACACCCCGAAATCCGAAAAACCGAAACCCGACTTTTGTGTGGATATTTGGGTTCGGGTTGGGTTTGATAATTGGTCACCCGAACCGCCCGAAAACCCGAAATAATATACATATATTCTTTAAATATTATATAAATATATTTATTTATCTAATTGTCTTTTGAAAATCGTCAAATCTAGTCGGTCGAAACGTTTTATTTTTTTGAACTTACTTTTGATTTCATCAAGCAATTGAATTTATCATTAGAAGAGGTTAAATTTATATATATTTTTGCATCATAATAATATCCGAATCCGACCAAAATAAACCCGAAACCCAACCTACCCGAACCCGAAAAAAACCGAAATCCGAAAACCTAAAGTTTGGGTTTTGATTTTCGTATCCGAAATCCGATCGGGTTTTTGGTTTTCCCACCCGAACCCGCCCGACCCGCCCGATGCACACCCTAACCACTCGCACTGGTTCAGATTCAGTGTATATGAAAGGAATACTCTGCAGAGGTCTAAGGGTTTCAGAAAACCTCTGAAAACCATGCGATGTATAAGTATTGCACCTTTGTTTACAGAGATTATTCTGACAGAGGCTCTGGGACAGGTCACAAAGGCTCTGTAGACATAATCTTGTTTGACGAAGATTTTGAGATGAACACCAGGATTTATTCTTTTTACCACTATACTCCCCCTCAAATCAAGCATATTGATTGCAAAAAATCCTTCTGAAGCAAAGAACAAGCAAAAGTTAAACTGTACATAAATGGAAATAAAGAACAATGATATTTACAAAAAAGAAAAGAAAAAGGACTTCTAAGAATCAGGATAAGCCATGCCAATCTTTTCAACCAAAAAATTAAATCTTTTCTCATCCAGTGCTTTGGTGAAAAGGTCTGCTAATTGATATTTTGTAGTAACAAAGTACATTTCAACATTACCTTCTTCTACATGATGTTTGAGAAAGTGGTACCTTATATCAATGTGATTTGTTTTAGAGTGTTCAACATGATTAGTAGAGATGGCAATAGCACTCTTGGAGTCACACAGGATGGGAATCTTGTCAAGTGAATACCCAAAATCTCTGAGCTGAGTCTGCATCCACAGAGCATGAGAACAACAACTTGTTGCAGCTACATATTTAGCTTCTGCATTTGAGGTGGATACACAGTTTTGTTTCTTGGAAGATCAGCTGACTAACTTTCCTCCTAGAAAATGACAGCTCCCAGAGGTACTTTTTCTATCCACTTGATATCCTCCGTAGTCAGAGTCTGTATAGGCCACCAAATTAAAAGATGAATGCAGAGGATACTACAGACCAAGAGATGGTGTTTTCTTCATATATCTCAATATTCTCTTCACATCACTGAGATGAGATTCTTTTGGATTGCTGGTACCTAGCACAAATACTGTGGAAAACATTATGTCAGGCTACTTGCAGTAAGATACAAAAGTGAGCCAATCATTCCTCTGAGAGTTACACTCTACAGATTGACCACTTAAGTCTTTATGGAGTTTAAGACCAGGAGCCAGGTGTTCTCATTGGTGAAGCATCATGCAATTGATACTTCTTCAAAGATCATTACATATTTGGATTGATTTATGAAGATTCCTTCTGTGGATTGCTTTACTTGCAGACCAAGGAAGAAATTCAGTTCTCCCATCATGCTTATTTCAAATTCCTTCTGCATCAGAGACTCAAAATCCTTGCACATTGAAACATCAGTTGAACCAAATATAATATCATCAACATAGATTTGAACAAGCAGAATATCATCATCATGTTTCTTATAAAAGAGGTGATATTTGTTGTACCTCTGTGAAAGCCATTTGAGATAAGAAAAGTGGATAAACTATAACAAGCTCTGGGAGCTTGTTTCATCCATACAAGCCTTGTACAAGAAGTAGACATACACCTCTTCTTTCAACTTACCATTCAGAAAGCTGATTTAACATCTATTGAAATACCTTGAAACCTTTGTGAGCTGCAAAAGCTAGAAATATTCTGATAGCTTCTAATCTTGCCACAGGAGCAATGGTTTCTTCATAATCTATCCCTTCTTCTTGACAATATCCTTGAGCAACAAGTCTTTCCTTATTTCTGATAACATCTCGTTCATCTTCTTGTTTCTGAACACCCATTTAGTACCAATTGCCATTTTCCCATTTGGCAGAGGCACCAGAGTCTAGACTTGATTTCTTTCAAACTGAGTCAATTCATCTTGCATAGCTTCTACCAGAAAGAATCAGCTAAAGCCTTTTGATACCTTTTTAGGTTCAGTTTTGCTGACAAAGCATGTGAACAAGCAGTAGTTAGCATGGCTCTGGTTTTGACACCTTCAGAGGGATACAATGATTGAGAGAGTGGTGATCTTTAGACCATTTTATGGCATGAGGAAGGTTAATTGAAGAGTTGATTTCCTGAAGAGATTGGAGATAGGAATGTGATCAGGAACGTTTGAATAACTTATTAGAGGTGTTGAAGCTAGTATGGAGCCGCTTCTGGTAAGCTTGTTGGTTGTCAGTTCTCAGGGGAAGAGAGATAGATGAAGGGTATTGAATGTAGATGGACCAGAAATGACCGTAGAGAGAGGACTTTCTTCTAGTTGAAATTTTCAGCAGAGGCTCTGGTATTGTCTGCAGAGGCTCTAGGATCACTGTAGAGGCTCTGTCTGGATCAGTTCATCTTCATACCATTCATGGAATAATTGCTCTAGATCGTTTGTGATGGTGGCATTTGGTGATTATCATGCTTGAACCTTGAGTTCTTCTTTGAACTTGTCTTGAGTGACCTGAAAGTTATCATCAAATCTTACTTAGTGCTCACTACTATAATTTGAGATCTTGGAATATATACAATGTAAGCAACAGAGTCAAGAGTAACCAACGAAAATGCATCATCTCCTTTTGGATGAATTTTCCAATTGGTTTCAAATCATTAAATACATAACATTTGCACCCAAATACATGAAAGAATTACATTGGTCTTTTGTTAAGCAACAGCTGGTAATGAGTCTTTTCAAATCTTTTGACGACTAGAGATCTGTTCTAAGTGTAACAGCAGCAGAGACTGCTTCAGCCCACAATGTGAGTGGAAGACCAGAAGCATTCAGTATCGTTCTAGCAGCCTCTACTAGAGTTCTATTCTTCCTTTCAACTACACCATTTGCTGAGGAGTTCTGGGAGCTGAAAAATTATGTGTGATTCCAAAGATGCTAGATATTCTTCTGTGATTGAGTTTTTGAACTCAGTTTCATTGTCACTTCTTAATCTCTTACCTGTAAACCATGGAGAACTTGCAATCTCTTTAGAAGATTGATTAGTATGGAAGGAACTTAAGATTTCTTTTTCATGAATTCTACCCAAGTAAAACGTGAGAATTCATCAATAAGTACCAAAATATACTTCTTTCCTCCAAGACTCTGCACAGCAATTGGTCCACAGAGGTCCACATGTAGCATTTGCAGAGGCTTATCATAGGAAGGATCTGACTTGGTCTTATGAGAGGATCTTCTAAGTTTAGCCATTTCACAAGCAGAACATAGATGATCTTTCTCAAATTTTATGTTAGGCAGTCCTTTTACCAAATTAAGCCTTACCAATTTGTCTTGAGTGTGAAAATTTAAATGGCAAAACCTGGTATGCCAGAGCCAAGCTTCTTCATTCCTAATAGAGGAAACAAGACATATTTCCTCTCTGGCTTCCAAATACTCAAAACAAATGAGATATAAATCCCCTCTTCTATTTGCCCTCATTACTTCATCAAGGTGTCTGCCTTGTACATTATGCAGTACTTGATCTTGAACATGACATCTATTCCATTGTCACAGAGCTGGCTTACACTGATCAAGTTATGTTTCAGTCCATCCACATAGGACACTTGATTCATTCTTACTTCACCCTTCACAATCATTCCATATCCTTTTATTTTCCCTTTCTGATTTCCTCCAAACGCATCTGAACTGCCTTCTTGTTTTATGTATGCTGATAGAAGCTCTAGAGTAACTGTCATGTGTCTCGAGCATCCTGAGTCAACTACCCAGGTGGACACACGAGGCCTTTTCTGCAATCAGACGATAGAGGATTTAGGTACCCATTTGAAATTGGGTCCTTTCTGATTAGCATGTTTGAAGTATGCCAAAGCATTCTTTGGTTTGGTCTTACTTTTCTTTGACTGTGAATTGCCAAAGTGTCTCTTATGCATCCCATGTTCATTTGATTAGGGATGAGTGACCAGACAATTAGAATGATGGAGATGCTTAGACAACATGTGCATGAAATGAAAACAGTTACAAAAATTAACTTTGCAAGAATGTTTCTTAAATTCTTCATTAAAAGTTTCAAAGAAGGGTATAGAGAAGTATTTGTTTGAGCCTTTTCTAGGATAAGGCTTCTCATTACAAGAATTTTGTCCTATTCTAGACTCTTTATTGAAATTGTTTTTATTCCTCTGTTGTTTAATGCCCTTCTTTGACTTTCCTGCATTCACTGTCACAGAATCGAAGTTAGTCTGATGCCATTTTCCTTTTTGAGTTCTTGTAAACTTTGGTTCCGTATTTAAGGAAGATGACTCATTTAATAAGGACTGTTGTCTCTGTTCTTTTTCCTTTCTTTGAATATCCACAGATGACATGACAGTTATGCTCACATTTTTTATTGAAGGACAAATTGGTAAATCTATCTTAGGTTCTTTCAGGATAATAGGATCATTATGCAATTCTTGTCTTTCAAAACAAAGAGCATACACTTTAGTTTCTATGAATTGAGTTGGACTTTCTTCAGAGTCTGACAGAGACAAAAGGTCAGAGGCGTCTGAGATTTCGGAAATTGGTTCATTTGATAAAGATATAGGCATAGAAACCTTTTAACAAGCTTCAGACTCTGTATCTGAGAAAAACTCATCTTCAGAATCTGAGGTAAGAAGATCTCTGTCAATCAGAACAGGTCCATCTAAGTTTTGAAAAAGATTTGATCTATTCAAAGATTGTTCCCTATAGAAACTTTCAGAATTGGTTGTTTCAAGAAGATCAGAGTTGTCAGAGGAGCAATTAGATTTGAGTTTTGGAACAAATTCTGGAGCATCAGAGGATAGCTTTCTTTCAAGAGGTCTAACAATACAAACAAAAGCACAGTTTTCTTGTGTTTCTGGTTGTCCAAATCTAAAGATTTCCATTTGATTCTGACTCATAAATTTTCTTTGGATTGAACTCTTCTTTTCAGAAGGTGAGAAAGAATCAATGTAATCTTCAAAAGCAACATTTGTAAAAACCAAAGGAGTTGATGATTTTTGAACATTCATCAGTCTCCTTTTCTTAAAAATAGATTTAGAATATGTGATGTTACTTCTGAGATTATTTCCAGATTTAAAAATGTATTTCATAGACTTGTTTGTTTTGAAACCAGGTTTACTATCAAACTCTGAAAAGCCTAGACCTCTTCTTCCCATGTTAACTCTGATCTTTTTAAACACATTTTGAGCATCTTGAAACTTCCTAATCTTTAGTTCTCTGTGAAGAATATCTTGATGTAAAAACTCCCTTTCCTTTTGAAAGAATTCCTTCACAGAGACAGCATTACTCATTTCATGTTTAACCTTCCTTAATTCATTTACGTTATCTTCCAGGTCTTTTTCAACTCTGATTAGTTTATCTTTTGAGGATTTTTCAAGGTTGGCAAACTTGTTTTGAACTTCTGTGAACATTTGAAAAAATCTTGACTTTTCTTCTGTGAGAAGAGGTATTTCTTTCTCATAAAAGGAAAGTTTCTTTTTAAGCTCATTTCTTTCTGAGTAAAAAAAGTCAAAACTATCACTTATTTCTGTGAAAAAATCTAATGGTGTGAAAGATTGAGTGGATACCTCAGAGGTGACAAGGTTAGAAGCCTCTTCATCAACTTTTGCCATTCCACAGAAGATCTCATCCTCTGTGTCAGATTCTTCCCAGGCAAAAAGACCCCTCTGTGCTTCATCCTCAGAGGATTCATCAGTGACCAAATTACTGGTCTGAGCCACCAGAGATTTCTAAGTGTAATACTCAGCTTTCCTTTTGAAGTATGCAGCATCTCTGGGACCTTTCTTAGAAGTTTTGGGAGCTTTAGACCAGCAGTCTGCTGCAAAATGTCATGGCTTCCAACATTTAAAGCATCCATCCTTGACTTCCTCTTTCTTCTGACCTTCACTTCTGTAAGTGATCTTCTTTTCTTCTTCTCTTCTTTCTTCATTATTTCTCTTAGCACTTTCCTCACTTCTTCCGCCTTCTCTGAAGCTTCTTCTCTCTGTTCCTCTGTACTCTCTGCGGTCACGTCCTCTTCGGTATTCTCTGGTCATCAGTGCCAGAGCTTTGACCAAGTCTTTCATAGATGGCTCATCCTCAGAGCTATCTTCACTCTCTACCACAAGAACCTTCTTCTTTTTCTTCTTTTCTTTCTCATCTTTCTTTTTCTCTAGACCTTCTCCTGCAACTAGAGCTAGAGGTCCTCAATAACTTCTCTTCATCTGCATGACTTGATTTTCCTGGCTTTTCAATGATCCAAACACATCAGATAGAGTCCATCCTTCTAGATCTAGAGTGGTCCTCATAGACATAGTGAGGTGTATCCACTCTGGTCCTAAGCTTCCAAGGAATACAGAGTTGTTATCCTCTGGGACCTTACAATTCCATACCTCTTGCAGTTGCTGATTAGAGTGTTGTGTTAGGAATTATGTGCAGAGTTGACAAACCAAGTAATTACACATCCAATGTCACAAGACACTTGAGGGTCACACCTGTGAGGACCTATAAATCGAATAAGTTAGATGAAACCCAGAAATGGAGAGTTAGGATTTATAATAGTGAATTATAAATCAGTTGAGTATTTTCAGTCAAAATTACCAAAGTCAGAGGGTTATTAATTAATTAGTTACATTATATATTTATTAGATAAAATAAATATATAATAGTTAATTAATAAGTAATATATATATATTAGATAAATATATATATATATATATAATTATAATTATCATAAGCAAATTCTTTTCCAGTAATTAAAAAAGGAAAAAGATTTGAGATAATTATTATATGGAAACTGAATCCTATTCAAACTGTGTTTTTTCCTCCATATAAATAAGGCTTATGGGTTAAGGAAAAAGTTAAGCTTTCAGCCAGCTAAAAATCAGTTTCAGTTTCTCTCACCCTCTCTCTCTCTGCAGCCGGGCCGCCACCCTCCCCTTGGATTCCAGATTCGGTTTTCCAATCTTCGGGTTTTCATTCGGTTCAACTAGAAGAGCATTCGTTGGTCGATCACCGGTGGACTAAATCTCAAGCAATCCAGGTAAACCATCGAACCCATATTAGAATTAACTAAACTAAATTGATTAAAGATCTGTAAGCTATTAGGGTTTTTTGCTTAATCGCTTCCGCATTACAATCAAATCAGAGTGTGTTTGATAGCATAGGCTTTTATCAGTTCAGATTTTAAACCTATGGGATTTATCGGACCAGTAAGGTTTCGAAGATCCACGATGATCCTCGAGTCAGTTTGATCCGAGGGATCTCACAAAAACCCAACAGTGGTATCAGAGCCACTTGTTTTAATCGTTTAGTCTTTTATCAGTTTCAGATCCGTTAAAATTAAATTTGTTTCCTTCGCTTCAAGATTTGAATGTTTATATAAAATTTTTGATTTTTATCAATTTTCGAATGTTTATCACTTAAATTATCATACGAAAACCTAATCGATTATCGCCATGGCCGCACCACCGTTTGAGGTGACGGCCGAACCAATCATCACCAAAACAACGACCGGGCCGCACCACAGTTGATGGTGCCAGCGCCGGTCGTCGAACGTCAAACCACCGAGCCACAACTACCCAGATTGGTGGTGGCTGTGGCGGTCACGAACTCAGAACCGCAACCACCAGGCGGTGACTGCGGCGGACACACACACACACAACCGCTACCACCCGATTGGTGGTGGCGGGCTGTTCCTCGATTCCAGCGACGACTAGCATAGTGGTGGCTATTCAACCCAAGCCGCGGCTACATCACCCGATTGGTGATGGCAGCCGGCCACCGGTCGCAATGGCGATGGCGGTAGCGGCGATAGTGGTAACCGTGGGGCGCCACTTGGTTTACACCACCTCAAACCGAGACCGGTTTGTAGATCCGCAACCACCAGAGACCGCAATCGCGGTGGTGGATCGGCGGCGGCGGCAACCCCATGACTGAATCGCACACGGCAGTGGACGAGTAGGATTCAAATCGAACCCACTCTACACCCGGCTGTGGCCGGATTCTGGAATACCGACGGCTGCACCACCAACGTGGTGGTGGCAGCGGTTGGTGGTAACGGCGAAGGTTATGTGGTGGTGGTTACATCCGCCG
The DNA here is from genome assembly GCA_030169165.1 of Centaurea solstitialis. NCBI lineage: Eukaryota > Viridiplantae > Streptophyta > Magnoliopsida > Asterales > Asteraceae > Centaurea > Centaurea solstitialis. The sequence continues at coordinate 9,823,524 of CM058044.1, read as the reverse complement.
CTGTAGGTGGCGGTGATGGATGTTCTGGCTGCACCGCGCCAAGCGATGGTGGCGTTTGGCCCACCGTACACCAACCGCACCACAATTGTGGTTGCGACGGTGATTAAGTGGCGATCAATGGACCACAGTCGGACCACCAGTTCGGTGGGGTCGCGCGGTGGTCGAACCACACTAAATCCACATCACCGATTTGATGGTGGTGGGTATCGTCGTCGCCAAGATGGCGGCCGAAAGCGGTGGTTAACGTCAGCCCTTGGACGACTCGCCGGGAATCAACACGAGCCGCACCACCAGCGTGGTAGTGGCTGTGCTCAACAGCTAGCAGCGGCGGCAATGCCGTCGTCGTCGAGCCGTGTCCGTGGGGGCGGCGGATGGCGGATGGATTTTGATCGCACAGTGGTGGTGATCGTAGCAGCGGCGTTTGGTGTTTTTGATTCCAACCGCCGTAAGGCGGTGATCGGTGGCGATGACGACGCAAGTCATGTACTCACGGTGCGAGTGCCATCTTTGCGACGCGAACGTAACTACGAACTACACTAGGTTTTTCGGTTATATTGGGCCTAATCGTCACCGGGCCCGAAACCCAAATGTCTTGGACCAAGTTTTGGCCCAAGAAGGTTAATATTTTAGATTATTTACCCGAATTGATTTCATTCAAACTTTTTTAGGACTAATTATTTGATCCGATTGATCAACTAAATCCTTGTATCGTGTTTAACCAATTGTACAAAACCACGAGACAGTTTATGGGTTAGTTTTTTGAACCAACAATTTTATTCGGTAAACCCAGTTTGAATGAAAGGATAAATGTTTTTGAAAAATGGTTTTGTTTTATAAAATAAGTTTATAGTTTGTAAACCTTAATTAACTTTATAATTCAAGTAAAACCGTTTTCAAACTAAAACATTATTTTTTGGTCTATAAAACAGTTTGATTTTATAAATCAGTTAAAACCAAAGTTTTGCGTTCTTTCTGAGACGAGATAATTTTAACGGATCTAGGTTTATTTCTCGCTTTTATTATATTGTTTATTTATGATTCATATATAATTGCGTGATTGCTTGAACTTCATATATGCATCTCAGTTTGAAATACATATATATGTAAGTCTATTATAGAGTTTTGCCAACTTAGACCTTTGACACATTTACGGGGAGGCCTGCGAGCCATTTACAACCCCTTATGTAATGACCATAGGATAGATATTCGGGATAGCAAGGCCAGTGGGAGCTGCTAAAGTTCATCCTCTTACCGGAGTACTGACAAAACATGGCGAGGCCAGTGGGAGCTACACAAAGTTTTGAAGCTTTTAGAGAAATAGGTAGGGATGTAAACGAGCCGAGCCGAGCTCGAGCTCGACTAAGCTCGAGCTCGGCTCGTTTAAATTCATGAAGCTCGAGCTCGAGCTCGGCTCGTTTCGAGCTTTATTCTTCAAGCTCGAGCTCGGCTCGTCTAGAATTTGACAGGCTCGAACTCGGCTCGAGCTCGGCTCGTCTGTCAGACAAGCCTAAACGAGCGTAGGCTCGGCTCAATCTCGGCTCGTTTAACTACTAAAGCTTGAGCTCGTTTATTGAAGGTGACCGCCGGTGAGTGAGAAGCATCGCCGGTGACTGCCTTTTGCCGACCGTCGTTCGCTGTGGAGGAAACGCCCACCACCGTTCAGTGTGTGAGATTTGCTGTGGTGAAAGGCTGGTGTCAGTGTGTGTAGATTCGTCGTCGCCGGTGGGTGTGTGAGATTCGCCGTCGCCGGGGTTGTGGTGTGAGATTTACCGGTGTCGTGGTGTGATATTCTCCGGTGTCGTGGTGTGAGATTGGCCGCCGTTAGAGAGTGAGAGACTAAGAGTGATTTGAGATTAAGAGAGGGAAATGAAAAGGCGAATCTGATTGAAACCCTATCTACTTTATTTGTTTTATTTATTATTTTTAATATATATATAATATTATATATATATATATATATATTAATGGAGGTTCGTTTAGGCTCGCGAGCTTCATAGTAAAAGCTCGAGCTCGAGCTCGTTTATTAAATGAGCTCGAAATAAAGCTCGAGCTCGGCTCGGGCTCGTTTAATTCGAGCTCGAGTCGAGCTTTTAACGAGTCGATCCCGAGTAGCTCACGAACAACTCGGCTCACTTACACCCCTAGAAATAGGTCATTATTGGTCCTTAGGAAACAAACGTTGGCAAAAACTATAATTGGCTATTATGTGATTAACTGTTATTTAATTGCATGATTAAATGTTTATTTGTGATATATTGGATGTTAGTAAGTTTTAAATTGTTTCTTCTAAAACTAGGTTGTATCACAAAGTATATAGGTTTTTGTATTTAAAATTACCAGTTTTTCAAACATTTCAAAACGGTAGATTTTATTTTTAAAACCTATAAATGATTGTTATATGTAAAAAACCAAGTTGACAAAAACAGTTAGTTTTATCAACTAGGTGTGCTATTAAAACAGTTAGTTTTTATTAGCAAGTGATTTTTAAACAGTTAGTTTAAAACATCAGCTGCCTTTATAACAATCAGTTTTTCAAAACCTGGAAGTAAAATTTTCAAAACCCCGAAAATCATAGATCAGTAGTGCAACCCATCTAGGGGCACCTTCGGTATAAGGTACACGGGCGTTATGAGTGATCACACCTTCAACGTCCTTGTTCAAACTGAAAACTGAAGGGGTTACATAACTCTGCGAATTATCTCCGGGTGGTACCGGCCAGAGTATAGTGATCAGGTCCCCAAAATGGTGAGATCTATTTTGGTACTATAATGTTCACCAGGAGGTACCGGGCCAAAATGCACTTAGAGGGACTAAAACATGCACAAGTAGTTAGCGTGGTCCCGAAAAGATCTAGGAGTCATATCAGGTAGATATGATTGGTAAAAGTCCTTACCTACCGAAATAAATACGGGCCTGATGGAGCAAGAACAATCCGCACATTAGGACGTATGAAATAAGGATCCTAGTCCAATAAATTGATCATTTAAGGGTTTATTGATATTTATTGGAATTTAATCTATTTACAGTTGCTAAAGACCAAAAGTTCTATTTCGTGTAGATGGCAAACACTGTAACCAGCACTAACAAATCTTTCCCTCCGCTCTATCCTAGAAAAGGACAAGTTGACTGGCTCCAATTTCCTTGACTGGGAGCGCAATCTGATGATTGTGCTCAGACATGAGAGGAAATGGTATGTACTTGAAGAACCTCTTGGGGAGGCACCTCCGGCAAATGCTCCGGCTGCTGCCAGAAATGCCCACAAGAAGCACTTGGATGATCTACTTGATGTCGCATGTCTGATGCTTGCAACTATGAGCCCAGATCTGCAAGCAGAGCTCATAAATACAAATGCTTATGACATGATCCGCCAGCTGAGGGACATGTTCCAGACCCAGGCTCGTACAGAACGTTACGATGCCACAAAAGCATTTAATGAGTGCAAGATGGTAAAAGGGACATCAGTGAGTGACCACATCATGAAGATGAAAAGGCACTTGGATCATCTGGAAAGGCTTGGTCACCCAGTTCCGTTGCAGTTAGCAACAGATACTATTCTCAACTCACTGTCAGAAGACTACAGGCCTTTTGTAGTCAATTATAATATGAATAACATGGAGAAGTCAATAGCAGAATTACACTCCATGCTTAAGACAACTGAGTTGAATCTAGGCAACAAGAACAAGACCAAGGATGTCTTGATGGTAAGAGACGGAGGGGTGAAAAAGAAAAATGGGCATGCTAGCACCAGCAAAGGAAAAGGACCAGTCCAGGCCGTCCAGAGTGCACCCAAGAAAGGCAAAGGCAAGGGCAAGGGCAAGAAAGTTAAGCCAAACAAAGCTAGGACCGAGAACCGCTGCTTCACATGCAATGAGGTCGGTCACTGGAGGCAGAACTGCCCAAAGCGTCATGAAGTAGGTATGTAAACCTCAGATATTTGTGATTGCTTTAGTTTGTCACTTCTTACTTGTTAGTTTACAAGTGTACTGATACCTAGACAAATGACTGTTGCAGGTGGTCAGAAGTGATGTGCCCGAAGATTACAAGGATCAAGATAGAAGCTCATTATTAGATATATGTTTTTCAAGACAAATTTTTTAAACAGTTGTTTTATGGTTACATTTTAATACTTATAATTTATGGTTTTGGATTTTATAAGTTATTGTCTTGAATAAATATCTGATATGCGTGGAATTTCAAATCTCACAAAGTCAAGTTTTGACTTGATTTAAAATAAGATCCTAGATATTGCCTGTTACACTAGAAATATTACTTCAATAGTTTTGTTGAATTGAAGTAATTATATGAAAACTGTTAGAAACCAAACGATTATGGTTTCTAAGTAAAACATTTATGAGTAAGATTATGAAATAATTTTTGTGATCAGATTTAAATTATTAAAATGTTTAGAAGAGAATCTGGGATATTAACTTAGACAAGGTTAATAACAGTATTTATAAAACTAAGAAAATTCCAAGTTTTGGAATTGGGATTTAATAAAATCCAATCAAGTTTTATAAATAGAATTCTCAAGCGTATTACTTAAAATAGAATTGACTGATCAAAGTTTTGACTAAGTCAATAGTGAATTTTGAGTAATAGTGGTTTTCATATAGGATAGTGGGAGCCCAATTTATTCTCTATCTAGTCTAAGATAAAGAATAAAAGGATATAATTATTGATTCGACATATCTCGGAATTTATGATCCAGGTAGGATGAAAAATTCATAAAATAATTTAACTTATAGTCAAAAAGGTAAGAGTTTCAAGATCCCTGAAACAAAATAAAGATTGACTTTTAAATCAATAATTAAAGTGTTGGATTAAAAATATAAGAATTCCAATGGATTTACCAGCAAGGTAAAATGGAATTTGATTTCAGGTAGAAGTCATTCATCTACACAGCAACTAAGGAAAGTTGCAGTTCAGTCTTACATATTCAGGAACTGGTAGTCATTCCAGGTCTCCAAGTTCATGGAATGTGATAGAAGTCTAATTATTGTTTATAAAAGGGTTTGCAAAACAATGATTAGCAGATACAAGTAGACAATATCAAACTTGTATTATTTGGTTGTCACTTTGATTAAAATGGTAAACCTTAATCAAAGGGTTTAAACTGAAGATAGGTGATACTTCATTTTAGACCAATTTTTAACAAACGTTAAATAGATATTATGAAAGTTATTAAAGAAAAGATATTTAATTTTGTTATTATTACAGCGTGTAATGTGGACTATACAAAATTAATTTCTTTATCACTTTCACATTTTGCATGTTTTATAATCCAGGAATGAAACTAGTTTCAAGTTTTCATTCAAAACTTGTCCGTGACAACTTATCATTGTGGGAACATGATAAGGTGTTAAAGTCATTGTGAACTTTTAGGTAGTTATGATCAGTTGCTGAATAACAGCTACAAGCGTTGTAGACTAAAAGTTGCACAGATATTTGATAGAGTAACAAATATCGGACGTGATCCGCAGTTGAGATTACTTCTTGGAATCAGTCATAAGTAAGTCTCACAGTAGTTGTCCTTATCACCTGAGGTATCTGATTTAATGTCATAAGGGCTGCTGAACACTTAGTGCACTCAACCGCTACGCGTAACAGGGTAGCTATAAAGGGCGTAACTAGATTCAGCGGAAGCCGTGGTATTAAAGGCGGATATGCAAGATGGGATTTGCACCTCTTCTTTGAAGAGAGATATTTCTGGGCCCATCTTGACTGACTGAGTATACTGATGAAGTGCATGGCCATGCCCAAACGAACTGATTAGTTCTTTGTCGTTTACCTATCAGTAAAAGTCGGATGTCAAGAAAACAGAATCTTGAGTATTTAGAGTTGACACTTTCCGAGCTCATACTCACAGATGAAATATCGTGATGCAGAGGGAAAAGCCAAGATATACCCAATCAATGAACAATAGTTTCATAGATACTATTTCCTTATGGAAAATTTATATCACCTGTCTGGGTATAAGAGTTCTTGTAACCTGGTCAGCCTAAGTGCCTGTCTAGGGGCCTCCTTAGGTCGTGTAATCAAAGGCGGTATTGCCAACTTGCACAAGTGGGAGTCTGTTAGGAATTATGTGCAGAGTTGACAAACCAAGTAATTACACATCCAATGTTACAAGACACTTGAGGGTCACACCTGTGAGGACCTATAAATCGAATAAGTTAGATGAAACCCAGAAATGGAGAGTTAGGATTTATAATAGTGAATTATAAATCAATTGGGTATTTTCAGTCAAAATTACCAAAGTATAGGGTTATTAATTAATTAGTTACATTATATATTTATTAGATAAAATAAATATATAATAGTTAATTAATAAGTAATATATATATATATATAGATAAATATATATATATATAATTATAATTATCATAAGCAAATTCTTTTCCAGTAACTAAAAAAGGAAAAAGATTTGAGATAGTTATTATATGGAAACTGAATCCTATTCAAACTGTGTTTTTTCCTCCATATAAATAAGGCTTATGGGTTAAGGAAAAAGTTAAGCTTTCAGCCAGCTAAAAATCAGTTTCAGTTTCTCTCACCCTCTCTCTCTCTCCAGCCGGCGCCGCCACCCTCCCCTTGGATTCCAGATTCGGTTTTCCAATCTTCGGGTTTTCATTCGGTTCAACTAGAAGAGCATTCGTTGGTCGATCACCGGTGGACTAAATCTCAAGCAATCCAGGTAAACCATCGAAGCCATATTAGAATTAACTAAACTAAATTGATTAAAGATCTGTAAGCTTTTAGGGTTTTTTTGCTTAATCGCTTCCGCATTACAATCAAATCAGAGTGTGTTTGATAGCATAGGCTTTTATCAGTTCAGATTTTAAACCTATGGGATTTATCGGACCAGTTAGGTTTCGAAGATCCACGATGATCCTCGAGTCAGTTTGATCCGAGGGATCTCACAAAAACCCAACATGTTGAACCTAGAGTAGGTGTCAGACAGAGATTCCCCCTCAAGAGCTTTGAAAGTATGATACTCATTTATGCAAACTGCTCTGTTGTTCTTCAGAGTTTTCCTTCCTCCCTCAATTTTTCTTTCCAATTCTGCCCAAATATCCTTTGACATATAGCAGTGATCTACACTCTTGAAGATATCATGGGGAATTGCTATGATTAGAAGTCTTTTGCATTTATGGCCCAGATCATACATAATTTTGTCCTCTTCACTCCAATTTGTGACTTCCTTTGGCTCTAGATGCTTTGGAATCTCAGGTGTAGTTTTAGTTGCAGGAACTCTCGGGATCAGATTCATTGGAACATACGGAGGATTATACAGAAATTCACAAATCCTTGGATCAATTCTCTCTAGAAAGCTCACCATCCTCACCTTCCATTGAGGATACTCCTCTTTGACCAAGGTGGGAGGCTTGGATTGTGATCCACTACTCATAAAGGAATTTGCAGTATTTGCCATTTTGAACAGAAAAACATAGTACAAATCAAGTGAAACAAAAACGATGAACCAATCTGTATAAGATCAAGCAAATCAATACCAGGAACAGGAACAATTTGAATTAAAATTTAAATCCTGCTCTAATACCAATTGTTGGATCGATTAGTTCTAGGGCTGTGCGTGGGTCGGGGCGGGGCGGGGTGAGGGAGAAAACAACAAACCCAATCGGGGTTTGGGTGTGAGAAACATCTCCCTATATTTTGTTCGGGTGTCGGGTTAAATCGGGTTCAGGGAGTTCGGGTTTGGGTATTGGCGGGGTGGGATTCGGGTTTGATCGACTCTACCAATTCGCCACACAAAAAACAGAATTGAGTGAATCTGCATTTTTGCAGCCCCACACACACACACATATATATAACATTCTATATTTCTATACACATAATAATATGAATGATGACATCCACATGTATTATTCTTATAAATCCATGAGTCATCACATCCAGTAATTCACATATAATATATTATTCTATACAAATCCATGTCTTTTATTCTTATATTATACACATAATGATATGTATATTATATATGCATCATCCTCATACAATAATCAATCATTCATGATTCCTCATCGTCAATTAAAAAGAGCTTAATGAAAGAAGTTATATTAGAGGAGTGACAATGACAGACACAGCAGACAGCCAAGCACACAAGAATTTCCCACTTCTTCAGTTATTCCTCTTTGATCACAGAAGACACAGATTCATGGGAGGTCGGGAATGTCGGAGAAGTCGTAGAAGTCGGACGGCTAATTATAGGATTATATTAGGCGCTGATGTTGTATTATTATAATGATTAATACTGTTTACATATTAGAGTTTAAAATAAATTAAAGAAAAGACTCTAATAATGACTTCGGGTATTGGGTCGGGGCGGGGGTGTTTTTTAAAGACCCAAACTGAACCGTAAAAACAACTCGGGTTATCGGGGTTCGGGGCTCGGTTTTTCAGGCCATTTGGGTCGGGTTTTTCGGTTCAGGTTTTTCGGGTACGCTCGGGTTTTGCACAGCCCTAATTAGTTCCAAATACTGGTATTGATTACAAAATATAGCTAGCTTTAAGATCAAACAAAATGGAGCGGAATAAACTTTAAGAACAGATTAAAGAGATAAGCTAGCAATTCATACAGATTGACAATCAAAATGCTGCCAAATGTGTTTGATTCATTATAAAGAAGATGAATACAAACTTTAACATTAATTCAATGGAACAGTGAAAAACTTGAAAAACGATTACAAAAACAGAGAAGAAACTAGCTATTTATACTAGTTCTAAACCGACTTAAGGAAGCCTTTCCACGTGTACCAATCCTAGCCCTTGATCAAGAATCAGGTAGTAACTAACTTCACATGCTGGACATGTGACTGGAAGGAAAGACCAAAGTCAGCTTTATCAGAGGTTGCATCTGCAGAGCCTCTGTCAACTCTCCCAGAGGCTCTCCAGTTTTGACCTTGTGCAAACTGTTGCTTCTTGACGAACCTCTGTAGAGCTTTCCAAAAGATCTTTGATGAAGTTTTTACTTACTTTCTTTACAAAACAAGGTAGGAGTCAACAAGAAGACAAAAGTAAAAGTGGCCTGAATCTAACAAGCCCTCTGTCACAGTAATTGCAGGAAGCTCAAAGAGAGGAGAACCACAGAAGAAGCTAAAAGTTTTCCAAAATAAAGAGCCTAGATTTGTTAGGGAATCTTGTAGAAGGAAGCCCAAAACTAAAAAGGGCTCTAAATCTCAAAATTTTGTACCTATCTTTGAGAATTTTAATGAAAAGTTTAAATCTTTATCTTGCAACACTGCTTTCTGTGAATGTTTCAATATAATGCATGATTTGTCAAATCACTTTCACCATTCTTCCTGTCTGGTCATGAGTCACAGAGGAACTTCCTGTTGGGTGCAAAATCAGATTGTATCCGAGATCACAAGATGGTGCTAAAGTTGAAGTCAAAGGCAAAGTCAAAGTTGTTAAAAGAAAGTCAAAGCTTTATAGTTTTAGTGCTTTATTACTTTACTTGTAATAGTTTTGTTTAGTTAGGGTAGAAAGTGTAATTCTCCAATAGTGTGAGGGTTTGAGTGTTTGGGTATAAATACCCATAGTTAGTTCATTTGGAAGTGTAGAACATGCATACGTACATGATTGTAAAGTGAGATTGATTGAGAGAGTCATTGTGCTTAAGTGTGTGTGTTCTTGGTGTTTTAGTGTGTGTAAACTTTGATCCAAGAATTAATGACATATGGCTGCTCAATTCATTCTCTAGTTATTGCATGTTGATTAGAACTTGAATCTGGAACAACAAGTGGTATCAGAGCTGGAAATTCATTGAATTTGGTATGATTTCTTGAGCTTTTTATGTTTTTTTCGAAAATGGAGGTTTGAGTTTTGATTTTCTTCATTTGATCATGATTTGCATGTAAATGTGATTGTTTGTGGTTAAAATAATGTTTTTACTGTGTTAGGAAGTGATTTAGAGTCAAAATTTGGTGATTTGAGCAGTAATTTTTGAGTTTTTTTACCTTCTGCTCGGTTTTTCCTCGTTTTTCCGAATTCTGTTCATATTTTCCGAATCGGAATATTCATAAATTCCGAATCGGAAAATACAAGTTTTCCGAATCGGAAAATTTTTGAAATTTTCCGAATCGGAAAATTTTTTTGGACTTGTATTGTTGTTTAGATCTGATCTTACTCGTTTTCCGACTTGGTATTAGTCAAACTCCGATTCGGAAAACATCATTTTCCGATTCGGAATTTGCCCAAATACCAACTCGAAATTTTTTCTAGGAACTCTATCAATCTTGTTTTTCCGATTCGGAAAACTACATTTTCCGATTCGGAAAACTAAAAAATCCGAATCGGAATATAGTGTTTTCCGAATCGGAATAGTTTAAGCAAAAAAAAAAAAAAGTCTGGGAGCGTTTTTCGGGCGTTTTTTCACGTAAATTTTTTTAGACTTCTTATCTGATTCTACGGTGAAAAAGTTCACTCATTTTTAAGGTCATTTTTTTTCCGAAAAATGCCGGTTTTTCCGAGATTTTGGTGATTTCCGAGACGTTGTATTTTTGGACTAAGATTTCAATTTCGCGGTCAAAATCAACTTTCAAATTTTTGAAAAATATTTTTTTCTCGGGATTTCACTATTCACCGGTTGACTTTACAGTTGACTTTTTGACTTTTGTCACTAACCTTTTCGTTGATCAAAAGATGTGTTCAGATTAGCTACAGATTCTCAGATTTGTATACCTCCAGAAGTTCGGAAGAAATCTACCAGTTTCAGTGAATTACCGATCATATTCAAGTTCTGTGAAGATGTCTAGAGATTTATTAAGCATGGGTTCAAAGTCCAAACCTCCGGTTCTTCAAATTGGAGAATATCCACAATGGCGTGTAAGGATGATTCAATTCCTTAACAACATCGACAAGACTCTCATGACAAGCATTCAGGAAGGTCCAATTAAGCCTTTCATTGACATTCCCGGTACTCCTGAGACTGCTACTACTCCCGCAATTGAACCAAGAAGAGTGTATATACTCTTTCGGCATTACAATGAGCTCGAGAAGATCAGAGCGGAAATTGATGACAAAGCTCTTACTTTTCTAACGATGGCAATTCCGAACGATTTATTCAATCGTGTTGATAGTCGAAAGACAGCAAAAGAATTGTGGGATGAGTTAGAGAAGCAGTTTCAAGGGACGGAGAGATCAATCCAAGCCAAGCTAAATCAAGCAATTGGAGCGTATGAAGGGTTTAAGGCTTTAGAGGGAGAAACACTTGCAGATTCTTATAGTCGGTTCAACATCATTCTGAATGATTTGAGGAGAAATGGGATGCAAAAGTCTACTTCTGAGATAAACTTCAAGTTTCTAAAGAATCTCAATCCAGAATGGGATCACTACTCCGTTAATCTTCAAATGAACAAGAACTTGGCGGAAGAAGACTTGCATGACTTGTATTCCATTCTTAGTCAACATGAAGTGAAAGTCAAAGATATTGTGATGAAGCAGAAGAGTATTTCTGATTCTTTGGCCCTGTTGACTGAAAAGAAGAGTATGCTCCCTAGTGCTAGTTCAAAGAAGAAAAGCCATTCAAAGGCTTTAGTCACCGAGTTGTCTGATTCTGATTCAGAAACCCTTGAAGATGAAAGTTCTGAATCCGATGTTGATTTGAAGCGAGTTGCCGACAAGCTTGCTCTTTTGTCTAGTTCTATTCACAAACGTTATGGGAAGAAGAAGTTCTATTCGAAACCCAAGTTCGATAACTACAAAAGAGACAAGTACAAGCCAAAGGATTATGAGAGAAGACCGGAGAGGAAGAGTTATGAGAAAGAAAAGACAGATGAGAAAGGAAATGTATGTTTCAACTGTGGCAAACCAGGCCATTTTGTTAAAGATTGTAGAGCACCGAAAGTCAGGGATTTTGACTACTACTCAAAGAAGGCTCAACTTGCTAAACGCAAGAGTGAAGGTAAAGTTTTGATGGCGGAAGAGGAATGTTGGTATGATGATACTTCTGATGATGAGGATTCTGCTCATTTCACACAAGTTCACTACAATCTCATGGCTAGTGTGGAAGAAACCATCAACCTTCACAAACAGACCGAAGAAACAAATGAGGTAAGTCAAACTCCTTCTGACTCGGATATGTCTGATAATGATGAATGCTCTTTAGAAGAACAGTTTTTAATTTTAAAAGCTGAATTTGATGACTTGAAGGAAAAGATTAAGTTCGAAAGAGCTCGAGTCATTGAATTCAGTAATGAATGTGAGTTATATAAATCTTTAGCTGATGATCGTGAGCTTGAAAAGGCTGAGATTAGGAAAGAGAAAGCCAAACTAGAATCTCAAATTTCTGAGATGAAGAGTGCTTTAGTAAATTTGGAGTCTGAAAAAGCTGAATATATGATCAAATATGAAGTTTGTTTTCAAGATAGGTCTGAGGCTTATGCCAAAATCAAACAGTTGGAGGATCTTAATATCAAAAGAGGTCAGACTCAACAGACGCTTAAGCTTTTGATAAATAATCTAAAGGATACTAGATTTTACAATCCGAAAATGGGGTTAGGTTTACCTGAAAATGATGTTTTAAAGAAAGCCCCTAAAGGTCTTTATCAGTTTGATAACTTAAGTTTTCCAAAATTAAATGAGACATTTGTAAAATCTGGTAGTTCATTATCTGATTCTTCGGATAAAGGTAAAGAAAAAGTTGTTGATGACTCAAATGATAGTTTTTCAGATTCAAAGCCAAAGAAAAAGAATAACTTTGATTTCACATGTATTTTAAATATGATGATTTAAATCAAAGTTATAAAACAAGAAAACCCGAGTTTCCTCATACTCAGTGTGTGTAAACTTTGATCCAAGAATTAATGACATATGGCTTCTCAATTCATTCTCTAGTTATTGCATGTTGATTAGAACTTGAATCTGGAACAACACTTCCTCTAGAGATAACCAAAGACATTTTGGCAATTCAGTTTCACAGAAGCATAAGACCAAATCAAAGGATGTTGTGGCATACCTTAAACAAGCTAATTTAAAAGGACCCAACTGGAGGTAGGTACCTAAATCTTCTATTGCATGATTGCAGAAGAAACAACATGTGTCTACCTGGTATGTCGATTCAGGTTGCTCGAGACACATGACTGGCACTTTAGAGCTACTTTCTTCATATGTCAATAAAGAGGACACTCTGTAGCTTTTGGAGGTAATCAAAAGAGAAAGATCAAAGGGTATGGGATAATAGTCAAAGGAGAGATAACAGTGAACCAAGTTTCTTATGTTGATGGCCTGAAGCACAACCTTATAAGTGTGAGTCAACTTTGTGACAACGGGATGGATGTCATGTTCAAGATCAAGTATTGTATCATGTACAAAGCGGACACCCTCATTGAAGTCATGAGAGCCAACAGAAGAGGAGATCTGTACCTTCTGTGTTTTGAAACACTTGAAGTAAAAGAAGAGATTTGCTTGGGCCTTTTAAGAATGAGAAACATGCTATGGCACCCGTCTGTCATTGAATTTTCATATCTTGATAATGAGCTTAAGTTGTTAAAGGTCCCCTGATATAAAGTTTGAAAAGGATCAACCATGTTCTGCTTGTGAAATGGGAAAACTCAAAAGGTCTTCTCATAAAACCTAGTCTGACCCTTCCTTTGACAAGCCTCTTCAGATGCTGCATGTGGACCTCTGTGGACCCATTGCTAAGCAAAGTCTCAATGGGAAGAATTAAATTCTTGTACTTGTAGATGAGTTTTCACGTTATACTTGGGTTGAGTTCATTAGAAAGAAATCTCATGTGACTATGCTTCTAATCAATCTCTTGAAGAGGTTTCAAGTTCTTCATGGTACGCAGGTTAGAGTCATAAAAAGTAATAATGGTACATAATTCAAGAATTCAACCATTGAAGACTACCTGACCTCTGCTGGAATCACATATAACTTCTCTGCACCAAGGACACCACAACAGAATGGAATGGTTGAGAGAAAGAACAGAACTCTGATAGAAGCCGCCAGAACTATGCTCAATGCTTCTGGTCTACCACTCACTTTTTGGGCAGAAGCTGTATCCACTGCTTGCTATACTCAGAATAGATCCTTGGTGGTGAAACACTTTGAGAAGACTCCATACCAGCTTCTATATAACAAAAGGCCAAACATAAAATTCTTTCATGTTTTTAGGTGTAAATGTTATGTTCTAAATGATAGAGAACCTGCTGGGAAGTTTGATCCCAAAGGGGATGATGCTATCTTTGTTGGATATGCAGGGGACTCTTTAGCTTATAGAGTCTAATCCCCAAAACTCAAATAGTTGTGGTAAGCACTAATGTCCATTTTGATGATTCCTTTCAGGTTATTCAGGATAAGTTCATAGAGAAATTAAAAATTCAAGCAGAAGCTTCTCCAAATGCTACCATCACAGAAGATCTTGAAAAGCTCTTAAATGATTGGTTTGAAGATTTCGAAGAAAATGACAGAGCTTCTGCAAGCAATGACAGAGCCTCTAGCGCCCAACCTAGTACCTCCACCGAACTTCCTGAAAACACATCTTCAGAGACTCTATCAGAACCCACCAATACTGAACCCATTCCCAATGTTCCTACCTCATTGATAAGTGTTAATTTATTACCACTTATTATAACATTTTTTATCCTTTTTATCTTTTATTTAGCCCATTTTTAGTTAATTAACGTCTTTAATTATATAATTATAAGCTTTTTATAATTGCGTCTAGTTTAGAATAAAACTTTAGTTTTTAGCTTAATTATAGCAATTATTATTATGTTTTACTTATGTTTCTTTTTATAAATAAATTGTAGGAGATCGTCGAGTGTGATAACCGAAACCCGACACTGCGTTTAATATAAACAGTATTAGGAATACATTTTTTTAATAAAAAAAAGAGAGAGACCAAGGGTTTGGTGGGCCCCACCTTGGCCGGCCACCCCCCCCCCTATATCTCCCTCTCTCTCTCTCTTTTTCCAAGGTTTTAATCATCTAAACCATTTTCCAACTCATTTCATCATTTCATCATTCCACTTTTCAAATTTCTCTCTCTCTCTCTATTCTCTTTTCTCTCTCTCTCTAAACCCTTCAAGAAAATCAGCCAAACCATCTTCAAAAATATGAGTTTTAAGAAGTTCAAACAAGAATTTCAAAGCTCTATTAGTTGTATCATCAAAGGTAAGAGTAGTATGTATGTTTTAGCTTCGATTTCTAGTACTTTGGGGCTGTTTGGTAGTTGCTGAATGGTTTGATGCTGAATAGTTGAGAGGTTAGAATGGTTGAGAGGCTCTGTATGATATAGTGTAGAATGAAATACGGTTGTTTGGTAACTGTTCTGAATAGACGCTCTGAATGACATTAAATGACCATTTTAACCCTCTATATGAAAAACATTGATTTCAAAAAACTTCAATTTGGAAACACCAACAATTTGGAACCCATTGATTTGAAACAGTGAAACAACAAGAAGTTGAAACCCATTGAAACAAAACTCATGAAACAAAACCCACATTTGGAAAAGTCCTTTTCAAAACCCATGAAACAAGTCACAATGAACACAGCAAAACACATATCGATTGCAAATCCCTGTTTTCAAAACCTATATACAAATGAAATTCCCACAGAAATCCATGATTGTACTACAGAAAATAGAAATCAAAAATCAATTTTTTCCATATTTTACCCAAATCCCTGATTTCACCCAATATTGAACCATGGAAAATAGAAATCAACTTGAGAAATAGAACTCTTCTGGTTTTTTTAGGGTTTTTTTAACAGGAAAAGAGGAGAAATCTAACAATAAAATAAGAGAAATCAAACAACAATGGAACACGAAATCCAATAGCAACGGAATTCGGTCGAGAAATACCTAAGATTCGAACGAATTTGGAGGATCTGTGGTCTGTATTTTGGAATCGAACAGCAAACAGGAGGCGTAGATTGTAATAGAGAGGGCGATGTGTTTAGTTGGAAGGGCAAATCTGGAAACATTGAGCATCTGAATGGTACGCCTTGGCCTTAGTTGAGAAATGATCCAGAGGGTTTTGTCACAGTTAAGAGGGTGAATTGTTTTTGCCAAACAGCCTTTATCCTCTGTGCGATTCAGAGGTGCCTCTGAAAGGAACCATTCAGTTCCAAACAAACAGCCCCTTTTAGTGCTTTTTCTTACTCTTTTTGAGGTTTAAACCCTCCTTGATGATTGAAAATTGTACTTGATTTTTGAAGACGAGAATGAACCATAGAAATGTGTTAAAACATTCAAAGATGGTGAAATTCTATGACTCCTCCTTATAAACACAAGTTTTGGGTGAAAAATCATACATTTTTGGTGTTTTGTTAATCCTTTGGAGCTGAAAATCTTTTATTATTTCATGCATGTAACTTGATGATGTTCAAGTATATTTCATCTATTTATTTGGTATATGTCGGGGGATTTTAGTTTTATACCAAATAAACCCCCAAATCTTAAAGATTATAAGTGTTCTTGGTTAAAATGTTGAGTTATAATTCCAATCTGATGCTGACAAAATGTTGCATGTGTGTTTGGATGACCCAAAAAGGGTGTTTATGGACTCATTTTTCTCTAAACTTTTTATGGTTTGATATTTTATGGTTTAGGGTTCGAACCCCACTGGAATCATTCAAAAATTCCAAGTTTTGAACCCTCAACCATGTCAAAACTTTTTAGTGTGCAAATAGTTACTGGTCAGAATTTGTGTAGACTTCTTGCATGAATATCTTCATGATAGCTTATCCAAAATGCATGATTTTTTATTCTAAGTTCAAGTTCAGTGAGTTAGCTTTTCAAAGAACCTGAAAACACATGATTTGGTGGATTTTTGAGTACTCAACCAATCAAAAGAAATTCGTGGTGCAATCTATCCAAAGATGGCATATTCACATGCATGAATTCATGAGGTCATATCTCATTCAAAAATCATCAAAATCGTGTGAAACTTGTTTCATTAGTTAGATATTTGTGTTATCTTGAATATCCCTTTTGAAATTCGAATTTTGTAGTAGTAATGAATTCTCTATGGTACAAACATCACTGACACGTATTTCCAAAAATGATTTATGCACACTGATTTTGCAAGAATTTTTAAAATATGTTAAACATCTTTAAAAATCATGAAATCTGGTGGGAATGTTGTTAACACCCCCAATATTAGTAGATAAAAATTTGATAACTTATCTCCTTTTGGAACCAAGCTTAAAGGTAACATTTTTGCAATATAGTGAATCTGCCAGAATCTGATTTTTTTTCAAAAGATTGATTTGTGAACTTCAAGACTTCCCATATGTTTGGATATTATTATAAAGTAACTAAAAGCTATTTTATACTAAGTTGAACTTAATAAAATTGAGTGAAGGCATTATAATAGGATATCGGTAATGACTTGACTAGATATGGACCGTTGAATTAAGACTTACGTCAATTACGTATGTTATAGGGCATAAGTAGACTTGGAGTCGGGATTATTCACGCACTACCGATTGTCATAAACGCAAAGCTACTCAAGGTGAGTATTCGCAGCCCCTCTTTTTACCGTCTTTACGTGTTTTGGGGTGAAAAGCATGCTTAATGAATAATTCAGAATTATGTTGTGAAATAAAATGCGTTGTGAGTTAAATTTGCAATGTTATGAGACATGATATAGTGAGTCTAAAAGAAAAAGTTGAAGTCCCCGGTAACTACTATTAACTCATAATAATGGGCCTATAATACTAGTGGATAGCGCTATTTGGTTGACATACCCACCTTATACTGACGAGAAATAGGTGCACTGTATTGAATAAAAGTTCTACACATGTGGGATTTAGTCCCAACGCTGAGGTAGAATAGGGGCGTAGCATGTCATAATTTCAGGATTAGTAGAGACTCAAAGAATAAATATCATGTGAATAACGTTAACCCGGGAATTTACTCACGTTTTGTTACTAAGTTTTGATATGGAGTGAGCAAAAACGTTCACTAATGATAAAACTAGTAACGGTAGTGGACAGAAAGGTTCACTACAAATTGTTTACAAAAGTTGTGTGAATAAAAGATTCACTGAAAATTTGTTGCATCCAAATAAATTTTGTGCATATGAAAAACCTGTGAACTCACCAACTCTCGTAGTTGACGCTTGATTTAACATGCTTTTCAGGAAATCAGAAGGTGTTTGATAAAGCTTAATTTTGAGCGATCGTAGTCACCAATCAAGATTTTGTTTAATTTGTTATGTTTGTAAACTTATAATTATGGTTGGTTGTAGTACATTTGTAAACTTTATATATTTTGAAATGGATGATTGGTGTTATTTATCTCCTATCGCTATGAAATCTAGACTGTCGCACCTCGCGTTTCCGCTTTAGCGGGGTGTTACAGATTTGGTATCAGAGCCATAGGTTATAGAGAACATCGGTTTTTCATAAAAACCAAGTACTATAACCAACCTTTTTCTAAGATAAGTTAAAACTTTTAATTATAGATTTCGAAGTATAGGAGAATTTAAGTACTAATATGATTAGGATAGGTGCTATTCTGATATATCATAGATAGGTGGAGCCTGATCACCTATGCCTAGCCATGATATAAGTAGCATAAGACTTATGAACAAATCATACTGTTAGAGAATAAAATTTGAAACTTTCTAGAAATTTCCTGAAAAACGTAAATTGTGTGAGTTTGCATATGACATGTACAAAAATTTTCAAAAGTGTTTTCCGTGTATTGACTAAATTCTTTTATCGCAGCTAACATGTCTCAGGAGACTGACCCATCCGAGTACCAGTCCCACGGATCCCCCGAGCACCCTAGGAGTGAGAATGGTGCTCCCCGATCCCGTACTGTTGTCCAGGAGCGCGACCCATATAGCGACAGTGACGCTGACTCCTACCGGGTTCCCGCTCGACCCGTCCCTGCGACCCGAACCGGACTAAGGGTTCGTACCACCGCTCGGAAGAGCGTGCCCATGCCCACTCGGTGGCCTTTCCGCATCCCATCTGGGATGGGGCAGGACCATCTCGGGTGAGAGGCCGGGGCGATCGTCCTCGTCGTCTTCGTCGTCGTCGTCATCCCCACCGCCCTACCGACCATCATCTCCGGTAGCCCTAGTCGCCCGACCACCGCCAGTTGCCCGACCATCGCCAGTTCCTAGACCACCACATGTAGCTCGTGCCCCTGTCTTCTGCCTGAGGGGAATGACTCCGACCGAGCGCCAGGAGGTTGCGCGTTTTGCTCGAGGCTAGGATATCCACGAGCACATGATCGATCACCACGAGCACATGATCGACTCTCTGATCAACGTAGCTGGAGCTGATAGTCAGCAGTTGACCCGAGTAGTAGCTCTCCTTAGCCACACTATGGCCTCACTCCACCACTTGTACACAGTGGTGTATATGGTGATGACCTTAGTTGTGCTTCTGTTTGAATGGGCCGTTTGGAGGGTTAGATTTTAGGGGATGGGATCTTTTGGTAGACCTCTTGGTAATGGAACTTTTAGAATTGTCTTTTTGGGGCATGATGCCTAGTCTTTGAACAATTTATGGTTTTCTTTTGGATGGATGTAAAACTATTATGATATTTTTGGGTTATTTTCTTTGGATGGTTATATAAACCCAAATTTATGCTATGGTTGATTTGAAATACAAATGCTATGGTTATTTACTCTCATTGTCAAAGAATGCATGTTTATTGTATTTTGTTTGAAATTTCTAAAGTACTATGTTAATTCGATAGCATAGAATAGTATGGCATTTGAATTGTGAGAAGTAAGTAGAAGCGTAACTACACTTAGATTACATAAGATGTCACTAAAACGATTGATATGGTATTGTTTTAGAAACATGCCTCCAAGAAGAGAGGATCCGAATCTGGCAAGACTCGTGTCGGAGCAAGTAATGGCTTCGCTACCCAACATAGTTAGCCAAGTGGCTGCTGGACTGAACGCTAATCAAAACAATAACCAGGGGACGAGAGAAAGGGTTTGTACATACAAATCCTTCAGAAGTTGCAACCCTAAAGAATTTCACGGGACCGAGGGAGCAGTCGGTTTATTGACATGGATTGAAGGCATGGAGTCTGTCCTTCACATTAGTAAGTGCACTGAGAGAAACAAGGTTGAGTATGCCGCCTGTCTACTTCAAGGACGAGCTCTAACATGGTGGAACACTCAAGTTCAAACCCGTGGCCGTGACGCAACTGGCCAGATTTCTTGGGAAGATTTCAAAAATGTTGTTCCAGATTCAAGTTCTAATCAACATGCAACAACTAGAGAATGAATTGAGAAGCCATATATCATTGATTCTTGGATGAAAAGTTTACACACACTAACACACCAAGAACACACACACTTAAGAACTAACTTTCTCTCTTCACTCTCAATTCACGTTTGAAGCACACATGCATGATCTCTACTTACAATGAACTCACTATGGGTATTTATACCCCAACACTAACAACCCTTACACTATAGAACATTTACACTTTCTACTCTAACTATTACAAAATATTACAAAGTAACTATTAAAGCATTAAAACAAACAAAGCAAGCTTTGACTTTATTAACCACTTTGACTTTGCCTTTGTATTCACTTTAGCACAATCTTGTGATCTCGGATACAATCCGATTTTGCACCCAACAAAAAAGATGCTCAAGGAAGAATTCTGCCCGAGGAGTGAGATCCAAAAGTTAGAAGCCGAGCTGTGGCATCATGAAATGAAGGGGAACGACATCAGCTTTTACACCACTTGATTCCACGAGTTGGCCAAATTGGTACCACACCTGGTAACACCGGAGCAGAACAGGGTTGATAGATATGTTTGGGGGCTTTCCCCCGAAATCAGAGGAAACGTGACAGCAGCTGATCCTAAGACTTTACAGGAAGCAGTAAACCTGGCAACCAGACTCACCAACAACGCTATCCGATCGGGAACGTTTTCCAACGACAAGGCTAAGGGAAAGAGGAAGATGGAGGAATCTACCAAACCGCAGTTCAAAGGAAGGTCAGGCAAGGACAGAAGAGTGACCAGAAACTACGGAATTCAGACTCAGGTGGCAGAGAAGGGAAAGGGACATACCCGAAGTGTGGCAAGTGCGGGAATCACCATACCGGAAGATGCATTATATGCCTCAGGTGCGGCAAGGGAGGCCATGTTGACAAGGATTGCAGAAGGCGAACCTGTTATGAGTGCGGAAGCCCTAATCACTACCGGAGTGCTTGTCCTAAAGTGAATCAAAGGCCATACGCGAACCCGACACAGCCAGCAAACGAAGGAAATCGTGGAGGATTAGCTCGATGAAGAGCGTTTGTGATTGGAGCGGAAGAAGCAAAACAAAATCCTAATGTGGTCAAGGTACGTTTATTCTCAACAATTATCCTGCTACTATGCTTTTTGATTCCGGAGCAGATAGGAGTTATGTTCGTTAGAATTCAGGCCTAAGATAAACAAGAAATCACAGAATTTGAAAGAGGAGCATATAATTGAATATTCTAACGGGGAGTTAGTTAAGGCTAGTAAGGTAGTCAAGAAATGCACCCTAAGTTTAGTAGGAAAGATTTTAGTATAGATTTAATCCCGATCAAGATAGGGAGTTTTGACATAATAGTTGGTATGGATTGGATGTCTAACCACCGAGCGACAATATGTTGTGCTGAGAAGATAGTTATGCTAGCACTACCCGAAGGAGGTGTACTCGAAGTACATGGAGAAAAGCCAAGGAGAGACATCAAGATAGTGTCATATATGAAAATGCGAAGTCATCTACGAAAGGAATGCGTAGCATTTATGGCGCACGTTGTAGATAAGAAGGCAAAGGAGAAGCAAATCCAGGATATTCCAGTGGCGTGAGAATTTCGCGAAGTATTCCCGGAAGAGCTACCACGGATTACCTCCACAAAGGCAAGTAAGTTTCACATTGACTTAGTTCCAGGAGCGGCCCCCATAGCAAAGTCACCATATCGTCTAGCACCGTCCGAGATGCAGGAGCTGTCAAATCAACTTCAAGAGCTGTTAGATAAGGAGATTCATCCGACCCAGCTCTTCACCTTGGGAGCCCCCGTTTTATTCGTCAAAAAGAAGGATGGATCTTTTCGCATATGCATCGATTACAGGGAGCTGAATAAGATCACTATCAAGAATCGTTACCCTCTCCCACGCATCGATGATCTGTTCGATCAATTGCAAGAAGCAACTTATTCTCCAAGATCGATCTTCGATCCGGATACCATCAGATGAGAGTTCGTGAAGAAGATATTGCCAAGACAGCGTTCAGAACTCGTTATGGTCATTACGAATTCTTGGTCATGCCTTTTGGTTTGATGAACGCTCCAGCAGTTTTCATGGACCTGATGAACAGAGTATGTCGACCGTACCTGGATAAATTCGTGATTGTCTTCATAGACGACATCCTGATTTATTCGCAAAGCAAGAAGGACCATGAGCAACACTTGAGGTTGATACTAGAATTACTTAAAGCTGAAAAGCTTTATGCCAAATTCTCAAAGTGCGAATTTTGGATTCGAGAAGTACACTTTTTGGGTCATGTGGTGAACAAAGAAGGAATACACGTCGATCCAGCTAAGATTGAGGCCATAAAAGAATGGGAAGCTCCGAAGACGCCGACAGAAATTCGACAATTTCTCGGTCTAGCAGGCTATTATCGGCGATTCATTGCCAATTTCTCTAAGATCGGCAACCACTAACAACCTTAACGCAAAAAGACAAGAAGTTTAATTGGGGAGAGAAACAGGAGGAAGCGTTTCAGTTGCTCAAGCATAAGTTGTGCAATGCACCCATACTGGCATTACCTGAAGGAACGGATAACTTCGTGGTGTACTGTGATGCTTCACATCAAGGTTTGGGATGTGTTTTGATGCAAAACGAGAAAGTCATCGCCTACGCATCCAGACAGCTGAAGATCCACGAGAAGAATTACACCACTCATGATTTGGAGCTCGGAGCTGTGGTGTTTGCCCTCAAGATTTGGAGACATTATCTTTACGGCACCAAATGCACCATCTTTACGGACCACAAGAGCCTCCAGCACATTCTCGATCAGAAAATGTTGTACATGAGGCAGAGAAGATGGGTTGAGTTGCTCAATGATTACGACTGTGAGATAAAGTGTCATCCAGGGAAGGCGAATGTTGTAGCTGATGCGCTGAGCAGGAAGGAAAGAGTAAAGCCTACAAGGACGCGAGCCATGGGAGTATTAGTACAAACCAGTTTGAAAAATCAGATACTTGAAGCCCAGAGAGAAGCCTTAAAGGCAGACAACTTAAAGAAAGAAACTCTTCACAAGATGGAGAAGGAGTTTAAGGAGAAAGCGGATGGAGTGCGTTATTTTAAAGAAAGAATTTGGGTTCCAAGAGTCGATCAGTTGAGGACAATAATCATGGACGAAGCTCATCAATCAAAGTACTCGATACACCCAGGATCCGATAAGATGTATAAAGGACTGAAGGAACACTATTGGTGGCCTGGAATGAAGAAGGATATCGCCACTTATGTGAGCAAATGCTTGACTTGTACAAGAGTTAAAGCGGAACACCAGAAACCGTCCGGACTTCTGCAACAACCGGAAATCCCAGAATGGAAATGAGAGCAGATATCAATGGATTTCGTGACCAAGCTACCCAAGACCAAGAAGGGCATTGATTCGATATGGGTAAATGTTGACCGACTCACGAAATCTGCGCATTTCTTGCCAATAAGAGAGAGTTATAGCATTGACCGACTCGCGCAACTGTATATCAACGAGATAGTTATGCGTCATGGAGTACCAATCTCAATCATCTCCGATAGAGACAGCAGATTCACTTCGCGATTTTGGCAGTCACTACAGGCAGCATTAGGTACTAGCGTGGATTTGAGCACGGCTTACCATCCTCAGACCGACGGACAGACTGAGAGAACCTTACAAACGTAGGAGGATATGCTGCGTGCTTGTGTGTTGGAATTTGGAGGTAGTTGGGATGATCACCTACCCTTAGTCGAGTTCTCCTACAACAACAGCTATCATGCGAGCATCCAGTGTGCTCCGTATGAAGCCCTATATGGACGCAAGTGTAGATCACCACTCAATTGGTTGGAAGTGGGGGAAAGTCGACTAATTAGACCTGATATCGTTCAAGAGACCACTATAAGATTAAGATGGTTCAAGAAAAGCTTAAAGCGGCCAGGGATCGCAGAAAAGTTACGCTGACAATCGCCGAAAACCGTTGGAATTCCAGGTTGGCGATAGAGTACTGCTGAAGGTATCACCTTGGAAAGGGTTATTACGTTTCGGAAAGAAGGGAAAATTGAGCCCCCGATTCGTTGGACCATTCGAAATTCTGGAAAGAATCGGACCAGTCGCCTACAGATTCGACCTACCCCCAGAGCTCAGCACTATTCATGACACTTTACACGTGTCCAACTTGAAGAAATGCCTATTGGAAGAGGCAGTGGTCCTACCTCTGGAGGAAATCCAAGTTGACGAACAACTGCGTACCACGGAGGAACCAATTGAGATCCTTGACCGAGAAACCAAGCAGCTTAGGCGCAGTAGGATACCAATCGTCAAGGTTCGATGGAATTCAAGGCACGGGCCGGAGTTCACTTGGGAGCGGGAGGCATTCATGAAGAGCAAATACCCTCACCTTTTCACAAAAGACCCCTTTGGTAGCAGCAAGAAGTAAATTTCGGGACGAAATTTCTTCCAACAAGGGGTAAATGTGATAACCGACAATTTTTGGCCTTCAAGTTAGCTACTCGTTAAATCACTCAGTAGTGTTTCCGTAGGTAAAAATTTAGTCATTTAAGTTGTTAGAAGAATCTAGGTTAGTTTGCGTGAAAATTTTAGGCAAAAACCTAAAAGTCCCGAAAACAGCACGAAAAAGCCCGTACCGGCCCAAAGTCACCCGAAAACCATATAATGCCAAATTTAAAGTTAACTTGCGTAAAATATGATATTTTATTAAAAATAAAAGTAAACTGTCCTAAATGATCCAAAATCCCCTTTGAAAAAGTCGGTTTTTACCGAAAAAACACCGAAACCCGACACTGCGTTTATTATAAACAGTATTAGGAATACATTTTAAAAAAAAAAAAGAGACCAAGGGTTGGGTGGGCCCCACCTTGGCCGGCCACACCCCCCCCCCTATATCTCCTCCTCTCTCTCTCTCTCTCTTTTTCCAAGGTTTTAATCATCTAAACCATTTTCCAACTCATTTCATCATTCCACTTTTCAAATTTCTCTCTCTCTCTATTCTCTTTTCTCTCTCTCTCGAAACCCTTCAAGAAAATCAGCCAAACCATCTTCAAAAATCTGAGTTTTAAGAAGTTCAAACAAGAATTTCAAAGCTCTATTAGTTGTATCATCAAAGGTAAGAGTAGTATGTATGTTTTAGCTTCGATTTCTAGTACTTTTAGTGCTTTTTCTTACTCTTTTTGAGGTTTAAACCCTCCTTGATGGTTGAAAATTGTACTTGATGTTTGAAGACAGAATGAACCATAGAAATGTGTTAAAACATTCAAAGATGGTGAAATTCTATGACTCCTCCTTATAAACACAAGTTTTGGGTGAAAAATCATACATTTTTGGTGTTTTGTAATCCTTTGGGGCTGAAAATCTTTTATTATTTCATGCATGTAACTTGATGATGTTCAAGTATATTTCATCTATTTATTTGGTATATGTTGGGGGATTTTAGTTTTATACCAAATAAACCCCCAAATCTTAAAGATTATAAGTGTTCTTGGTTAAAATGTTGAGTTATAATTCCAATCTGATGCTGACAGAATGTTGCATGTGTATTTGGACGACCCAAAAAGGGTGTTTATGGACTCATTTTTCTCTAAATTTTTTATGGTTTGATATTTTATGGGTTAGGGTTCGAACCCCACTGGAATCATTCAAAAAATCCAATTTTTGAACCCTCAACCATTACAAAACTTTTTAGTGTGCAAATAGTTATTGGTCAGAATTTGTGTAGACTTGTTGCATGAATATCTTCATGATAGCTTATCCAAGATGCATGATTTTTGAGTCTAAGTTCAAGTTCAGTGAGTTACTTTTCAAAGAACCTGAAAACACATGATTTGGTGGATTTTTGAGTACTCAACCAATGAAAAGAAATTCGTGGTGCAATCTGTCCAAAATGGCATATTCACATGCATGAATTCATGAGGTCATATCTCATTCAAAAATCATCAAAATCGTGTGAAACTTGTTTCATTAGTTAGATATTTGTGTTATCTTGAATATCCCTTTTGAAATTTGAATTTTGGAGTAGTAATGAATTCTCTATGGTACAAACATCACTGACACGTATTTCCAAAAATGATTTATGCACACTGATTTTGCAAGAATTTTTAAAATATGTTAAACATCTTTAAAAATCATGAAATCTGGTGGGAATGTTGTTAACACCCCCAATATTAGTAGATAAAAATTTGATAACTTATCTCCTTTTGAAACCAAGCTTAAAGGTAACATTTTTTCAATATAGTGAATCTGCCAGAATCTGATTTTTTTTCAAAAGATTGATTTGTGAACTTCAAGACTTCCCATATGTTTGGATATTATTATAAAGTAACTAAAAGCTATTTTATACTATGTTGAACTTAATAAAATTGAGTGAAGGCATTATAATAGGATATCGGTAATGACTTGACTAGATATGGACCGTTGAATTAAGACTTACGTCAATTACGTATGTTATAGGGCTAAGTAGACTTGGAGTCGGGATTATTCACGCACTACCGATTGTCATAAACGCAAAGCTACTCAAGGTGAGTATTCGCAGCCCCTCTTTTTACCGTCTTTACGTGTTTTGGGGTGAAAAGCATGCTTAATGAATAATTCTGAATTATGTTGTGAAATAAAATGCTTTGTGAGTTAAATTTGCAATGTTATGAGACATGATATAGTGTGTCTAAAAGAAAAAGTTGAAGTCCCCGGTAACTACTATTAACTCATAATAATGGGCCTATAATACTTGTGGATAGCGCTATTTGGTTGACATACCCACCTTATACTGACGAGAAATAGGTGCATGTATTGAATAAAAGTTCTACACATGTGGGATTTAGTCCCACCGCTGAGGTAGAATAGGGGCGTAGCATGTCATAATTTCAGATTAGTAGACTCAAAGAATAAATATCATGTGAATAACATTAACCCGGGAATTTACTCACGTTTTGTTACTAAGTTTTGATATGGAGTGAGCAAAAACATTCACTAATGATAAAACTAGTAACGGTAGTGGACAAAAGGTTCACTACAAATTGTTTACAAAAGTTGTGTGAATAAAAGATTCACTGAAAATTTGTTGCATCCAAATAAATTTTGTGCATATGAAAAACCTGTGAACTAACCAACTCTCGTAGTTGACGCTTGATTTAACATGCTTTTCAGGAAATCAGAAGGTGTTTGATAATGCTTAATATTGAGCGATCGTAGTCACCAATCAAGATTTTGTTTAATTTGTTATGTTTGTAAACTTATAATTATGGTTGGTTGTAATACATTTGTAAACTTTATAATTTTGAAATGGATGATTGGTGTTATTTATCTCCTATCGCTATGAAATCTAGACTGTCGCACCTCGCGTTTCCGCTTTAGCGGGGTGTTACATCGAGATGCCGAATTTATAAAGACGAATTTAATGGACTGGATCTCGGAATTTTTGAAGCAATTTTGATGGCAATCTTGGACCAAATATTGGAAGATTTGTTGGGCTAACTTCTACAAGATCAATGGACCAGGTTTTGAAGCCTTTTTACACAATTTCATGGGCTAATGTTATGGATATCATTTGGAGCATCCATGGGTTAACTAGTTACCCATGATCAACCCATGGACTATCCAACTTAGCCACCCAGCAACACTTTGCTATAAATAGATGAAGCTAGTTAGTTGTAAAAACACAACAATTCTTCCCATTTTTGGGAAGAAATCCACACACCACTTTGATCTAGATTTGTATCTAGATCAAGAGCACTAGCTACTTTCATCTTGTCAAGCTTCTTAGATACTCTTTCGATTCTTTCTAAGGGGATCGAAGTTGGTTCTTTTGTTACGAAATATTTGGTTCACACTCTCGGTTATTTTGGTTCGACATTTGGTATAATCTATATAATTTTCGGTACTAATCTCGTGTGTTCTCATTTGTCATCTTATTCATATCTCGCTTATAACTGTGATTATTATCTCTTGCTATAATACTTGTGATAATTATATATATATATATATATATACTTTTGGATTGTTTTTATTGTGAACTAACCTTCTTTTCTTATATAATTGTATTTACTTACGCGCTCATAGTGTTAACTGGTCACTTTTCCGGTATACCTTCATATCAATTGTTTTAATTTTAACTGGTCAATTCCAGTAACTGCACCTTATCAACTGTTCTAATTTTCACTGGTCAACTCCAGTAACTGCACCTTATCAACTGCTTTAATTGTTGCATTTTATAATTATTTCCATCGTACTAACGTTTTCTTGTCCAATCTATTATTCGTTTAGTCGTAAAACAACACCAAGCATGATAGGTTAATTTCATAGCTTGGGGTGTAAGGTTCAAGTTGGATTTTTAATATGGTAAAGAGGAAAAGGAAGTCTTTTATATAAACTCAATTTTTGCCACTTCAAGTTTAAATGTCTCATTAAAGATTGTCCTTGGATTTTTACCGGTTAATCAGATGTATGAAAATGCGGTATCATTTCAGAAGTTACTAAAATGTTATTTTGGGGATATATGAGTGGGTGACAACACTCGTTGCTATTATCTCACGTCTTTAGCATTTCATTAAAGAGTATATCTAAAAATTAACTAGTAATAATCCAAGGACATGAAAATGTGTTAGTCTCTTAAGGGACTACAATTGGCACTATTCCTGAAGTTGGTATCAGATCTAGTATCGATTAAAGATTATAACTAATTATTTAATGATGAGTCAGATGCATGAAAATATGTTAATCTTTCAGAGGTTACGTAAGTGTTGATTTTTAATATATTTTAACATTTCATTAAAGATTGCATCTACACTCATCGATAAATAATTGGGCTATATGAAAATGTGGTAACTTTTCTGAAATTACTTGGATATCATTTCTGCATAATTAAGTTTATTAAACTACTTATTATCCACTTTACCTATTCTTTATTCCAATTAAATGACTTTACACCCCTGGCTCCTTTTTATAATTGTTCTCTTAAAGTAGCTTATAATCAACCAACCAATCAAAATACTTTTTCATCCAAACCCCATTTGAAGTTAACTTTCACAAAAACTGAATCTCGAAAGATTGTTTTCACCGCTTCCCTGTGGGATCGATATCTGGTACTTGTACCATTTTATTACTTGTTTTCAAGAAAAACGACAGTAATTGGAGGTTTATACTTGGACCAAAGGTTACTTGTTTTATTTCTTTTGCACACCTGTTTTGGCACCGTCCGTTCACTCAATAATTAATTAATTCAAAAGAACAAGCAGGTTGTGCGAAAAAACCAACACCCATCAACTACCTCATTACCTACAGAGCCTTCAGACCCTAATAATACAACAGATCCAATATATGTTCCCTCTGCTAGTACTCCTGAACCATCAGAAGTATCACATGAACTCATCCATGAGGATCTCAATCAATCTCAATCTCTGGAAGAAATCACTTCCAATGTTAACCTGCCTCATGCCGTTAAATGGATGAAGGATCACCCTCAGACTCAAATCATTGGAGAGCTCACAGAAGGTGTCAAGACCAGAGCTAATGTCAATTATTGTCTCTTTGCCTACTTTGTGAGCAAGATAGAGCCCAAGAAGAGGCTCTAGCAGATCCATTTTGGATAGAAGCCATGCAGGATGAACTTCTCCAATTTGAGAGGAACAATGTATGGACTCTAACTCTTCTGCCAAATGGAAAGATTGCTATTGGCACTATGTGGGTCTTCCACAACAAGAAGGATGAGAATGGGGTGGTTATTAAAACAAGGCAAGGTTGGTTGCACAAGGATATTGTCAAGAAGAAGAAATTGACTATGAGGAGACTTTTGCCCCTGTTGCAAGGCTTGAAGCCATCAGAATCTTTTTGGCCTATGCTGCTCACAGAGGTTTCAAAGTCTACCAGATGGATGTCAAATCTGCCTTCTTGAATGGAAAGCTTAAAGAAGAAGTATATGTCAAGCAAACTCCAAGTTTTGAGAGTGAAAAGTATCCAAACCACGTCTACTTCTTGGACAAAGCTCTGTATTGCCTTAAACAAGCCCCCAGAGCCTGGTATGAACGTCTATCTACTTTTCTTCTCTCTCATAACTTTCACAGAGGTATGACTGATATAACTTTTTGTTCTATAAGAAACTGAATGATGATATTCTGTTAGTTCAAGTCTATGTTGATGATATCATCTTTGGTTCAACTGATATTTTCATGTGCAAAGAATTTCAATCCTTAATGCAGAGTGAATTTGAGATGAGCATGATGGGAGTGCTTACATTCTTTCTTGGACTTCAAGTGAAATAGTCTTCAGAAGGCATATTTATCAACCAAGCAAAATATGTTCAAGATCTCCTGAAGAAATATAAGCTCTCTAATGTGTCGCCAATGAGAACTCCCATGGCTACTGGCCTAAAACTACACTAGGACTTGAGTGGAACTTCTGTGGAGTGTAAACTTTACAGAGGCATGATAGGTTCACTCTTGTATCTTACTGCCAGTAGACCTGACATCATGTTTGCTACTTGTCTATGTGCCAGGTTCCAATCAAATCCCAAGGAATCACATTTGAGTGTAGTGAAGAGAATTCTGAGATACCTAAAGAAAACTCCCACTCTGGGACTTTGGTATCCTCTGTTATCAGGATTTGACATGTTAGCATATACGGACTCGGACTATGGAGGGTGTCAAGTTGATCGTAAGAGCACCTTTGGAAGTTGTCACTTTCTAGAAGGAAAACTTGTAAGTTGGTCTTCAAAGAAGCAGAATTGTGTGTCCACATTCACTGCAGAGGCAGAATATGTTGATGCTGCAAATTGTTGTTCTCAAGCTCTGTGATTCAAAGAGTGCCATTGCCATCTCAGCCAATCCAGTACAACACTCTAAGACAAAACATATTGACATAAGGTACCATTTTCTTAAACATAATGTTGAAGAAGGTAATGTTGAAATGTATTTTGTCAATACTGAATATTAATTGGCTGACCTCTTCACTAAAGCACTAGATGAGAAAAGATTCAATTTTCTTATGGAAAAACTTGGCATGTCTTACCCTGAATAATAAAGTCATCTTGTCTTCTATAAATATTCCTTATTTATATGTTTTTAGTTTTCGTGATTAACCTTCACTTGTTTTCTTAGTTTATTAAGTGAATCCTGGATTGCAAGGTTCAAGGGGAGTATCTGTACTTAAAAGATAAAACTTCTTTCAGAAACAAAAACTCTTTTCTACAGAGGTTAGTTTCACAGAACCTCTGTGAACCATCACAGAGGATCTATCGACTGATCTTCTGTAAGTTTCTGTTGGATGATTTTCTAACCCTTCTTTATTCAAGGAGTATTTTCAAGGGGGAGCTATAGTAGCTAGTTCCTAGGAGAGTGTGTTCTTAAAAAGCATAAAACCACAGATGTGCAAACCTCTTTAGTATTTCATCACAGAACTTCAATCTTCAGATCCTCTATGGCTACTTACAGAGGTTCTGCGATTTTTAGTTTCAGTATAATTACTCACCTCTCTGTGGATTTTTAAAACGTTTAGGTATAAAAAGGTGCAAGTCTATCCCTCACACAGTTCACAGAGGCTCTGTCATACCCTTAGGCCTCTGAGAGATTTCTCTTGCAAGAATCTCCTTCTGAACTGGTACGAGTGGTATAATGAATAAGGGTTAAATTGTCCACGTGCGTGTCAGAATTTGGGGCACACGTTCTCAATCGTGCGTCACCAAATCCACATGGGATATTGTGATTGGTCGTGTATAAGCGGTGCCCCCTACTACATCGTAGCCTATCATCACGATAAAACCGTTCAAATTCAAATTCTCGTTTCCCACTCATATATAAACCCTAAAGCCCCAATTCTTTAAACCTTTACTACTTCAAAGTTCTTTCCAGCGAATCCCAAGCTGTTGCGGTGAATACATTCTGATGAACTTGCAACTTTTTCTTTCCAATGGCATCAAAAGCTTCAAGTACCGGTTCCGTTGCTACTCATTCGAGCAATCATCCTGATGATCAAGTGGTTGATCAATCCCATACATTAACCTCTCATGGTGTTTCATTCCAAAAGAATCGTTTCGAGAAGTTTGTACTACTAAAGAAGCCTAACAATCACTACCTTGTTCCGAATGTGAACTCTTTCCCTAACAGTGCTGCAAACCTTTTCGAAGTTCTTCGAAATCGCCAAATCTACTATGCCCTAACTGCTTGCAAAGAAGTACCTGAAACCTATCTAACCCAATTCCTTTTGAGCGCTTATGTTTGTGACCTGGTGTAAAGGGATAAGCATCGTTGATATACCTCTGATCGAAAGGGCAAAAAGATGTTATCGTTGGAAATGAATGTGTCCGACCTCAGAACGGCTCTGCAATTGGATGATCTTCCATAATACGATGTTAATCCAGTGGATGAGGAACTAATTGAGTTCCTTAAGTTCTTATCTTACACTACAGATGATGATCTGCCCTTAATCAAGCGAGGAGATTTCCGAAGAAAAGGCGTTCCTCCCCTCTGGAATACCTTGTTTTCCATCATCAACACATGCCTAAATGGCAAGGTGGGGAGCCCTGATCAGACCTCAAAGGCCATGCTCTCAATAATGTACGACATCTACTTCAACCTATCTCTGGACTTGCAAGTCTAATCTTTGAAGACATGAATGGCCTTATTCGTAAGAAGCATGCCACTCAAGTTGCTGCTAAGAACCCCAACTCCAAGAAGAAAAAGAAGGATGATGGCCATCCTACAAATCTAGTTCTCTAAAGGTTCTTCGGACTCGTGTTCCATGATTTACTAATAGAGAAGCTTCTGTGGGTTCCTGATGACAAAAAGACACCAATGGCAAACCATTTCCCATGGACAAGTTTAAACCCACTCTGCACTCCAAAGGATATGTACAACAGAGACCTATGTTTCATGCCATGACCAAACTTCTCTCAGAAGAACATAGGCAAAGTTATAGACGTGGGTACAGGAGGCCAAAGCCGGTCCCTACAACCCCCCACGCATAGGTCAACCCCCTAGGGAGCGTAGGACTAAGACAAAATAAAAGATATTTGAGGGTGAAACGGAGGTACGTGAGCCGAGTGAGACTAGAGTGCCTATAGACGTAGATAATAGTCCCCTACAGAAGATGGCAAAGAAGAAAAAGGTCAAGAAGACCAAGGTCGTTACAGCAGAGGAACCCCAATCACGAGAACCACCACAGAGCGAGCCTATTAATGTTGATTCTCCACAACCATCTCCAACTCTGGTAGAGCCAAAACAAAAGAAAAGACCCCTACGGAAAAGATTCCCAGAGGCTATCAATGAAGAGACTCCTATGGCTAAAAAGGCCAAGAAATCCAACAAGGGGAACCTGGCAGAGTCCCCTGTTTAGACCACAGAGGTACAAACAACAAAGGCCGTGGCTAAGAATGTCATTCTAGAAGAACCTTCACTAGAGGTTCAACTCAAACGAAAGAAACGATCCAAAAAGTCTACAGAGGTAGCCAAGGAACCATCACCACAGAAGTCTCCATCTCCTAAACCAACTACTCCACCCAGAGTCCCATCTCCTCTATAAGATATCCCAGAAGAGCTATTCACTGAACCAAACCTCAACGCTTGGACTTTCAATGACACCCACGTTGATATTGGTACAGAGGTAATCCTATCAAAGGATGAAGCACAACTTGTTGGCAGTTCTGGTGCTAATGTTGAGGAAGACGAAGGGAGAGATAAGGATGCAGAAACTGATAGAACTTTAGGAGTAGAGGCAGATGTTAGTGGAGGAAAAAATTCCATGAGCACACATCCAAGCCAAACTCCCCGTGCAACCCACATGTTTGGTCCTCACGTTCTAGGTAAGAAGACCATTGAAACAATTGCACACATGCTAAGCCGTACCCATTCTAGCTGCTCAAAGGACTCTCTTTCGTCCTCTGTAGCAAAGCGAAGCTGAGCACCCCCTACTACTCCCCTATCCTCTCAAAAGGATAGTGGTTTAATAATAAAGGCCTATTCACCCAGAGGCCTGACACTACCCCACAAGGACGCATGTGGTGGTCCTTCTCACATGAGTGACGCACTAAATACCATTCCTGAGATGATTGAGAGATCACTAAAGTTCTTTGGTCTAGAACGCCAAAGTACTTCACTTGGTACCTCTTTACAGAAGGGCTCTGGACCCCCTGTAAATGAAACCGACATAACAGAGGTAGGTACTCCAAAAAAGGGTATTCAAGGATCCTCTGGAAGTCCCCGAGAGGTTAACATCAAAACCACCTCTGAGGGCGCCTTAAAATCCAAGGCAACTGAGGGAACATGTGTTGGTCCCTCAGGTACCTTAAAAGATTACGTTACGAATGAGGATTTTAGAACTTTCGTCACCTCTGTCTTTCAGAAGCTGGAGGAGTTGAAAAGCTCCAACAGCAGTTCAACAGAGGCGGCTCCCCAATCCACCCAAGTCTAGACTGCAGAGCTTCTGAAGCAACATACAGAGGCTCTGCAAGCTCACATAGAAGCCCTGATGAAAGTATCCTCTACTGTCACCATTCTTCAAAGTTCGCTGGCTTCTCTCCCAACTACTGAGGATGTCTCTACTGCTATTAACTCTGTCACCATCGATTCTGCATTTTTCAACAAGCTAAAGACAGAGTTAGCTGGTCTGGGCAAGCAGTATGCAGCTAATCTTGAGGTTGCCGAGTACCTTAACTACGATGCTTTCAAGAAAGAGATTCGTGAAGTCGTAGACAAGGCCATAGTTATTGGCGTTTCCGCTGATCAAGGGCACCCAAAGCTATTGGCTACTCATGGAGATCTAAGCAATATTGTTCATGCTCTGGGAGAAGAAGTTCGTCGAACGACATCAATTTCTAGAAGACAACAAGATCGCTCACTGTCTCTAGAAGGGCACCATGGATAAGCTTGTAGAGAAAACTCTAAAATCTTCAGGGTCTTTTCTGCAGTTGAGAAAGCCATACACACAGAGCTTGATAGTCAATTTAAACCTCTTCAAAAACTCGTTCGTAAATTGACTATCAAACTAAAGAAAGCAAATCTTACTTGTTCTGCCAAAGCACAGAAGCCTGTTCAACAGAACCAGGATGATCAGGACCCTGATCATCCTGAGGAGGAGAATGACACTACCACATAACCGAAGGCCAAGTCTACAAAGGTAAAAATCATTGAATCCGCAAGGGATCTTTTCTCAAAGCCCTCTGCTGGACAAAATGCACCCCCTGGTGCAACGAATGACAAGGGAAAACAAAAATTGGCTGAAGTAGTGACTGAAGAAGTTCTACAAGAGCAAGAAAAAGCAGATCTGGCTAAGGCTCTGAAGATTTCCAAAGCAGAGTCTTAGCCAGCGCTGGTAGAACTGGAATATCTCCCAGGGTTGGAGAGTCTTCTAAAGTGGCAAAGGAATCCTCCATCGAACTTGAGATTCATGATGCAATGTTTAGCATTGGTAATGAGAAATCGCCGGGGTTGGATGGGTACTCGGCTAAAATTTTCAAATCGGCATGGAGCATAGCCATCCATAATTTCTTTTATCGAAGCCACCTAGATAAAGAAATCAATCATACATTGATTTGTCTTTTGCCGAAGAGTGCTAATGCTTCTTGTGTGACTAATTTCCGACCTATTGCTTGTTGCAATGTGTTGTATAAATGCATCTCCAAGATTTTGGTTGGTCGTATCAAGCCTTATTTGGATGGATTGGTGAGTCGTTGCCAATCTGCTTTCATCCCAGGAAGGAGGATGGTAGACAATATTCTTATGCCTCACGAGTTAGTTATAGGATATCATCTGCAAACGGGACCCCCACGGTGTGCTTTGAAGATCGACATTCGTAAGGCTTATGACATGGTGGACTGGAGATTTCTGTTGAATAGGTTACCAGTGGTAGGATTTCATCCTGCAATGATTCGATGGATCAATGAAATGGTAAGCACTCATTCGTCTTCTGTTTCTTTGAATGGTGAATCCCATGGCTTTTTTAAGGGAGCAAAGGGTATCCGTCAAGGTGACCCTCTTTCACCTTGTTTATTTACCTTGGTTATGGAAGGCTTTTCCATGATTTTTAAAGAGTGCATTGCGGAAGCAGCTTATTTTGGGTATCATAAGGGGTGCGAGGATTTAAATATCACGCACCTTTGTTTTGCGGATGATTTGTTTGTTTTCACTAGAGGAGATGCGAAATCCGTGGATATTCTCAAAAAGGCATTGCAGTTTTTGTTGTAAGATCGAGCCTTTCTCCGAGCCTTGATAAAAGCAAAGTCTTCTTTGGGAATGTTAGTAATGATGTTCAAGCTGCAATACTTGCTTGTTTGCCTTTTAAACCGGGGTGTTTTCCAATTCGTTACATGGGTATTCCACTCTCTCCGGTGTACCTCAAGGTGGCTGATTATGGGGGACTCATTTCTCGGGTAAAAGCACGTATCAACAATTGGAAAACCAAGTTTTTGTCTTATGGAGGACGCAAGTTTTTATCAACAATTGGATGGCGGTTTTCCTTTTCCCTTCGGCTGTAACTCATATGATTGAAGCATTATGCCGTGATTTTCTTTGGTCACAGGGAAATTCATCTAAAGGTAAATGTAAAATTGCTTGGGATCTGGTTTGTCGGCCTATAAAATGTGAAGAACTCGGGTTTAGAAGGCTTGCTATTTGGAACCGGGCTCTCCTAGCTAAGCATTTGTGGGATCTTTATACGAACCGCCAATCTTTATGGGTTGCTTGGATCAAGCAGCATTGGTTGCGTAATGGGGGTTTTTGGACTCTCAAGAGCACGCCCAAATGGTCGTGGCTTTTGCGTGAGGTAATGACATTAAGGGATGAGGTTCGGAAGTTTTTCCATATTCAGATTGGGGATGGCAGATCTGCTAGTGCATGGGAAGATAGTTGGTGCATGGATAGTCATTTGTCTTCTTTCGTCCCTTATCAATTCATATATGTTATGGTTTTTTTAGCTACTTTCACGGTATATGATGTTCTATCGTCTCTTGATGGATGGTGGCCAAATGAATGGTTGAATAGGTTTCCACAACTATCTTCTATTTCGCTCCCTACACTTATATCGACTAGAACGGACCAAGCTTATTGGGATAAGGATATGAGTGGTGATTTTGTGGTAAGTACGGCTTATTCTTCTTTGGCTAGAGATTATGCTATTAGTCCATGGCACTCTATTGTTTGGTTTAAAGGTAATATCCCAAAACACTCTTTTTACGTTTGGATTGTTTGCTTGCGTCGATACCCTAAACAAGACCGGATTGCCTCTTGGAAGTATGATCCGCCTTATCTTGTATGTGCTTATATGGTGATGGCCCTGACTCGCATGAACACTTGTTCTTTTTGTGTAACTTTTCGGCTGAGGTGTGAAAACCATCTGTTTGGATATGGCGTGGAGTAATTTCCCGGATACGTGGGATGATATTTTACATACTATATCTGATCTCGAGTTGGCTCCCAAGAGTCTGCTTCGTAACTTAACTCTTGCGGCTTCTGTTTACATGATTTAGCGTGAACGCAACCGGAGGCTGTTCTCTAATCAGAAGCGTTCGACTATTGAGATTATAAAGGAAATTAAAAGTGTGGTTTTGATGCGGATGGCTTGGAAGAAAAGAAGGAAGAATGGCATTGCTAATGATGATGTGGTTAAAGCCGATACCTAGTGAAGATCTCCGGTTCTAGATCCCTTGGTGGAGGACCTACACTCGTATTTTGTTTTTTAGTTGGGTTTTGTCTATTTGTTTATGTAGCTTTTCGTTGATTGTTGCCTGGTTTGGCCTTGTCTCGTATTTTGTTTGTTTTGCCTACTGGCTTGGATTGTGGCTGTTTTGGCCGTTTCTTGCTTTTAGTGTTTTATAATATTGTCTGGATTTATCCCCAAAAAATAAGTATGATTTATGTTTTTTTTTTTGTGGGTTCTTTTTGGATTTTTTATGTACTTATAATTTCTTAATTTGCAATTTTAGAAAGAATTCAATCCCAAATTTCTAAGCAATTTTTCTAAGCAGTTCAATCCCAAATGTCTTCTTTAACTTTTTTTCCTAAAATATTTCCTTTTTTTATGTGGTTATTAACAAAATATTTTATCAAATAAAATTATTCATATTCTTGGTTTGCATCTAAATTTCTTTATTTATTTTATTTCACATTATTCTAATCTAAATCGTTATATAAAAAGAAAACTCAAGTTTAATTAGGCGGCACCATGAGAATTTAATTGAGGTACAGGGGTGAATTGTGGTTGAATTTT
Organism: Centaurea solstitialis; assembly: GCA_030169165.1. Classification (NCBI taxonomy): domain Eukaryota; kingdom Viridiplantae; phylum Streptophyta; class Magnoliopsida; order Asterales; family Asteraceae; genus Centaurea; species Centaurea solstitialis. Next base: position 9,785,134 of record CM058044.1, on the reverse strand, counting down.
GGATATCCCACATTGGTAGAAAATTGAAATATTTGAGTAGTCATATGTATAAAAAGGAAGGAGATGATGGTATTGTGTCTCAACTCATGAGGGTTAAGGTTATTTATTTAAGATGATTCTATATTATTTTAACAAAACAAATGTTATTAATAAAAATAAAAGTGAATTATGTCTGAGTTTTAAAAATCCCATATTTTTTTTAGAGCAAATAACAATATTTTTTATGTGGCACAATGAGAATTGAGTATTCTCAAATAGTGGATTATAGTTAACTTTTGAGTAATCCACACTGATAAGAATAATGGTATATCAATAGAGGATTGAGTATATAAGGATGAAAAGAATCCATTGAGTATCCCAATTTTGAATATCCTACACCCTTATTTTTTTTTAATAATTAATAGTTTTTCTTTCAATAAATATTGATAGGAAAAGTGATATAGCGATTAACGAGTTGGGTATATAAAGGATAAGAAAAGCCTTTGAAACGAAAAGGGTCATCTCATTTGTAACCACCAAATTCTAATAAAACACAGTTGTTTTTAATCTACATGTTAAGACATTAATATATCGATCAATTAGTAAATATACCTTTATATATATATATATATATATACAGAGAGGGGAGTTCCGTTGTTAACTACAAATAGTGTGTTAACCATGTTAACTCAATTAAAGCTAGGGATATTTTTGGAATTTAAAAATAAACACCTTCCATCTCTCTCCTTCCATTAATAGTATTCCTTTCTCTTTCTCCATTGAAAAACCTAACCTAGACAGACCACCACCACCAAATCCGACGTCTTCCACCAGATCCGTCGACGTCTTCCACCGCCACCACCACCAGATCCGCCGACGTCTTCCAACGCCACCACCACCAGATCCGCTGACGTCTTCCACCGCCACCACCACCAAATCCGCCGACGTCTTCCACCCACACCACCACCAGATCCGCCGACGTCTTTCACCGCGACGTTTCCACCGCCACCACCACCGGATCCGCCGCCTTCAACTACTACCGCCGCCGCCTTCCACCACCAACAGATCTGACGGAAGGACGAATGTAGAGGCGGATCTGACGGAAGGACGAGGGTAGAGGCGGTGGTGGAGGAAGAGGAGGAGGCGGTAGTGGTAATCGTGTACAAGTGTTTCGTCGTGTGCACAGGTGTTTACCGGGTGGAGGAGGATGGTGGCGGCGGGTGCACCACCACCACCAGATCTGTGCACAAGTGTTTCGTCAAGTGGTGGTGGTTGGTCATAGTGGTGGTGGTGGTGGTGGTGGTGGTGGTGGTGGTGGGTGTGGTGGTGGTTTGGAGATGGTGGGTGTGGTGGTGGTTTGGAGATGGTGGTTGTGGTGGTGGTGTTGGAATAGATGTCCAACGTCATAACTAATTACTCATGACTCTCCATTAATAGCAGGGTCCTTTTTGGGTTGCCCTCAATTGTCCAAGGGTTATTAGAATGACCGAGAAAGAGAGTGACAAATAGTTTATTAATTATTATTTGATAATAATTAATTAGAAATTAATTTGTAAAGTTTATAAAATTAATTGGAATTAATTTAGAATTAATTTGTGCCAATTAAAAGGTGCAGGGGCCAATTGGTTATTCTTTGAAAGATAAAGGGTTATCTATAAAAGAATAACTTGTTGCTTTGGCCCTAAGCAAGGGCCATTGGTTATTCTTTAAAAGTTAAAGGTTATATATACAAATTGAGTAGTTGCTTTGGCCCTAAGCAACTCACCACTATAAATAGAAGTCCATGACTTCCATTTCATTTACACCAACTCAAGCATTTTGTTTGAGTTCTCTCTTCTCTCTTTGCTCCATTCCTTGTGGGTGCTCGTGCTACAATTGGGTGGATATTCATAAGAATAGTCTTGGAATTATTGGGTACAAACCATTAGAGGTAATCTACTTTGGTTACTACCTTCCTAAGCATTGTAGAATCGAACTGTTCGTGTTCTTAACGGTTAGACGATCTTTTATTTTTCTTGTTGTTAATATCATCTACTATGATTCTTATCGGGTTTAGTTATATAATTATTACTTTGTTTCCACTGCCATGTTTATTTATAGTTCATATAAAACCCATCAGTGGTATCAAAGCCATTACTTTGGTTGATATTAGCACTTGTTTAAATCTTGTTTGCCATGTTTTGATATATATATATATATATATATGTTTGATCGAAAATTAGGAGCCATTATTACTTAAAATTGTTTTGTTATTTTTGGCTATTATCTCCTAACTCTTGGTAAATAGTTTTTTAAATAGCGATTATACAATGTTCATCTAATAGTCAAGATTTCCGAAAATCTTAAGGATTACATGAAAGATTGGAAAATTATGGCTATTATTTTATTTGGCAAATTAGAAGATTTAATAGGCTCATTTTAAAAGGTTTAAATTGAAAAGAGATTATATATGCATGTAACATATAACTTGTTTATTAATCATTATCATATGCCCTCATATGATTTAAGTTTAATTGCCTAGATTTAAATTGTCATATGATTTAATTTGATAATTAGGATTAATAGAATTGCAAATAGATTTTTCTGCATGTATTATTTATTGTTAATTATTAACATGTGCCCTCACATGATTAGAATGTTTAATTATGAATTAAAATTATCTTGTTCGGTTTCATGGTTAATCAGAATTAATCTAATTAAATAATTGGTAAGTTTTAAAATGTTTAAAATTACCTTATACTTATAAATTGTTTATATAGTATATAGTATAACCTAAAGTTTAACACATCGTAGGTGGATCACTACTATACCCACCAAACTCCTAACACTATAAGAAGGTACAAGGAGTCTGCCTATAAAATGGCGGCGAATGAGAAGGTTTTTTAAATGGTTTGCATTTCCAACTCACCGACCTTTGTGTGAAAGAGTGCGAGTTATCGAACGGATCCAATATTGTCGATGTTAAGATTAAAAGTATTAATCTATAACCTATCTCTAAAATAAATTCCCTTTTTTAGATACACATAGGAAAATGTGAATATGTATGCAAATCCATGAAAACGCACATGTTAGGACCAAATTGTCCTAATTAGAAAGTTTTATAAAGGATGCTTTAAGAGTGATTAATTAGTTTTTAATTAACTAGTTATATTATTGGGCTTGGGCTTGGGCTTGTGTATTTAGGCCCCATATATAAAGGGGATTAGGGTAGAGAGGAAGGTGTGAAAACATTTCCTATGAGAGTCGACTAGGTGAAGTGTGTGTTTTTCTTGTTCTTGAGAGCTTTCAATAATAAAAACAAGAAACTTTGCTTTTCATCTTCTTGATTTCTCTTGATTTTCATCTCGTTGTTTGATTGTTTGGACCTCACAGCACATCACTTCTATATGGTCTATTAATGGATCGTGTGTGGATAACCGACACACTAATTTGAGACTATGATAGGCAAGGTGATGTGGCAATTCGTTTTTATAGTTTATTGATGGAACGTATGTGGATAACCGACACGTCAATTTGAGAACTATATATAGAATGAATATGCCAAATCTGTTTTGCATGGTTAATTCACTATCTTAATTGTGGTCTTCGCATCTCAGCCACAATGAGTAAGATGCATATCTGAGACTAAACATTCCCTTGAATGTACAAGGAGTTTCAAATGTTCTAGGAATTTCATAAAGATCAAATTGGCAAGTTGTATGCCTACCTAAATTAAATTCATATATAATTATGGCATCCCTCGTTATATAGTGAATGTTAGAAATTGGATCCTAGCCTTAATATATTAATTGGGTAAATAATTAAGGATTATTTAAATATCACTAACTAAAATCACTTGTCTCATAGATGTCTGGAATCAATAATGATCTTCCTCCTCCTTCTACTGCTCCTACCGGAAACTCCGGTTTCACTCTCCTTCCTATTCTGGCGAAGGAAGATCTTGTGGGACCCAATTATCTTGATTGGATGCGTGCCCTAAGGTTGACCTTGCGCTATGAAAACAAGGAATATGTACTCGATGAACAAATTGTCGAAATCGACCATGACACTGCCTCCCCCGACAGCAAGCGTTGCACAGACTCTACCAAGGCATCTTGCATCATGGTGTCCACCATGTCCTCTGAACTTCAAAAGATGTTCTATGAGAGCTAGGCATATGAAATAAATGAGAAGCTTCGCGAAATGTTCGCTAAGGGACAAAGACAAGAGCGCTTGGAGGTTTTTAAGGCCCTTAAAAAATTTCAACATAGGGATGGTGAGTCAGTATGTGCCCATGTGCAAAATATGCAAAGGCTCATTGAAAGACTCGAAAAAATGGATGTGAAGTTCGACAAGAACTTGGCTATTGACATGGTTCTTGATTCACTTCCAGATTCTTATGATTCGTTCATTATGCAGTTTCATATGAATGATGGTGAGACCAATATGATGCAACTGCATAACCTTCTGCAAAGAGCTGAGCAAGGCATGAAGAAATCTCATGCCTTAGCAAGTTCGACTGATGTTGCACAGGTTAATGCCATTCGGACTGAAAAGGGAAGAAACGAAAAGCCACTGCTCAACCCGCTTGGAAAGGAAAGCCCATGTTGGAGAGTCCAACAAAGGGTCAAAGAGAACGGTTAATCGTGACATCCCTCCTTCTAGAGATCCGAAACAGGCAACGTGTTTTCACTGTGGACAAATAGGGCATTGGAGGAGAAACTGCCCAAAATACCTTCAAGAGTTGAAAGAAAACAAGGGTAAATCAGTTGCCACTGTTTCAGGTATGTATTTAATCAAACACATTGATTTGAAATGTTCAAATTCTTGGGTCCTTGATACAGGATGTGGTGTTCACATCTATTCTGTTTTACAGGGACTAAGTAAATGCAAAGAGTTGCAGCCAGGAAAGCTAAATCTCATCATGGGCAATAGGCGTTCATCACTTGTTACGAAGATGGGGATTTTTGAGCTTGTCTTGAATAGTAGGTTTAGATTAGAGTTAGTAGATTGCTGTTATTCATCCGATATGTCTCGAAATATCATTTCATTTCATGCATTGTTTAAACAAGGATTCCATTATTATTTTGATAATTTGAATGGAGATATTTTGGTTTATAAAGATGACTTGTTTGTTTGTAAAGCTACTGCTTGCAATGGTGTTTTTGAATCTGTTGTTTGTGATAATAACTTGAGTAATGTGCTAGCTATTGATTCTTCTAATGAGTTAGACGATGCATCTTTGTGGCATTGTCCTCTTGGCCATATAAACAAGAAACGCATCGCCCAACTCCAAAAGGATGGAGTTTTGGAATCATTTGACTTAAAATCAAATGATGGATGTGAGTCTTGTTTACTCGGAAAAATGACCAAGTCTACGTGACTTTTATCGACGACTATAGTAGATATGGTTATGTTTACTTGATTAAACATAAGTCAAATACCTTTGAAAACTTCAAAGAGTTTAAGCACGAAGTAGAGAATCAATTGGGTAGAAAGATTAAAATACTACATTCTGATAGGGGTGGTGAGTATCTTAGTCTTGAGTTCAATGGGTATCTTAAGGAATGTGGAATTGTTTCACAATTGTCACCTCCTAGAACACCACAACTTAATGGTGTTGCTGAGAGGCGCAATAGAACCTTGTTAGACATGGTTCGTTCCATGATGACTCGAGCTCCTCTTTCAATCTATTTCTGGGGATATGCCTTAGAGACAGCCGCCTATATCCTAAATCTTGTACCAACAAAGAAGGTTGAAAAGACACCTCATGAAATGTGGACTGGGAAGAAACCCTCACTCGCACATATCAAGGTTTGGGGTTGTGAGGTTTTTTTAAGACACGAAAGCCAAGATAAACTTGCCAACAGATCTGAGAAGTGTCTATTCATCGGTTACCTACAAAAGTCTTATGGTTATTTGTTTTACCGACCCACTGAAAATGTGGTGTTTGTACCTCGAAGAGGAGTATTTCGAGAAAGAGAACTTATAGCTAAAGAAGTCAGTGGGAGTAACATTGATTTTGAAGAAGTTCAAGAATCAAATGATGAAATACCTGACGTTGGCACTAGCACTCAACCTGAGGTAGAAATACCTGTTGAGCCAGTTGACAAGTCATTACCTCTTCGTAGATCCACAAGAGTTAGCCGCCCTCCCCAGTTCTGTGGTCTTCATATTACTTCGGAAGGGGATATGTTGATAAGTGATAGCACACTTGTTAACTTGGATGAACCAACTAGCTATAAGGAAGCCATGGAAGTCCCTGAGGCTGCTAAATGGAAAGAGGCTATGGACAGCGAGATTCAGTCCATGTATGATAACCAAGTTTGGATTTTGGTTGATCAAATACCCGATCGTAAGACGGTTGGTCGTAAATGGATCCTTAAGAAGAAGACTGACATGGACGGGAATGTACACACATTCAAAGCTAGGCTGGTGGCCAAGGGTTATACTCAAACCCAAGGGGTTGACTATGATGAAACGTTTTCACCAGTAGCTAAGATCAAGTCTATTAGGATAATGCTTGCCATAGCCGTATTCTATGATTATGAAGTGTGGCAGATGGATGTCAAAACCGCTTTCCTTAATGGGAAACTTTCGGAGGATGTGTACATGACACAACCGGAAGGTTTTGTAGACATAAAGCATCCCAATAGAGTGTGCAAGCTTGAGAAGTCTATTTATGGACTTAAACAAGATTCTCGAAGTTGGAACCTTTGCTTCTATGAAAAGGTCAAAGTGTTTGGATTTTCTAGAAGTGAAGATGAATCATGCGTATATGTCAAAGCTAGTGGGAGTATTGTAACTTTCCTAGTATTATATGTGGATGACATTGAAGGGATTATGTGCAAGACAGTAATTAGGATCACCATGTCCAATGTTATAAGACACTAGTGGGTCACACTACTACACACCCAACCCGAGACCTATTGGATTTATTGTGTGGAAATAATTAATTAAGTTTAATTATTTAATAAAGAGAAAAGAATAAATAATAAATTGTTTATTTATTATTTATCAGATAAATATAATTACTTAATTGATAAGCTTGAGTTAATTAATGTAATTATTATGGAGAGTTATTTATGGATTGGGATTCTAATAAGATTACCATAATTACCTATATAAATATAGGGTTAGGGTAATAGAATAATAAGTCTGATTTCATAGTTACTTTCTCGCCAAGAATCCCAAACCACTCTCTCTCTTGTCGACGACGACACACACACACACCGGGAGGTTTTTCCGATCAATCCTAGGCGGTATAGCAGCCAGTCTCACGGTGGTGCAGTAGCGGTGTATCCCTCACTAGCTTCCGGAGAAAAGTTCGTATCACTAATGGTAAACGCGAGAAAACACCCTCATAATTGTATCTGTTAAATTACGGTTGGATCTATGTTCGGGTTTTAGTTTTTATCCGCTGCGTTTATATGTTTATATTTGTTTTATCCGAACCGAAAAACCCAACAATGGTATCAGAGCCACTTCCGTATATTTATCAGATCTGTATTAGTTTTTGATAAAAGTTGGTTTTTGGTAAAAATCTAGTTTTTCGTTAAAATTTTGATTTTTGAATTAATCCCGAGACTCGTGGCAATCGGCGGTGGAACGGCGGTGATAAACCGACCGAACCGCCGGGCCGATCGCCGGACGAATCCCGAATGGACCACCGGAAACCACCGAACCACCCGGATGCTGGTTGTGGTCGGTTTTCACCCGAGCCGTGAACCACCACCGAAGCCGCTAGCGGCAACGGTGGTGGTGGCTGTTTTCGGCCTCATCGCAAACCACCACCGAAGCCACGATCGGCGACGGTGGTGGTGGCTGTGTTCATCGCAAACCACCACACCACCGAAGCCTTTATCGGCGATGGTGGTGGTGGTCGTCCGAACGCTGCAAAGCCGCACCACCGGTCGGCTAGGGCAGCCGCGATGGCGGCGGCGGTTTATGGTTGATTACAGCGGTGGTGGTGGCGTTATCGGTGTTGCTGCCGTCGTACGTGGTTGCCGGTGACGATGGCGGTGTCTTGGTGCCGTAGTCGATCACCGGTGGGGCGGCGATGGTGATTTGGTTGTTTAATTGGGCGGCGGCGGTGGCGTTTGCGTCATCGTCGCACGCCGGCGACGATTGGAGCGGCGGTGGTGGCGTTTTACGTCATCGCCGTTCGCGGCGATGTTGTTACGGGGAGGCGGCAGTGGCGTTCATTTTGGCGTCGCCGTCGTGCGCCGGTTCCGGGCAATCGACAGCCGGCCACGTCACGGCGGTTGTCGAAGGCGGCGATAGTCGGTGGTAGTTTTGGTTCCGGTAAAACCATGATGGTCAAAACCCGATAATCACCAATGTTTAACGGATCAAATTTTTCGGGATTGGGATTATCATTATCTATTAATTGGGTTCGGGATAATCATCAAATTCGAATTAGGAACTTTATTTTTCGAATTAAGATAAGTTTTAATTAATTACAATAATTTTAAAAAAACTTTAATATAATCCAGTTTGGATTATTGCAAAAACTAGTCTTATCAAAAACTGTTTTTTTTCTTAGTTTAATTCTTTAAACTGCTTAGTTGTCATAGCCGAGCTCATTGACCTATGGTTGTGTTATTATTGTGTTATTTTATTGCTTTATATAATTATTTTGGTAAGGGAGGCCTGCGTGCCATTTGCAACCCTATTATGTAATAGTTAGAATTAGTTCCGCTAAAGCTGAAGACGGAGCTTCACGGAGACACGACCGGAGATGTTGGAGCCAGTGGGAGCACCAAGATTTCATGCCTTGTGGTTGTTTAGTCACATAGGATTTTGGACCGTCAGTTCTCGTGTTGGCTCATGAGACTGATATTAGATCTGGGCAAAAGCTATGACACTGTTTTGTTTTTATCTGCGTGGTTGATGATAATTAATTAAAATTATTTAGATAAAAACAATTTTCTATGAAATCAGAATAAAAGAGTTCGATTACAGTTTGTTTTTCGAACCAGTTCTTTAAAAATAAAAAACTGGCTAAATCCTTAGGAAAATCTTAGATCAGTTAGTGTGATCCATTTGTGGACACCTTTGGCGTAAGGTACGTTGGGGCTCGAAGATCAAATCTTGGGTACCCACGTTCAAACCCCAAACTGAAGGGGGTGAAAAGACTCTGCGATATCGGGTGGTACCGACCAGAGTACATCCAGCTCAAAATGGTGCGATCTATTTTGGTAGTTGTTACAATTCACCGGGTGGTACCGGGCCAAAACACACTAGAGGGACTAAATATGCACGGATTTAAGTATCCGATGTCCCGACGATCTAGAAGTCGTGTCTTCGATTAAAGATGCGATTGGTACAAGTCGGTACCTACCAGAAATAGCATGGGTTGACTTGTATGATCAAACTGCTCGTCAATTCATGTGAAATATGGGTTCTAGTCTAATAAATTTATTGTTCTAAGGTAATAATTTATTAGAAGTACAATCAGATAACTAAATCGGAATTTTATATTTTTCTGTAGATGTCTGCTATTATCTTTTATTCACTTGAGGAATCTCTCCGCCTGATAATGGGGAAATGGAAGCTTACAGGCCAAAATTTTCCAGTCTGGAAAATGCACCTTGACAACGTCTTGGATGCACAGGGTAAGCGGTACGTGATAGAGAAACCCATTTCACGACCCGGTTGCAATGCTCCTGAAAAGGACTTTGCTGAATACTTTAAATTCATGGCTGACGAATCTGATGTGATGTCGATTCTGTCCTTTTCTACCTCACCCGAGTTTACTGCTGATTTGAGGGTTAGGTATTGCCATGAGGTCGTGAAGAATATAGAGAAGCAGGTGGGTTTCTATAAGAAGAGTGGGAAGTATCTGATCATGAAAGAGATCTACTCTCTGAAACTGGAAAAGGGTCAATCTGTTAAAGAGCATCTCCTAGAGATGAGGAAGCTCTTTAAAAGTTTGTCACGCATGGGATACAAGGTTGTCCAGGAGGAACTTGTGCATCTCATGTGGTTCTCTCTCACGGATGAGATACGTAACACAGTTAGTGCATACATTGGAGAACCAAAGAGAGACGTGGCAAAGCTTCATGAGGATATTTTGGCTAGTTTGGAGCCAAAACCCGCAGCACCTGCTGAACTCATGGACACGGATTGGATTGACGAGCTGGGAGATCTGAGTTGCCCAGAATGCGGTAGCAAGGATATTTGTGCTCAATCGATGGACATCGACCAACTAGACATCGATTTACCCGATGCACCAGATATCTTTATGATAGACTGTTTGATCACTTTTTATGAATCATGGGTACTTGATACAGGCAGTGGTAATCACATTTGTAATCATTTACAGGGATTCAAAAGAAGGGAGACACTGAGGAAGGACCGTTCCAACCTAAGAGTCGGCGAACGGTACGATGCTTGTAGCTGAGGCTGTAGGGTCTTATAGTCTTAGTTTACCCTCGGGTCTAGTATTGGAACTTGAAAATTGTTACTATGTTCCTAAGATGATCAAAAATGTTATTTCTTTCGATTTACTTGTAGACCAAGGTTTTTATATGATTATAAACTTATTTCTTGCTTTAAAAATGAAATCTTTTATTTCAAAGCAACTCCTTCTAATGGTCTATATGTGTTAAATCTACAAGAAAATAGAGAAGTCTATCATATAAGTAAACGATCATAGGATATTGAGGATCAGACTTACCTCTGGCATTGTCGTCTAGGTCACATAAACAAGAAACGCATAGAGAAACTCCAGAAATGGGGATTTCTCGGGTCTTTCGATTTTAGATCCTTTAACAATTGTGAATCTTGTTTATCTGGCAAGATGACAAAGCAACCCTTCAATAAAGATAATGAAAGGGCAAATGATTTGTTGGGAATTATACACACAGATGTGTGTGGTCCCTTCAGTCATGAAGCTAGAGGAGGATACGGTACTTCATCACTTTTACTGACGATTTCAGTAGATATGGTTATGTCTACTTGATGAGACATAAATCTGAAGCCTTTGAAAGATTTAAGGAATTTCAGAATAAAGTACAGAATCAACTTGACAGGAAGATCAAGTTTCTATGGTCAGATCGAGGTGGGGAATATCTGAGTCAGGAATTCAACGATCATTTGATAGAGTGTGGGATTGTTCCACAACTCACACCTCCGTATACACCTTAGATGAATGATGTATCAGAAAGGAGAAATCGTACCTTACTAGATATGGTAGATCAATGATGTGTCGTTCCTCGCTACCAGTGTCATTTTGGGGACATGCACTCGAAACAGCGGCTCACATACTGAACAAAGTGCCGACTAAATCGGTAGAAAAGACACCATGTGAAATTTGGACAGGCAAGAAGCCAAAATTGTCTTTTCTGAAGATTTGGGGTTGTGAGGTATATGTCAAGAGGCCAACCTCTGAAAAACTCAAGCCCAAATCAGATAAGTGCTTCTTCGTAGGATATCCCAAGACAATTGTGGGATACTACTTCTACAATCCTACCGAGAACAAAGTCTTTGTAGCTCGGGGTGGTGATTTTCTGGAGGATAAGTTCCTCAGTATTGAGGATACCAGGAATGATGTAGATCTACAGGAGGTAGAGGAAGATGCCACTTCACCGATAGTTGAGCCAGTTGCTCAACAAGAACATGTTGAGACTCAACCGGAAACGGTTGAGGAGGTGCAAACACAAGACCTTCGCAGATCCACTAGGACAAGGCAAGAACCAGATAGGTATCTTGGGTTCTTAGTCTCTCAGGATGGTGGAGACTTGAACGAACCAACCTCCTATGGAGAAGCTGTATCAGGCAGTGAGTCTGAACAATGGCAGGAGGCCATGAAGGCTGAGATGCAGTCCATGTACGACAACCAAGTATGGGAGTTGACAGATTTACCCCAACACTGTAGTGCTGTTGGACGTAAATGGGTTTTCAAGAAGAAAACTGATATGGATGGAAATGTGCACACCTTTAAAGCTAGACTGGTTGCAAAAGGTTTCACGCAAACTCATGGTATCGACTATGATGAAACTTTTTCACCAGTAGCAATGTTAAAGTCTATTAGGATTTTGATGGCCATTTCAGCGTACTTCAATTACGAGATTTGGCAGATGGATGTTAAGACGGCCTTCCTGAACGGGAAGTTAACAGAGGACGTCTATATGGAACAACCGGAAGGTTTCATAGATCCAAAGAATCCTAATAAAGTGTGCAAATTGTTAAAATCCATATATGGATTAAAACAGGCATCTAGAAGTTGGAACTTACACTTTGATGAGCGAATCAAAGAATTTGGTTTTGCTAAGAGTGAGTTTGAGCCATGTGTTTACACAAAGTTCAGTGGGAGCGTAGTAACCTTCTTGGTCTTATATGTAGATGATATTCTACTCATTGGAAATGACGTACCAACTTTACAGAGTGTAAAGACTTGGTTAAGCAAGTGTTTTCAAATGAAAGACCTTGGAGAAGCCGCCTATATACTTGGTATAAAGATCTATAGGAATAGATCTAGACGGCTTATCGGGCTTAGTCAAAGTACATACATTGACAAAATCCTGAAACGATTCAGGATGGACGAATCCAAGAAAGGATTTATCCCAATGCAGCATGGCATAGTGCTAAGTAAAGCACAGTGTCCTGTTTCTAGTGAAGATCAGGACAAGATGAAATTGATCCCATATGCTTCAGCAATAGGATCAATTATGTATGCCATGTTATGTACAAGGCCTGATGTTGCTTACTCGATAAGTGTTACGAGCAGATACCAGCAGAACCCAGGTGAAGCCCATTGGGTGGCTGTCAAGAACATTCTCAAGTATATGAGACAGACTAAAGAAATGTTCTTGGTCTTTGGAGGATCTGAAGACGAGATTAGCGTCACAGGCTATACTGACACTAGTTTTCAGACCGACAAAGATGATTTTAAATCACAGTCGGGATATGTATTTACCCTAAATGGAGGCGCGATCTCGTGGAAGAGCTCGAAGCAAGACACCATAGCGGATTCCACTACAGAGGCAGAGTACATTGCAGCATCAGATGCAGCAAAGGAAGCTGTCTGGCTCGGGAATTTTATCACGGATCTAAGAGTTGTAGCCAGTATCTCTAGACCCATTGATATCTACTGTGATAACTCTGGGGCAGTAGCGCAAGCGAAGGAGCCCAGAGAACATCACAAGTCGAGACATGTACTCAGGAAATATCACCTCATCCGAGAGATTATTGGAAGAGGAGATGTGAGAATATGCAAAATTCCGACGGACGAGAACGTTGCAGATCCGCTAACGAAGCCTTTAGCTAGAGCAAAGCATGAGGGCCATGCTAGTTCCATAGGAATGCAGTACCTGGATACTAGTAGTTAGTTTATGTTATCAATTATTAATGTAATATTTTGAAACATTATAAATTGATTATTTCACAGTGTGCTTGAAATAAAGAGATGTTATTTGTGAGAATGTTTCAGAAATTACTTTTTGCATATTTAAGGCTATCCATGATTTTTCACAAGTTTGTAAAAATCTAAATTCCATAGCTACTTATTGAGGTGGGAACCTCAGTAGGGTTGTAACGCTATTATGAATGTTTTGTATACAGTGGATATGATTGAACATTCATAAGTACTTATCAGAGTGAATAGGTATTGGAGGTGACCAGTTTCAAGTCTGCTTCATGGAGCCTTTGTCATAAGCATTGACTTGATGATAGGTTGTCCTTAGACCTGAGATATCTGGTCTGTAGGCATGAGGACTGTTGTACTCTTAGCGCATGCTCTAACGCTGCACCGTAACTGGGTGGCCATAAGGGGTATGACTAGATGCAGCGGAAGCCGTGGTTGCAGACGCGGGTAGTCAAGATGGGATTTACACCTCCTACATGGGAGAGATATTTCTGGGCCCCCTGACGATTAAGATTGGCAGAAATGCGTGGCCACGCTCGGATAGAATAACATTGGTTATTTGGAAGTTCCGTTACTGCAGGCAATCGAGATCAGTGTCAGGAAATACTTGAGTTTATGATTGAACAATCTCAGCTCCATGTCTAAAACTCACTTTAGAAATATCGCCTGTAAAAGGAATGAACCTGTGTACAATTCAAATATGAATCGTATCTCTGGCTATAAGAGATCTTATAACCTGGTTAACCTAAGTGTCTGGCTAGGGACCTCCTTAGGCTAATGGTGACAGTTAAGTTACTTGTCTGGCACAAGTGGGAGTCTGAAGGGATTATGTGCAAGACAGTAATTAGGATCACCATGTTCAATGTTATAAGACACTAGTGGGTCACACTGCTACACACCCAACCCGAGACCTATTGGATTTATTGTGTGGAAATAATTAATTAAGTTTAATTATTTAATAGATAGAAAAGAATAAATAATAAATTGTTTATTTATTATTTATCAGATAAATATAATTACTTAATTGATAAACTTGAGTTAATTAAGGTAATTATTATGGAGAGTTATTTATGGATTGGGATTCTAATAAGATTACCATAATTACCTATATAAATATAGGGTTAGGGTAATAGAATAATAAGTCTGATTTCATAGTTACTTTCTCGCCAAGAATCCCAAACCACTCTCTCTCTCTCTTGTCGACGGCTACACACACACACCGGGAGGTTTTTGCGATCAATCCTAGGCGGTCTAGCAGCCAGTCTCACGGTGGTGCAGTAGCGGTGTATCCCTCACTAGCTTCCGGAAAAAAGTTCGTATCACTAAAGGTAAACGCGAGAAAACACCCTCATAATTGTATCTGTTAAATTACGGTTGGATCTATGTTCGGGTTTTAGTTTTTATCCGCTGCGTTTATATGTTTATATTTGTTTTATCCGAACCGAAAAACCCAACAGACATACTCCTCATAGGAAACGATATCCCAACCATGAATGGTGTAAAATCCTTGCTTGGGAAATGTTTCGCTATGAAGGATCTAGGAGAAGCAACATACATATTAGGTATAAGGATCTATCGGGATAGAACAAAACATCTAATAGGACTAAGCCAAAGTACATATGTGGATAAAGTATTGAAAAAGTTCAATATGGAAAATTCCAAGAAAGGGTCTTTCACCCATTCATCAAGGCATAAAGCTTTGTAGAGCTCAATGTCCCGTCACTCGTGATCAGGTGGACAAAATGAGTCGAGTCCCATATGCTTCGGCTATAGGATCGATCATGTATGCCATCACATGTACTTGCCCTGATGTCTCATATGCTTTGAGTATGGTGAGTCGATATCAGGGTAATTTGGGCGAAAGTCATTGGACAGCTGTGAAGAACATTCTCAAGTATTTGAGAAATACGAGAGATATGTTCTTGGTGTTTGGTGGGAGTGAAGAACTTAGAGTTACTGGGTATACCGATGCCAGTTTCCAAACAGATGTGGATAGCAGTTGTTCACGATCCGGTTGGGTGTTTTTGTTGAATGGAGGTGCAGTTACATGGAAGAGTTCCAAGCAACCTACTGTGGCGGAATCAACTTGTGAGTCCGAGTACATAGCAGCTTCTAAAACTGCTAAGGAAGCTACATGGTTGCAAAACTTTATTGGTGACCTGGGAGTCGTTCCAACTATTAATGAACCCATAAAGATCTTTTGTGACAACACTGGTGTTGTCGCCCTTACGAAGGAACCAAAAGATCATGGAAAGTCCAGACACATCAAGAGGAAATTTCACTATGTACGACATAGAGTAGAGGATGGAGACATCTTAGTGAGTAGGATATCATCGGAAGAAAACCCGGCTAATCCTTTCACAAAGGCGCTTAGCAAAACTAAGCACGACCTACATGCTAGGAGCATTGGCGTGAGACAAGATGTTAGTTTTAGTAGTTGGGTGATATTTGAAACATTGTAACAGTAATAAATTGTAACTGAATTGGTGATAAGTAATAGAGATTATTTATGTGTTAGTGAACTGCCATTTGACTTATTTATTATTGTGTTTCTTTTTGCATGTTTAACTTCCCGAGTATTAAGTCGATGTTTATAGAGATAAACATAGCATGAAAATACAACTGAATATTCAAACCTCTACAGTCGGTCATACTCTTGGGAGTAAGTATTGATTTAAGACTGTCATGGAGTGTTAGTTGATGTCTATAGAGATAGACATAGTATAGAGATGCATCTAACCCTCATGAGTACTTAAATATAGATTTAAGTATTAAAGAAACCCGCACTTAGAGATTACTTCATGGATTAAAATCACAAGTAATTCTAAGATGATAATATCTGTTATTCTTCGAATAGAGATGCATGAGTTTAGGTTTATGATTAAGTTGTGCATTGGTACATCTAAACGCTACCGTAACTGGAAGTTATAAAAGATGTTGCCATGTATGGTTTGAATAGATTTGGACTGTGTAGTCAAAGTTCATTCGTTCCTTTTGCTTATTAATGGAAAAGCGATATATGTGGGCCCCTCGGTGATTTGATGACGACATTATTGTGTTGGGCCCAGCCTAGACTAGATTGATGCGGTCAATTCAGTAGTCTAATAAAGTCCTCATAAATCGAAAACCGGGAAACAACCTTGAACTTGAGATTGATTCATATCCATGACTCAGTTCATACGATATCTTGAAGTGTAACACCCCGAATCCCAACAGATATAATAACAATAACAGTAACAATCCCAGTGATCTAACGCAACGGAAAAATATATAAAGTACTTAATCAAAAGGAAACGTGTCTAATAGTGCACGTGGAACAACCCTCCACGGCTGAGATAATAATTTTAGGTATCTAGAGTGCGTAAAAGGAGAAAAACCAAGGCCGACTCTAACTAGACATCAGACCTTATCCTTGCCCTTCTCTCTCCCTCGGGCTACTCCTGTTACAAATAAGAAAGAAAAGAATTTGGAAAGCGAGGGTTAGACCATAAGGTCTACTGAATTCCCCAAACAGTAAATAAAACAGTTCCGACCCGCTGGCCGTAATTCAAATCAAAACCACTGAATGTGTGCGGACAAAGAAAACACAGCCCAGGCCCAGTCCAGGTCGCCTGACAATAACTCCCAAGGGACGTAGTCCCGAGGTACCCCCAAGTGGCGGATCAAACCAAATGGTAAACTCCCAAGGAACGCGAGGTTCCAAGGTACCCAGTGTCCATGATGCAACACATCAGTCAAATTATCAAGTCATTACCATTTTAAGCATGCTTTAAATGTAATCAACAATTATGTCACGTTATCATATTTCATAAAGCAGTTCGTACGTCAAAATCATTTATCAAACAGAATGGGCAATTAAAATCCAATTCAAAACAGTTTATCCCATTCAAATCAGGCAAGGGAACTCACCTGGGCAATTTCTCACAGTCTTGCTAAAGCCCTCGCCTAACGTGCCTGTACAGGATTTAAGGTATTAATAACCGCGTTTACACACACCTCTAACTAAGACATCCCTAGGCAGACTTAGCACGGGGGTTCCGCTAAAACTAATCCGAAAAACTAATCCTTACAGACGCAGTCCTCCAAAACCTGACTCGGAAAGGCAAAATTTCCGACTTACAATTTCTGATTCGGAAAACCACCATTTCCGATTCAGAAAATGGTAATTTCCGATTCGGAAAAACACCCAATCAATTTCCGAACTCAAAAGGAAACGAGGTCAAAGTGACGGCTTGACTAGCCCATTTCCCGATTCGGAAAACATAGGTTTCCAATCCGGGAAAGGCATAACGTAACAAAACACTTCAAAGACGTCACAATTTCCCGATTCGGAAATTATCATTTCCGATTCGGAAAATGTGATTTCCGATTCGGAAAACATGATTTCCGATTCGGAAAACATGAATTCCGATTCGGAAAACACTAACAGTTCCGAAATCAGCCTTAAATCAATCAAAAATCGATTCTAACTCGATCCAATTGCACCCAAACTAATCCCAAAGCAATTATACACCCTTTATTAACAATCCTACACTTATCGAGCATCAAATCTTACCTTAGTGACGATTTCCCGACCTTGAAATGGTGAAATGGCTTCAAGTTCCCTCCTAACACACACTTAACAAAATTTCCCAAAAATGGCTAAGAATTAGGGTTTAAGGTTTAAATACCTAGGGTTTTGGGCCAAGCCATACCTAAATGGTATAAGCCCATACCTAAAATGGTATAAGCCCATACCATTAAAAGCTTTTCAGAAATAACACATTTAACCCAAAAATCTTCATATTCTCACAAAAAGGTCATTTGACCGAAACTTAACTTAATTAACTCCATCCAGAAATCTCGGTTATTACATGAAGAGCGAAGGAATAAGCTGATCACTTATCTAGGGCTGTCTCTTAATCAGAGTTCGGCAGTTGCTGAGGAAGCACTCTCTGCTGATTGTTTGGTTAGCTTATGAGTAATAGTAGTTTATGACTTGTCCAAGTGGGAAACTGTTGGAATAGATGTCCAACGTCATAACTAATTACTCATGACTCTCCATTAATAGCAGGGTCCATTTTGGGTTGCCCTCAATTGTCCAAGGGTTTATTAGAATGACCAAGAAAGAGAGAGACAAATAGTTTATTAATTATTATTTGATAATAATTAATTAGAAATTAATTTGTAAAGTTTATAGAATTAATT
Organism: Centaurea solstitialis; assembly: GCA_030169165.1. Lineage (NCBI taxonomy): Eukaryota > Viridiplantae > Streptophyta > Magnoliopsida > Asterales > Asteraceae > Centaurea > Centaurea solstitialis. The sequence continues at coordinate 9,766,620 of CM058044.1, read as the reverse complement.
GGAATTAATTTAGAATTAATTTGTGCCAATTAAAAGGTGCAAGGGCCAATTGGTTATTCTTTGAAAGATAAAGGGTTATCTATAAAAGAATAACTTTTTGCTTTGGCCCTAAGCAAGGGCCAATTGGTTATTCTTTGAAAGATAAAGGGTTATCTATAAAAGAATAACTTGTTGCTTTGGCCCTAAGCAAGGGCCAATTGGTTATTCTTTAAAAGTTAAAGGTTATATATACATGTTGGTCCCAAAGAGGTGACCTTCAAGTAAGGATAGTGTTAGGGATTATAGAAGGGGGGGTTGAATATAATCACACAAGTTTTCACTTTTAAATTCTTATTGTATAAACAATATGAATTTACAGATTGTTGCGGAAATAGAAAAGACAATAAGTCTAAACTAAACAATCTAAGTTCTTTCACTATGCACTAAAGTGAGAAGATATAAGAAAGAAGATAGAGGGAATAAAGAAAGAAAGGATTAGGGTAGTATTAGGATGAAGAAGATGTATGGAGAACATCTCTTCAAGTCCTATTTATACCAATGCATTAAATGCATGTAGACTCACTTTTGTGTACGTGTCACAATGTAAGTGGTCCTTTGTACTATTTACTATAAACAAATACTCTTTGCATGGTGTGCAAAAGAGGAAGTGTGTAAACAGTTGCCTTGAGGTCTGATAAGTACGGAGGGAACAGTAAAGAGACTGTCCTTATGTACTTTTGTGTCAGTAAAGGCGGATAATCCTTTTGTGCATTAGACTAAGACATTACACTAATCCTTCAGGATCAGGATACTGATCAGTGACTAGAATCCTGAAGTTGGTGCTGTTCAGGGTCACTTGTATCCTGATGATTCTTCAGGATGTCATACGATATTGAGCAGCCTGCTATCATTGAGTTCCGTCTTCAGATCATGAGCATGTTGTTCCTGTCATCAGCTAAGTCTTCGACGTTGCTGATGGTTCTTTGAGTATGATCTTGATGTCTTCAGGAGGTCTTCACTTCAGTGGATAGGATCAGTAGACTACAGAACAGACTCGTTCGTCTCCTGATCCTGATCCTGATTACTATAAAAATAAGTTACAGCATAAGTAACATGGAATACCGCTGAACAGACTCAGTGATAATTCCTCAAGCTATAACAGAAGTAAAAACCTATTCACTAAGTAAAGATTCAGGATCATTATCATTTCATCAGGTCTTAGGAGAGCTGGATCAACAATACAACTTGAGTAATTGCTTTGGCCCTAAGCAACTCACCACTATAAATAGAAGTCCATGACTTCCATTTCATTTACACCAACTCAAGCATTTTGTTTGAGTTCTCTCTTCTCTCTTTGCTCCATTCCATGTGGGTGCTCGTGCTACAATTGGGTGGATATTCGTAAGAATAATCTTGGAATTATTGGGTACAAACCATTAGAGGTAATCTACTTTGGTTACTACCTTCCTAAGCATTGTAGAATCGAAGTGTTCGAGTTCTTAACGGTTAGACGATCTTTTATTTTTCTTGTTGTTAATATCATCTACTATGATTCTTATCGGGTTTAGTTATATGATTATTACTTTGTTCCGGCTGCCATGTTTATTTATAGTTCATATAAAACTCATCAGGTGGTAGTTGTGGTGTTGGTAGACTAGTGGTGGTTTGGAGATGGTGGTTGTGGTGGTGGTTTGGAGTGGTGGTTGTGGTGGTGGGTGTGGGTGTGGTGGTTTGGAGATGGTGGGTGTTGTGGTGGTGGCTGTTGTGGTGGTGGTTGTGGCGGTGCACATGTGTTCACCGAGTGGAGGAGGAAGGAGGCGGCGGTTGCACATGTGTTCACCGGGTGGAGGAGGAAGGAGACGACTTTCCCAAAATACCCTTGTACACCTGTGTTTGTTGTATTTTTAAATTTTGAATTATTCAAAATTCCCTAATTATAGGGATTTAATCTTGACCCTAGATTTAGATCATCAATGGTTGTGATGGGTTAACAAAGTTAATACACTATTTGTGGTTAACAACGAAACTTAACCTTATATATATAATTATAGGGGTGGGTTCAAATGTGAACCAAAATTTGGTTGTGAATATGAGGACAAATATGGGCCCTTGGATCAATTTTCGCTCATTAAATCAAAGGCATGGGGAGGCGGTGGCATTTTTGCAATTTAGTTGAAAACTAAGTCCATGGCTCAAAGGAAAATAAAGCATCTAGGGGTATAAATAGAAAAAAAAAATACGGTCAAATCATCAGACCTACTTCATCATCATCAAGCATGGAAAACTCCTATCTATCTCTCTCTCTTTCTCTCTAAAATCCATCTGGTAAAAAACCTCTCTCTAAAACCTCCATTAACAATCGTTTGAAGAAATCAAAACGAAGAAATATGTATGAATCACCGCTGTCTAGCTTTGCCGCCACCACCACCACCACCACCGTCTACCTCCACCATCATCGTCGTTCATCCTTCTGGATCTAGCCGTCGTCGGAATCCTCCACAAGACCGGTGAGATCTCAGCCTCTTTGCACCACCTTGTGGCTCCACCACCGTCCAGTCACCGTCGTGGCTCCATCATCGATCGTTCATCATGCAGATCTAATAATTTTTTATTTCTAACTAAAACCCCAATTTCTAGGGTTCTTAAGATTTTTCCCAAATTTAGGGGTTTCCAGATCTGATAAAAATGTTGATTGGAACTGTTTGTTATTCATATTCACTTTCAATAAAACTTTTTATTCACACAAAATAGCAAGTAGATTTGTTATTTTGAGTATATTTGTTATTCATAAAGAAGAAGATTACTTAGATTTGTTGTTTTGAGTAACCTATGTACTCATATTGAATAACAAAAGGATTATTCTTTAATAAGTTTGTTATTCAGACTGAATAGCAAGTAGATTTGATGTCCTGAATATGCTTGTTATTTAGAGTGAATAACAAAGAAGATTATTGAGATTTGTTGTTCTGAGTTTCCTTGTTATTCAGACTGAATAACAAGAAGATTATTCCTTAATAATCTTTTTATTCAAACTAAATACCAATTATATTTGTTGTTCTGAGTATACTTGTTATTCATAAAGAAGAAGATTACTCAGATTTGTTGTTTTGAGTAACCTATTTACTCATATTGAATAACAAAAGGATTATTCTTTAATAAGTTTTTTATTCAGACTGAATAGCAAGTAGATTTGATGTCCTGAATATGCTTGTTATTTAGAGTGAATAACGAAGAAGATTATTGAGATTTGTTGTTTTGAGTATCCTTGTTATTCAGACTGAATAACAAGAAGATTATTGCTTAATAAGCTTTTTATTCAAACTAAATAGCAATTATATTTGTTGTTCTGAGTATACTTGTTATTCATAAAGAAGAAGATTAATTAACTTTGTTGTTTTGAGTATCCTTGTTACTCAGACTGAATAACAACAAGATTATTTTTTAATATGTTTGTTATTTAGACTAAACAACAAGTAGATTTGTTGTTAATTATGAGTATGCTTATTATTGAGAGTGAATAACGAAGAAGATTATTGAGATCTTTCGTTCTAAGTATCCTTGTTATTTAGACCGAATAGCACGTACATTTGTTGTTCTGAGTATCCTTGTTATTCACTCTGAATAACAAGAACAAGAAGATTATTCTTTAATAATCTTGTTATTTAGACTGAATAACAATGAATAACTTTAATAATCTTGTTATTTAGACTGAATAACAAGTATATTTGTTGTTCTGAGTATGCTTGTTATTCAGACCTAATGACAAGAAGATTTATAATTTACTTGTTATCTTAACTAAACTAAACTTCATATTCAAACTGAATAACAAATTAGATTTACTTGTTAATCTAACTATGTTTGTTATTGTCTTCTAGTGTCGTGGCGGATTGGTTATCGCTCGAGGGGTTCATAGCACCTTAACCGAGTTTGAGCCTTCTCGTATGCATGTTTGGGGACATTTAAGTATGGCCCCCAAAATTGTCGGGGATTAGTCGGGCTTTAGCTCGGACACCCTTAAAAAAAACTATGTTTGTTATTTAAACTGAATAACAACTATACTTGATATGCATTAGGTTAATAAACACATTTGAAATTCAGTCTAAAATAACAAGTAGATTTGTAGTTCTAAGTTCCTTGATATTCAGACTGAATAACTTTAAAAATAGATTTATTGTTCTGAGTATGTTTCTTATTCAGACTAAATAACAAGTAATCTTAAAAGTCTACTTTGAATAACAAAAACACTTGTTACTTACATGATACAAAATGCAGGTTTTATATATCGACTCAACAACATGCAATGAGGTTCCACATAAGAGGAAGATTAGTTGGAGAAAGAAAAGGACTACAAAGATCATGGCATACTCATTATGAGGCATATGGAAACTTTCATAGGAGTTCATGGAAGGAATTGGGAATGTGGACTACAAGATGACAACGAACAACAAAACTGGAAACTAAAGATGTTAAGGGATAAATGTCACAAAAGTACTTTTGTCAGACAAGAATGAAAATATATAATGCGTTCTAAAGGAAGCAAGTGATTTTGCAAAGTTGCCAGCATAGGGTATGATTGAATTAGATAAAAATGCAGAAAAAGAAATCTAGGAGAATCGTCTAAAAAACATTGTTTAGGAGCAAAAAGATAGAGAAAATGGATAATGAACATTTGGTTTTGTTTGATTTGAAACAATTGTCGTGGTTTATATTCAGGTTTTTGTGGTGCTATAATTGGTTTGGTTGTGTAGTTGATATGCTCTTGTTGAAGTGCAATTGAACAATTAATTTATGATTTGTAAATGGTTTGTATTAGATGGTTTTAGGTTTATGTAAGTTTATTACATTATGCAACCTTTGGAAAACATTAAACATGTCATTTCAATGGCATTAATCACAAACAAGTCTACTTTTTATCCAGTCTAAATAACAAACTTATTAAGGAATAACAAACTTATTAAGGAATAATCTTCTTGTTATTCAGTCTGAATAACAAGCATACTTAGAACAACAAATATACTTTGGACATGTTTTTTTGTTATTCAGTTTGAATAAGAATGCATAATCAAAATAACAAGTATACTTACTTCTTATATAGACTAAATAATAAGCATACTCAAATTAACAAATCCATATGTTATTGAGTCTGAATAACGAAGAATATTACTAAGATTTATTGTTATGAGTATCCTTGTTATTCAGACTGAATAACAAGTACATTTGTTGTTCTGAGAATGCTTGTTTTCAGACCGAATAACAAAAAGATTATTCTTTAATAGGCTTTTAATTTAGACTAAACAGCAAAGTAGAATTGTTGTTCTAAGTTTGTTATTCAAACTAAATAACGAAGAAGATTACTGAGATTTGTTGTTTTGAGTATCCTTGGTAAACTTGTTATTCAGAATAAATAACAAGTAGATTTGTTGTTTTAAGAAAGCTTGTTATTCAACTGAATAAGAGGAAGATTATTCCTTAATAAGTTTTTTATTAAAACAAATAACAAGTAGACTTGTTGTTCTGAGTAACAAATCCATTTGTTATTCAGTCTGAACAACATACATATATACTTGCAAAATATATAAGTTTTATTCAGATTGAATATAGTTATGGATAATATACTTGTAGTAATGGGACTTGACTATTCAATCTGAATAATACTGAATATAGGTTCAATTAAGCACAACATCGAGAGTGATCTAAATTCAATATAGCATATGCTTTTATTCACTCTACATAATATACAATATTCAGGGTGAATATAGCTTTTATTCATTGTGAATAACACTACTTTTTTCAAGGCGAGTGAAATCAGAATATCAAACTAAATTGAAAATTTCAATTTATTCAATATAAAGGATGAATACAAAAATGAATTATTACTACCACTATTTCCAACTAAAAAAATCTATCTAATAAAATCATCTTTTTTGTGGGCAATTCCTTGAGTCATGCTTACATATTTTTTTACACAACCTACACAATCTTGGCGAATTTTGACTCTTTTCGTTTGCAATTTCCTTATCGCTCTTCAGCCTCTAAATTACTCGATCACCTATTCTGATTGCTTCCGGATTACGGACATCAACATTATCAGATTTTGACACAACAAGCAATGACTCCATCACCTATTCTCTATTCCGACGAGGAACACTACATCCACTTGCCTCCAAATTACTCTTCAAATCTTCCATTTTTTGAAACATAATCTTCATGTTTTTCCATATCATTCACAACTAGACCAAGACAATGATTAAAAGCAGCTTGGACATCAAGTTTGTCAGGACACTCCCTTTTCCATTCCAATGATACTTCTTCAAAATTTCGGAAAAAATAAGGTCTTTTTGCCAATGATTTAATATGTATTAAAATGGTATCTCTTTGAGAGAATGATTGTGTCGACATAACAACCCATAATGATGATAGAACAAACAACTACAATTAAAAGAAGCATTGTCTTTATTATGCACAACATGTATAATATAGTTAAAACGAAATTATGATCCACTCTGAATACTATAATTTTGTTTTTAATCATGTATTATTCAATGTGAACATAACTTAATTGAGGATAGTTTAGTTACAATAAAGGAACCTGATTATTGAGTTTGAATAATGATGTATTATTCAATATGCTTGTTATTCAGTCTGAAAAACAAACATAGTCAGTTAAAAATTAAATCTACTTTAATATTCAGTGTGCATATGGAGTTTATTTAGCATAACAAGTAAATGTATTTATTAGTCTATCTGAATAGAAAAACAAGAAGTAGATTTACTTGTTATTCAGTCTGAATAACAAACATATTCAAGACAACAAATCTACTTGTTATTTAGACTGAATAACAAGCTTATTGGGAATAATCTTCTTGTTATTCGATCTGAATAACAAGCATACGTAGAACATATGATGAACACTCAAGAACACGAACCATAAAACTTCAATCTTCAAACATTGATTTTCCAAAATCATCATGAAAATTGTTAAACTTCGAATATGTTGCTCTAATTATGATTACAAACAACTTTTGTAAATCAACAATCAACAAAAACGAATCAAAGTAACCTAATTTGATGAGAAATCTCAAGAACACAAACCAAAAAATTCTCAATTTTGAAACAATGATTTTCCAAAATCATCACGAAAATTGTTAAACTTTGAATATGTTGCTCTCATAGTGATTACAAACAACTTTTGTAAAGCAACAATCAACAAAAACGAATCAAACTAACCTAATTTGATGAAAAATCTCAAGAACACCATTTTCAATTTCAAAATTCAGACCTTAATTTTTTTACAGAATTCAATGTAGAAGAAAGATTGATTCAAAATCTGGAATCGAAATCTGTAATCGAAATTGATTATGGAAGAACAAATCATACCTATGTTAATAATCGAAATAAAAAAGCCATAGAATCAGGATACGCATCAAACATGACTCTTTGAATTTGGGGGTTATGGAGAATTGAACTTGACAAAAATACCCTCCAAGCCAAACTAGGGAATCAGCTCAAATATGGCTAAGATTAAGGGCTAAAATTTGTCCTCATGTTCACAATGAAAATCAAGTTCACGTTTGAACTTTCCTCTATATATATATATAATATATATATATAACGACCATATAGAATGAGGTGATAACTCCTAAGCATTATAAATCAATTTTAACTTATATATCATCTTTATATTTCACGTTAGATAAAAGAATGAAATAAGCATGAGAAGGTGGATAAAAAAAACAAAAGGAAGTGAGTTTCCCACATTGATAATGGAAATGATACATCGATAGAATAATTGAGCATATAAGAATTAGGAGAGTTGTTTAAAAACTAAAACTGTCATTTGGCTATACATCATTTTTTACCTACGTTTATTTTTTTATATAATAGTTTCTTCTTTTTTCAATAAACATCGATTACAAAAGTGATATGACAATTAAAGAGTTGGGCATATAAGGATCGATAAGTCTTTAAAACTAAAAAGGTCATGCATTTTGGTTAAGATCAACGTAGTATATGTTTGGTTTAATATCCAATATCCCGGTCATTAGCTTACTTGGTTTTTAAATTTTGTAAGAAAAAAGTCATTCTTCTACCTTGATGAGGTGATTTATATATGTAATCTTAGTCTTACAATACTTTCAAGGCTTGGAGCACTAATCTAATTTACAATCAAATATTATAAAAAAACTTATTCATAAATATGAACTTTGATTTTTAAAACTGTTTTCATATCATCTATTTTTTCACATTATTGTTTGCATCCCAAATTGGATTAGAGAATGAAAAAGACATGAGGGTGGTGGATACAAAAATAAATTGCCAAGTTTTTCTCAATTTGTTGTTTGCATCCCACATCGATTGATGAAATGAAAGTGACAAGAAACAGGTAGGTATAAAAACAAAGGGTGAACAATGGATAAACATACGTTTTTTGAATCTTGACCTTTTGTTAAGCATAAGTGTAGTATAGTGGTTGATATGTGGGTCATTGTCTCTACTTGATACTAATTTTTTTTATGTGGGAATGTCATGATCTTAACTTGGTGATGCGGTTATTCATGCATCGCTTGAACTTACATTACTAACATAAGATACGGTTAAATGTACTTAAATAACCAATATAAGATATTGAAAAAATGAAACACATCATGTATGGATGGTGTATGCACATAGAGTCCATCTTGCATATTAATTAACCAAGTTACGCAAATATTATTTTCAATAATAGTGATATGGTTGTAGAACGCGATGTTTGGATTATAAACTTGAAATAACGTAAATATAACTGTTATCGATGCATATTTATCCCTTCGTAACCAAAAACTATTGGTGACATATGTACATTAACCACTTTAGAGAATACAATATTGTTTTACATCACAGTCCTTTAATAATGATTATCGCCACCGTGCAACGTGCGGTGAATAACACTAGTTTAATATAAATCTATTAGCCATTCACTCCATTACTTAAAGACGTTGATGAATGGTTTTTTGTTATGTAATGTTTTGTTTGTTGGATGAATGTTTTTTTGTTATGTAATGTTTTGTTTGTTGGATGAATATTTTTTTGTTATGTAATGTTTTGTTTGTTGGATGAATGGTTTTTGTTATGTAATGTTCTTTTTGTTGGATGATGGTTTTTTGTAATGTAATGTTTTTTTTGTTGGATGATGGTTTTTTGTTTTAAGTAATTATGTTGCAGGCAAATATCTATGAAAAAATTATGAACTCTTATTTGGTTAACCCGGTTACCGAACCGAATAACCCGAAAACCGAATGAATCGAAACCAATTGAATCGAACCTTATTTGGTTTGGTTATTGGTTGGTAGTTTTTGAATAGTTAAAAAACCGATTAAACCAAAAACCGATTTAACAGACCGAATAACACCCCTAACCACATGCCATCCTCTAGTGAACCGATTTTTGGTTTTTCCCGCCTAAACATGTACCTGAACGCTTTTACGTTATCAATTCATTTATGCTTACGTATCATTTGTTAACTCATGTCGTGCCACATATAATTTGTATTTTAGCAATAATTTCTATAAAATTAATTCAAAATTAACTATTAAATATAACAAAACTTTATCGTTATCTCTTTCATCTTATCTTTACCTCTTTGTCTTCTATTTTGCTATTAACAATAATAACGATAATTCATATTTAAATATGTAATAATAATATAACTAGATAAAGCCATAAATATGTTTTGATGATAATGTTAAATTTGAAATATAAATTTATATGTTAGTTGAAATATAATGTACTTGATGAAATAAAGTATGTATTTTGAAGTTATCTTGACAATAATGTTTATATTTATGGTTATTTATTTTCTTTGAGCTTTTATTTGGATTATATCATTTCATCAAGCTCAATTTCATTTTCGCATAAATACACATATACCTAAATAGAACGTATTTTTTATTTATATTATTTCACCAACATCAATTTCATTTTCACATATAAAACACTTGAATTTAAATAAAAGTTACTATAAAATCGAAATTTTATTCACAAGTGTTTAAATAATAATTTTTTCTTATAGTAAATAATTTAGATTATAGTGGATAAATATCTCATTTTTAAATATAAAAAATATATAATATAATCAAGATGATTATTGACTTTTAATATATTATAGAATAATTATAATAATACTATTAAACCTAAATTAAGTCATATTAAATAATTCAAATTATAGAGGATAAGCATCTCATTTTAAATATAAAATAAAATCAAGATAATCATTGAATTTTAATATAATACTTAATTAAGTAATTTTATAATACAAATTAAATGTAAATTAAATTAGAGTAAAGAATTTAAGTTATAGTGGATAAACATTTAATTTTAAATATATAAATATATAAAATATAATCATGATAATCATTGAATTTTAACCTAATACTTAATTAATATTTTATATAAATTTACTATTAAACGTAAACTAAACTATAGTAAAAATTTTAAAGTAAGCAAATTGTACAAAAAAGGTACGACTTGATTTAATGCATATTATTTAATTTTAATACAACAAGTAAGTTTAAAACAATTATAATAATACTATTAAATGTAAATTAAATTATAGTAAATAATTTAAATAAAGCAAATCATATTTGTAATATTAGTTTTTTTGTATGATTTTCTTTTTAAAATTACCCCGTGTGTTACACGGATCAAACCTAGTTATAGTAATACAAGTTAATAATTACTTGACATAATATATGTTCTAAGTGATTTAGCAATGGAGTTCGAATATTTCTTTCCTAGATGCACAAGACTTAGTATTGAGGAAATCTTGAATAAGTTGAAGGCTTTCAGGTCACATAAAGGTAGTTCAGGTTAGCAGCAGAGCCACATGGTAACGAGAGGGATCAGCTACTCCCCATCAAACTTAAAAATGAAGTTTAATATATACAAGAGAAGAGAAGTATATAGAGGCGGTGGTGGAAAGTGAAGGAAAATCATGATACGTATATAATTTATACTATATCCCTTATGTTTTAATGGACTTTTATAAGATAACCCACGCTATTCTAGAAATGAATATTACAATATAAAACAATGTTATATTAACCTACGTTACCCCATCTAAATAAGCAATCCCAAACATCTCTTAAAATCATATCATGTATCCGACCAACGGATGTGTTAAACGAGTTACATTTAAGGTATTACTAAATTTTGGATAAATTGTTGTATACGATGTTGATTTAATAGACTTAAATCTTACCTAAAAAACTAATTTAAAAGTGTTTGACTTTCACGGTTCAATCATTGGGTAAACAGGTCCTTCGTTTCTGTCAATTTGTTGCCGGTTTAGATGCACAACAGGATCCATGTAATTTTGGTCTAAATTGGTGCTTCTTATCGGTCATGACGTTTACATTTGTCCCGTACTTGGTTTTGTCTCTGGAGTCATACTTTACTTCTTGTGTGCTTAAAAAATTCCTAAAGCTAAAAAACTGTGTGAGTTAAAAATTGATCATTAAAATAACTAAATGAATATTAAAGTCATTTTTTCAGTTATTTGTGAAACATTACATTTATTGAAGGTGATTAATTAAAAATTTGGAGTTACTTTGAAACATTATAAACCTTGATGGAAGCTAATTGTAAATTTTATTTGTTTAGAATCTTTAAAGTTGAATGAGTATAATTGGAGGAAAATTAGGAGAAAATAGTTGCTACTATGACATATAAGTTACATTCTAATACAAATATCTCAGATATTCCCAAAACTTAATTTTTTTTCTCTCATCTAAAATTGAAATAAAAGCAAACGAAGGCGCAACTTGGTGAAACATACCAACAAAACCAAAATCAACCCTACTAAGAATCAGATACTACACTTACAAGTAAATGGATTCGCATCATATTGTTGCAATTTTTGAACCACTACATGAAACTCTCATTTGGTGGAATTTGACGGCAACTCGAGTGGAATTTGTATGGAAGACAAGAAAGAAGAAAGATTATTTACTTTTTTACTTGATCAAACAGTACGTTTATATATTATTGAAATTATTCACATTTTTAACCGCATAATCAAAACCTTATTGTAACTTATTTAGTAATTATTGTAACGTTATTGTAACTTTATTTGGTTGGACACATATTCTGTTTGGATCACTTCCAACTCGAAGATATGTGTCAGGACTACCCGTTGTACGAAAAATACACTTCCTTATATGGAGAATGGTTAATTTACAAAAGTAATGGAACAAAGTTTACCCGATTGATAGACGATACTCCAAATGGGTTTCCGTAGTATCCATTGGTATGTCTAAATTATATATTATATCAACATTTTTATTTTATATTTCATTTTAGTAATAAATTCACATGTTGTGACAAACAAGCTTCTTGTAGATGTTGTCGAAAAAATTATTGACGGACGACGACGATCCAGGGGCATGTTTGACTCGTATTACAAGACGAGACGTAAGTATGTTTATGTATTATAAACTACAAATTAACAAATTATAAACACTTTAATATAACTTTTAGATTATGAGCAGGCCGTACGCAATCAAGTTGAGATTATATGATAGTCTCAACTTAAATTTTGTTAGGACGTCTCGTGCGATCATGGAAAATTCTGTACTTTATACGTCTAGAGTCAAACTCATACATGTGGGCGGAAGTATGTTACATGATAGTAGTTTTATTTATTTTTTTATACAATTCAGTTTTACCAAGTAAATAAGTCCCTAACTTGGATAATAATTAAAGGTACGTTACATTTATTTTCTGGTAATTTTCAAAATTTAAAATTTCTATCGTTGTTGATGCTCCGATTTTTTTCATTTCCAATTTCCACCTCTTTGTTACAAGACCCACTGACTTAGGCATCCTCATTTATATCTTGAAGAGGTAAGCAGCTCTTTCGTTAGCAATTTTGGTATAATTTTGATCATCATGATTTTACAGTTCCTAAGGTACACAATTGATTTGTTGTTTGGTCTGTTTTCGAGGTATTCTGCTTCGTCTGATGTGGTCTTCATATGGGTGCTAATTGTTACTTATTCTAATTATGAGAGGAATCTCAAGGTAATCATTTATAGTATATGAATTTTAATGAGTAAGTTCACTTCCTTTATATCCTGAGTTTTACCTTCTTATATCTTTGTTTTTGTGATTAAGGCACATAGTGCATCATCTAATCTCATCCCCAAATTCTTATCGCTATTGACAAAAGAATACACAAAATATAAGATCTGAATAACCCATTTAGTTTTCCAAATACATATGACAAGAATTTTATATATATATTTGTTGTTGATTTTAAAGTGTTTAAGTGTACAATGTTGCTAAGTCCCCAACAACAGCATTTAGGAATTTGCAAAATGGATGGACCAAGATTTTGAAAAGCTTATGTTCTTGGTAGAAAGAGGAAATCAATCAGGGAGCAAGTCTTCTACTATCGAAGTGTACTGTGTTGTTCTATAATCATTCTATCATAAACTGTAACACCACTTTTATAAAATAGGATTTTAAAAAAAATATATAATTTAACATACTAAATTAATTTAAAATAAAACCATTTACTAGAAATCCCGCATTAAAATAACTCGCATAGGTTCAAAATAAATCCCATAAAAAATAATTTTAAAAGATCAACGTCTAGTGTGAGAGTCAACGCCATCGGAACCACGATCGCGAGAGTCACATTGGGGGTCCCGATCTGAGATGATCGATACCGGTACCCCATGCCTCTTTACCACCTCCTTCACGTACAGTTCCGCCAACTACTCAGACGTAAAGCTCTCCCGAATAGCTAAGAAGTGAGCACTCTTAGTCAAACGATCTACTATCACCCAGATCGCGTCAAATTTCCGGGGTGTCTTCGGTAGCTTGGTGATCAAATCCATGGTGATATTCTCCCATTTCCACTCGGGAATCTCTAGTGGTTGCATCTTACCGTGTGGTCGCTGATGCTCAGCCTTGACCTTCAGACAGGTCAAACAAGACTCCACATAGCGGGCAACCTCCCGCTTCATCCCTGGCCACCAATAGTCAACTCTCAGATCCCTGTACATCTTTGTAGCCCCAGGGTGAATGGAAAATCTAGACTTGTGTGCTTCCTCTAGCAATGTCTGTCGAGCGCCTCCTGCACGAGGAACCCATACCCGCCCATGCCTGGTTAAGAGTCCCCTACTATCTCGAACCATCAAAGGTAGCTGACCTCTAACTCGCTCCTGATTCTGGTTCTCCTCCATGCTAGCCTCCTCTTGAGCTCGCCGAACCAAATCTAGAAAAGACGTGGTCACGGCCATCCGCAGGTGAGCCGTCTGGAACGATAACTTGGGCGCCTTGCGACTAAGCGCATCCGCTACCACGTTTCCTTGCCCGGGTGATAAAGGATCTCACAATCGTAATCCTTCACCACGTCGAGCCATAGACGCTGCCGCATATTCAAGTTCGGCTGATCCAAGAAATACTTCAAACTACGGTGATCAGTGTAGATGGTGCACTTCACCCCGTACAGGTAGTGCCTCCAGATCTTCAACGCGAAAACCACTGCGGCCAGCTCTAGGTCATGCGTGGGGTAGTTAGCCTCATGAGGCTTCAGCTGCCTCGACGCATAGGCTATCACCCGTCCTCGCTGCATCAAAACACACCCCAAGCCAAGGTGTGATGCATCGCAATACACGGACATGTCCTCAACGCCCTCGGGAAGTGTCAAGACCGGTGCCTCCCACAACTTCCGCTTCAAGGTTTTGAATGCTTCTTCTTGCTCCGCGCCCCAAACATACGGCTCGCTCTTCTTAGTCAACCTCGTCAACGGTACCGCAATCCGAGAGAAGCCCTCGATAAAACGTCGGTAGTAACCCGCCAAGCCCAAGAAACTCCGTATCTCGGTAGGAGTCCTCGGAATCTCCCAGCTCATCACTGCCTCAATCTTAGAAGGGTCCACCTTAATGCCTTCCCGGTTAACAAGATGCCCCAGGAACTGGACTTCTTGTAACCAGAAAGCGCACTTTGAGAACTTTGCGTAAAGTCGCTCCCTCCGCAACACTTCAAGCACCTCTCGCAGATGAGACACGTGCTCCTCCTTCGTCTTCGAGTAGATCAGGATATCGTCAATAAAGACAATTACTGACTTATCGAGCATCGGTCGACAGACTCGATTCATCAGATCCATAAAAGCTGCAGGGGCGTTGGTGAGACCGAAAGGCATCACCAGAAACTCAAAGTGCCCATACCGGGTTCTGAAAGCGATCTTAGAAACGTCCGCCTCCTTCACCTTAAGCTGGTGATATCCCGAGCGAAGATCAATTTTCGAGAACCAAGCCGCCCCCTGAAGCTGATCAAAAAGGTCGTCAATCCTAGGTAGAGGGTACCTATTCTTGACGGTCACCTTATTGAGTTCTCGATAGTCGATACACATCCAGAGACTCCCGTCTTTCTTCTTTACTAAAAGGATTGGGGCACCCCACGGCGAACTACTGGGACGGATGAACCCCTTCGCCGAGAGCTCTTGTAACTGAGTGGATAACTCCCGCAATTCGGGTGGTGCTAACCGGTAAGGAGTACGCGCAACCGGTGCAGCCCCAGGTACCAGATCGATGCCAAACTCCACCTCTCGCTCAGGCGGAACGCCCGGTAGGTCCTCCGGGAAGACATCCGGGTACTCACTCACCACCGGTACGTGTGCAACCGACAGCTTCCTCTCCTCTGCCGAACTAGTCATCGCGTACGCCAAATAGCCCGCACACCCATGCCGAAGATACCTTCCTGCTTTTGCAACAGAACAAAACGCCAGCTGCTTCTTTCGTCCCTCACCGTACACGATGAGCTCTCCCCCACTTGGGTTCTGGATGCGAACTAACTGCTCCGCGATGTCTAGGACGCCGTGGTTTCGAAACATCCAATCTACACCCACTATCACATCGACTCCATTCATGGATGTAGGTATCAAGTTGATACTGAAGGACACCCCATGAATTACTATGTTGCAGCTTCGATACACGTCCTCGCAAATCCGTACCTCCTCCGCTGCCACATCAACCGCCACGGGGTGGACCAATTTTCCCCGTTCAAGCTGGAAGTCCTTACAAAAGGCGTTCGATACGAAGGACCAAGTGGCTCCCGAATCGAATAGTACTAACGCAGGCCTCCCGTTCACGGGAAAAACGCCTAATTACAAATAACAAATTAACTACCAAGGAGTGCGCATGCAATTCTAAACTACTAGTCACAGGCTACTAACATAATATAGCAGTTGAATATTTTGACAGAAAACTAAAACCTACCCGTAACCACGTCAGGCTCCACCTTGGCCTCCTCGGCCGTAAGCTGAAAAACCCGTCCTCGACTCTGTAGGGTTTTTGTGGGTATCCTCGGATCAAACTGATTCGAGGATTATCTCAGATCTATCAAAACCAGCTGGTTCGATATATCTCGTAGGTTTAAAACAAACTGTTGAAACCCTCGTGATCAGAAACACGCTGTTTCTGATCTAATCATGCGGAAGCGATAAAAGCAAAAAACCCATAAAAGCCTAATGATCTTAATCGTTTGTATCTCTAAACCTAAAGGATTAGGTTAGATTATTTTACCTGGATTGCTTGAGACTTAGTCCACCCGTAATCGACCAACGAACGTTCCTCTAGCAGAACTGTGAAAACCCGAACAACAAAAACGACCCGGGGGGGTTTGTGTGCGCCGGTTTTGGGAGAGAGGAGGAGGAGACAGAAAACTGATTTTTCAACTGAAAAGGGCTTAATGTTTCTTAACCCATAGGCCTTTATTTATATGGGAAAAATACAACAGTTTGAATGAGATTCAGCTTCCATATTATAATTATCTCAAATATCTTTCCTTTTATTAACTGGAAAAGAATTTGCCTATGATAATTATAATTATATATATATTTATCTAATATATATAAAGTCTTTATTAATTAACTATTATATATTTATTTATCTAATAAATATACAATATTCTAATTAATAATCCTCCAACTTTGGTAATTCTGACTGTAATTACCCAATAGATTTATAATACACTATTATAAATCCTAACTCTCCATTTCGGGGTTTCATCCAACTTGTTCGACTTATAGGTCCTCACAGGTGTGACCCTCAAGTGTCTTGTAACATTGGATGTGTAATCACTTGGTTTGTCAACTCTGCACATAATTCCTAACAGACTCCCACTTGTGCAAGTTGGCAATACCACCTTTGATTATACGGACCTAAGGAGGCCCCTAGACAGGCACTTAGGCTAACCAGGTTACAAGAACTCTTATACCCAGACTGGTGATATTAGACATTCCGTGAGGAACTTGGTATCTATGAAACTACTGTTCATTGATTGGGTATATCTTGGCTTTTCCCTTTGCATCGCGATATTTCATCTATGAGTATGAGCTTGGAAAGTGTCAACTCTAAATACTCAAGATTCTGTTCTCTTGATTATCTGACTTTCACTGATAGGTAAACGACAAAGAACTAATCAGTTCGTTTGGGCATGGCCATGCACTTCATCAGTATACTTAGTCAGTCAAGATGGGCCCAGAAATATCTCTCTTCTGAGAAGAGGTGCAAATCCCATCTTGCATATCTGCCTTTAACACCACGGCTTCCGCTGAATCTAGTTACACCCTTTATAGCCACCCTGTTACGGCGTAGCGGTTGAGTGCACTAAGAATCCAGTAGTCCTCATGATATCAAATCAGATACCTCAGGTGATAGGGACAACCACTGTGAGATTCACTTATGACTTTATTCCAAGAAGTAATCTCAACCGCGGATCACGTCCGATATTTGCTACTCTATCAAATATCTGTGCAACTTTTAGTCTACAACACTTGTAGCTGTTATTCAGCAACTGATCATAACTACCTAAAAGTTCACAATGACTTTAACGCCTTATCATGCTCCCACAATGATAAGTTGTCACGGACAGTTTTTTAATGAAAAATCGGAGACTGATTTCATTCCTGGATATATTAAAACATGCAAAATAGTGAAAGTGATAAAGAAACTAATTTTGTATAGTCCATATTACACGCTGTAATAATAACAAAATTAAATGTCTTTTCTTTAATAACTTTCATTTTATCTATTTAACATTTGTTAAATACTGATCTAAAATGAAGTATCACCTTCCTTCAATTTTAAATCCTTTGATTAAAGTTTACCATTTTAATCAAAGTGATAACCAAAAACACAAGTTTGTTTACTTGTATCTGCTAATTATTGTTTTGCAAACACTTCTTAAAACAATAATTAGACTTCTATCATATTCCATGAATTTGGAGACCTGGACTAACTTCCAGTTTCTGAATATGTAAAACTGCAACTTTCCTTAGTTGCTGTGTAGATGAATGATTTCTACCTGAAATCCGATTCCATTTGCAATCCTGGCAAATCTACTGTAATGCTATATATTTTAATCCAACACTATAATTATTGATTTTTAAGTCAGTTACGACCTTTGTTTCATGGGTCTTGAAACTTTTATCCTTTTAACTAAAAGGGTAAATTATATCTTATGAATTCTTATCCTACCTGGATTTATGAATTCCGAGATATATCAATAATTATATCTTTTATTCTTTTATCTCAGACTAGATAGAGAATAAATTGGGCTCCCACTTACTTGCATAAAAAACTAACTATTACTCAAAATTTACTATTGACTTAGTCAAAACTTTGATTAGTCAATCCTAATTTCAAGTAATGAACTTTGAGAATTTCCTTTTTATGAAACTCAACTGGATTTGGTTAAATCCTAATTCCAAACCTTGGAATCCTTCTAGTTTCATAAATACTGTTATTAACACCATCTGAGTTAATATCCTAAATTCTCCTTTTAAAACATTTGAATAAAACTTGATCAAACTTGATTAGTTAATTCTTGAGAATTTCTTTTATAAAACTGGATTTGGTCAAATCCTAATTCCAGAACTTGGAATCTTTCTAGTTTTATAAATGCTGTTATTAACGCTATCTGAGTTAATATTTTAAATTCTCCCTTTTGATCACAAAACTATTATTCATAAATGTTTTATTCTCAAAACACATTCCTATAGAATCTCGTGTGTTTTGATAGTTTTTATACAAATTACTTCAATTTCATTAAAGTAATTATAACAGGCATCAACTAGGATCATACAGATATAAGAATATCAGTCACAATCAGATATTTCTATGTCAAGACAATAACTTTTGAAAATAAAACCATGAAATTATAAAATATAATGATCCAAAAAATGTTTAAAACATAAACCCCCAAAATAACTGTTTTAAACACTATAAATTCAAACATGTCTTGACTTAAATCATCTCGTGCTTAAGATCCTCGGCAACTCCTGGGCACTTCACTTTATTTCTGACCTCCTGCAATAATTATTTGCTCTAGGTATCAGTATACTTGCAAGCTGTCAAGTAAGAAGTGACAAAATAAAGCAATCATAAATTTTCTGAGGTTTACATACCTGCTTCATGACGCTTAGGGCAGTTTTGCCTCCAATGACCGATCTCGTTGCATATGAAGCAGCGATTCTCGGTCCTAGCTTTGTTTGGCTTAACCTTCTTGCCCTTGCCCTTGCCTTTGCCTTTCTTGGGTGCACTCTGGATGGCCTGAACTGGTCCTTTTCCCTTGCTGGTGCTAGCATGCCCATTCTTCTTTTTCACCCCTCCGTCTTTCACCATCAAGACATCCTTTGTCTTGTTCTTGTTCCCCATATTTAATTCAGCTGTCTTAAGCATGGAGTGCAATTCTGCTATTGTTTTCTCCATGTTGTTCATGTTATAGTTGACTACAAAGGGCCTGTAGTCTTCCGACAGTGAATTGAGTATGGTGCCAGTTGCTAGCTGCAACGGAACAGGATGACCCAGCCTCTCCAGATGATCTAAGTGCCGTTTCATTTTCATGACATGGTCACTTACTGATGTTCCTTTTACCATCTTGCATTCATTGAATGCTTTGGTGGCATCGTAGCGTTCTGTACGAGCCTGAGTCTGAAACATGTCCCTCAGCTGGCGGATCATGTCGTAAGCATTTGTATTTATGAGCCCTGCTTGCAGATCTGGGCTCATAGTTGCTAACATCAGACAGGCAACATCAAGGAGATCATCTGAGTGCTTCTTGTGGGCATTTCTGGCAGCAGCCGGAGCGTTTGCCGGAGGTGCCTCCCCAAGTGGCTCTTCAAGCACATACCACTTTCTTTCATGTCTAAGCACAATCATCAGATTGCGCTCCCAGTCAAGAAAGTTAGAGCCGGTCAACTTATCCTTCTCTAGGATAGAGCGGAGGGAAAGATTGTTAGTGCTGGTAACAGTGCTTGCCATCTACACAAAATAAAACTTTTGGTCTTAGCAACTGTAAATAGACTAATTTCCAATAAAATATCAATAAACCCTTAAATGATCAATTTATTGGACTAGGATCCTTATTTCATACGTTCTGATGTGCGTAATGTTCTTGCTCCACCAGGCCCGTATTTATTTCGGTAGGTAAGGACTTTTACCAATCATATCTAACTGATATGACTCCTAGATCTTTTCGGGACTATGACAACTACCTGTGCATGTTTTAGTCCCTCTTAGTGCTTTTTGGCCCGGTACCACCCGGTGAACTTTATAGTACCAAAACAGATCTCACCATTTTGGGGACCTGATCACTATACTCTGGCCGGTACCACCCGGAGATAATTCGCAGAGTTATGTAACCCCTTCAGCTTCAGTTTGAACACGGACGTTGAATGTGTGATCACTTACAACGCCTATGTACTTTACGCCGAAGGTGCCCCTAGATGGGTTGCACTACTGATCTATGATTTTCGGGGTTTTGAAAAACTTTATTTCCAGGATTTTTTGAAAAACTGATTGTTATAAAGGCTACTTTATGTTTTAAACTAACTGTTTTAAACATATATGTAAATTTTAAAACTAACTGTTCTTAAAAAAAAAAAAAACTTGCTAATTAAAACTAACTGTTTTAATAGCATACCTAGTTGATTAAAACTAACTGTTTTTGTCAACTTAGCCTTTTTTATAAAATAATCATCCACTGATTGTTATAAAGAGCAATTGATATTCTAAACTAACTGTTTTAAATATTCATGTTATTTTAAACCAACTGTTTAAAATATCGGCTAATTGAAATCAACTGATTTAAAGTGTACTGGTTGATTGAAACTACCTGTTTCAATAACCTTTTCCGTCTGACAAAAGCTAACTGTTCTGTCAACTTTGCTCTTTTATAACAATACACTAGGTTTTATTAAAAAGCTTCACTTTAAAGGTTTTCGATTGAAAAGTTAATAAAACCTAATTTCTTCTTGTTTTAAAAAAAAAATATTTTTAAAACATATCTAATAAACTAACAGTTATTAGCATCAACTACGTAGTTAATCATGCACACAGATAATTATAACAACTACGCAATTGTAAAACAGATAATTATAGGATTTGCCAATTTTGTTCCTAGGGACCAATAATGACCTAGTTTTTCTACAACTTCAAAACTTCGCGTAGCTCCCACTGGCTTCGCCATGCTTGTTAGTATTCCGGTAAGATGAAGAATTTTAATAGCTCCCACTGGCCTCGTCATCCCAAAAGAAAGAAAAATTCTATCCTAGGGTCATTATTACATAAGGGGTTGTAAATGGCACGCAGGCCTCCCCATGAATATGTCAAGGGTCTAAGTTGGCAAATACTATAACGTATATATATATGTAAAATCAAACTGAAATTCATATATAGTTCTCAAGCAATCACGCAATTATGTGTATATATGCAACAAAAGCAATATTATAATTACGAGAAAATAAACCTGGATCCGTTAAAATTATCTTGTTTTCAATTATCGCAAAACTTGGTTTTATAATTGATTCAGAAAACAACTGTTTTATAAATCAAAAACTAAAAATTAGTTTTGTTACCTTTTTAAAAGTTCCTTTTATCCAAAATATCAAACCGGATTTTTCAAACAAAAAAAGTGTAAACTTTAAAAACGTATCGTGTTTGACTCGCTGGTCAAGACATAATACCAAACTTGTTTGACCAGGCTGGTTAAAATAACTGGTTTGATGAAACATTATATAAAATTATAAAAGATTAATTCGGATAAAATAACAAAACTGAAAAACCCTTCTTGGGCCATAACTTGGTCCAAAGGACTTGGGCTTTTGGGTCTGATAATGCAACTAGGCCCAAAAACGGAAAACCCTAGGTACAATCCATGGTCAAGAATTAACGTCTACCACCACGCTGGTGGCTGTTGCGTAATTATTATCATTGATCGGTAACGATAGTAATACTACTACCGTCACCAATCGACCTATTCGATCGCCACCATTTGTCGCAACCATCATCCACCACCGCGTGAGCGGCCTCTGGTGGTTGTGGTTTGGCCGCGTCACGTCCCATTATCAGAACCGCCGGCCACCACCACGCTGGTGGTTCGGCCTTGGCGTCAACCGTGGTTCGATATGGATTCGGCCACCACCACCGATCGGGTGGCGTGGCCTACGGCCATTGTTTAACACCACCATCCACCACCACGATCGTGGCTTCTGGTGGTGGCGTTTTGGATTCGTTTCCGGCCGGCGATCAAAATTATCACCGCCATTACTTGGCGATTAACCATCGCCTTGGCGTGGCCTTAGGGCAGCCGGCGGATGGTTCGGTTTGGTCATCATAGCGATCGGCAGCATTGGTTGCCGCCACCGTCGATCCCCACCGCTTGGCGCGGCCTTATGGTAGCCGGCGGTGGTTCGTGGTCATCGTGAGACGTCGCCACCACCACGTTGGTGGTGCTAGCCGCGATCGAGCCACGTGATACGGTCGTCGAAAGGCCGCCGGCGATTAACAGACCACCGCCATCCACCGCTGCTTATCGCAGCTTCTGGTGGTTGCGGTTTTGTCGCCTTCCCACCGATCTGGTGGTGTTTCACCTACGGCCACCACCATATCACCGCGACCGCCGATCTGGGGTGCGGTTTGGTGGTCGTCCTAAGCAGCCAACGCCACCATTAGCCACCGTTATCACCGAATTGGTGGTTCATGATACCGCTACCACCGCCTGGTGGTTGTGGTTTTGGGTTATGCGCCGCCGCATCCACCACCGTCTGGGTGGTTGCGGTTTGTTGGTCCTATGCGCGAGGGACCGGTGTCGCTACCACCAACTGTGGTGCGGCCCGGTTGTTGTTCCGGTGACGTTTGGATCGGTCCTCCACCGTACATGGTGGTGTGACCATGGTGATGATGATTAGGGTTTTTGAAACGATAAACAAGGTTTTTATAAAACATATAAAGATCAGTTTTTGCAAGAAACAATTTAATTTTAACGGATCATGCAT
The DNA here is from genome assembly GCA_030169165.1 of Centaurea solstitialis. Taxonomy (NCBI): domain Eukaryota; kingdom Viridiplantae; phylum Streptophyta; class Magnoliopsida; order Asterales; family Asteraceae; genus Centaurea; species Centaurea solstitialis. The sequence goes on along the minus strand of CM058044.1, from coordinate 9,743,318 downwards.
ATACGGATAAACTGATAAAAACTAAACGATTTAACAATGGCTCTGATACCACTGTAGGGTTTTTGTGGGTATCCTCGGATCAAACTGATTCGAGGATTATCTCAGATCTATCAAAACCTCGCTGGTTCGATATATCTCGTAGGTTTAAAACAAACTGTTGAAACCCTCGTGATCAGAAACACGCTGTTTCTGATCTAATCATGCGGAAGCGATAAAAGCAAAAAACCCATAAAAGCCTAATGATCTTAATCGTTTGTATCTCTAAACCTAAAGGATTAGGTTAGATTATTTTACCTGGATTGCTTGAGACTTAGTCCACCCGTAATCGACCAACGAACGTTCCTCTAGCAGAACTGTGAAAACCCGAACAACAAAAACGACCCGGGGGGGGGGGTTTGTGTGCGCCGGTTTTGGGAGAGAGGAGGAGGAGACAGAAAACTGATTTTTCAACTGAAAAGGGCTTAATGTTTCTTAACCCATAGGCCTTTATTTATATGGGAAAAATACAACAGTTTGAATGAGATTCAGCTTCCATATTATAATTATCTCAAATTCATTCCTTTTATTAACTGGAAAAGAATTTGCCTATGATAATTATAATTTATATATATTTATCTAATATATATAAAGTCTTTATTAATTAACTATTATATATTTATTTATCTAATAAATATACAATATTCTAATTAATAATCCTCCAACTTTGGTAATTCTGACTGTAATTACCCAATAGATTTATAATACACTATTATAAATCCTAACTCTCCATTTCGGGGTTTCATCCAACTTGTTCGACTTATAGGTCCTCACAGGTGTGACCCTCAAGTGTCTTGTAACATTGGATGTGTAATCACTTGGTTTGTCAACTCTGCACATAATTCCTAACAGACTCATCGAAGATGGTCCGCTCTTCTTCCCCGAAGAGCCGTCGGTAAACCGCACAGTAGAGGAAGCTGGTGCCACCACAGGTGCCGTCACTAGTGCTACTGCCGCCGTTCCAACTAGCTGGGGGCAGTTCGGCTTAATATGGCCTGGCTGAAAACAGTGAAAACACGTCCTCTGTGCGATCCCGCACTCCCGACTCCGGTGGCCTGGCTTGCCACATTTGAAACATACAGGCTCTATCAGCTGACACTCCCCCAAGTGGTTCCGTCCGCATTTCGGACAACCCGGGAACCCCTTACGAACATCGCTCCTCGGTCCTTTAAATTTCTTCGCTGGCACCAGTGCTAGCTCCTCCTTCCTCTTCCCTTGCCGCTGCTCCTCCAGATATATCTCCCGCTTCCGAGCTACCTCTACCATCTCATTGAAGGTCTGATACTTCGTTGTGGCCACGAACTCCTGGATCTCAGTCTTTAGTGCCTGACGGAACCGGTACATCTTCACTTCCTCAGATCCCACATAGTCCGGGCAGAACAAGGACTTCTCTAAGAACTGGGCGGTGATCTCGTTCACCGTCTCGGTAGTCTGCTTCAGATTCAGAAACTCTGCCGTGATCCTCTCCTTCTCAATACGCGGTGAGAATTCCTCGTCCAGCAGCGTCTTGAACTCCTCCCAGGTCATCGCGCCAATCTGCTCCTCTGTACGGCTCTTCAGAAGAACCCCCCACCAGTCCTTACCCGCATTACAGAGCAGGTTGACCGCGTAGACCACCTTCATAGCGTCTGGGCAGCCACTGGTGCGAAACGCGCCTTCCACAGCAGCAACCCATTGGTAGCAGGCGATGGGGTCCTTCTTCCCCTCAAAGTGCGGTGGCTGGCACGCCATGAAATCCTTAAACGTGCTAGTCCGGCTCTGTCCCTGGCTAGTACTGCTGGTCCCCAACCCACGTACAGTGAAGGCCGCCTCGATCCGCTCATCCACAACCGCTAGTAGCTCGTCCTTCATCTGCGAGAACAACCCTGGCAGAATCTGGTGCAAGGTCTCAGTGACCTGCGGCCCTATGACGTCTAACCAGTCTGGAGTCTCCTGCTCCTCCGAAGTCGACGTCCTCCTCGTGACAACCATGCTAAAAGTTTACAAGAACAACTTAGGGCAATTCGAAAAGGGTGCAGTTCAATATCTGCAATTATATACTTCTACAATCCCGTTTGTACCCACACTCATGCATACATCTATATCTAGTCCTTAGTGTACATGCCACCTACCGACTAGATCATAATCTACCCGTACTACTCATACAATAATCAACAGCCCATAACCACAACCCACGGGTTCCTTACCGTCGTCACCATGTTGAGATTCTCCAAGACTTAATCAGATTCGAATCTGCACCATTGCCTATAGTAGTGCTATTGATTTGGGCCCGCACTGCTATTACCAACCGAGACTAATGAGTGGGTCAAGGTTACGGAGCACAAGTCATACGGGATCATGCTCCGTAATCTCTTCCCACCGTCCCACGGCGCTTACATTCGAGCCTGATACCGCCCTATAATCATCTCAACCTAATGACTAAGCAGTTACCCATATCATAGCTGAACACATAAAAGTCCAAATAATTGGCAATTTATTTACACATATCATAAGCCGATAATTATCCGTAAAATATATAAATATATATATAGCTCACCCCCCGTTGTGATGCTCCCGCCGACGATTCCGACCCTTGACTCATTTTTGTCCCAAAAATCGTGGGTTTAAGTCCAACCACACGCACGCCCGAAAACGTGCGCGCTGATTCCTTTAAACCACGCTCTGATACCAAGCTGTAACACCAGTTTTATGAAATAAAATTTTTAAAAGAATTTCAAACAAAATGATTTAATTGAAAATAAACCAATTACTAAAAATCCCGCAATGTAAAATAAATTCGCAATCATTTAGAAATAATCCCGTAAAAATAATAATTTTGGAAAGATCAACATCTATTGTGAGAGTAAACGCCGTCGGAATCTCGAGCTCGGAAGTCACATCGGGGCCTTGCCCTTATCCTTAACCGGTATGGTACCTGAAAAAGATATCAACCATCGGGGTAAGTGAACGCTTAGTGAGCTACTTTACATATATACAACCATATAGCATGCATACATACCACATCAACGATGCTCATCAATAACAATCACATATATATACATTCAACAATAACTGACCCTCACGAGGTCTAACATATCACTCCCGTCAGTTTGGACACGGGTTGGCCCCCACAACTCACCAAGGGCATATGGTTCCCTTTTCTCCCGTTAGTTTGGACACGGGTCGGCCCCCACAACTCACCAAGGGCATGTGGTTCCCCTTTTTTTTCCAATAAACCGTGCGCACATATACAACCACAAGATATGCATATATATAAAAGTACTCACCTCGAATCCGGAAATTAGCAACACGAAATAACACAATGCACGTATCGACAATCTGGAAATATAATTTTATAAACCAAATGTTAGAACGGTACCCCGTTCCCAATCCACCCCCCCCCGAACCTCTTGCAACTCACGAATCTCTACAACTATCAATACCTCACCCGACATAATTGACCAAAACTCACGCGGCCACGAAACAATAAAACATAACACGGCGTGATCGCGACCCAGCTCGAACTACTCAAACCACTAGACGGCTGCCGGACAGCCACTACATGATCGCCGAACAACCATCGACTACTACCGAACGATTCACCACAGCCGCCGATCACAACAACCGATTCGGTCAGCGATCGGGGCTGCCGGGTCCGCCATGCCGTTGCCACCACTACCAGCCGTAGCCGATGCGGCTATTTTCCTCTCGCCGAGCCTCCACACCGCAGCAGCAGTGGCGAGTGCCACCACCAACCTTGGTTATCCCGCTACAACTACAACGACGATGGGATCGCCTCCACCGACGCACCACCGCACGCACGGCAGCCGGTCGACGCCGACAAAACGACAGCCACCACCGCGGCTGAAACCAACGGTAGCCGACGCGACAACCCTAAGCCGGCCATAGCCGACGCTAGAACCACAGCGGCTGCTGATTGCTGTCGTCAGCGGAACACCGAAGACCACCACCATTACCGGCTGTCGCCGGCGTGGTTCTCACGACAACGACGGCGGTCTTCGCCGGCCAAGGCCAGCGACCGCCGTGCACCACCAGCAGCAGTCGACATCAACAAACGAGAACGACAAGCAAAAATTAAAGATTGAAGCTTACCTTGCAACTCGAACTTAACTGCTACTACTCCTTGGATTTTCTCTTTCGATTTATCTCTCTCTCTCTCACCCTTACGATAACTCCAAGATGGTGGGGATGAAGTACAGGCTACTAAAGGGTAGGGTTTATTTAAAAGAGTTGAGATGTCCTTATCCTACTATCACTCCAACTAGGAGCTATTATCTCAAAAAAATCAATTAATTTGAATAAATAATAAATCAGATATTTTCTCCTAGTTTGACTCCACTACAACAACTTAATTTAAATGAATAAATTAATAGTAAAAAAAATCTTTAAATAAAAAGTAATTAGAAATACAAAATAAAAAGGGGTGTTACAAATACTATTGTAGCAATATCGGAATGTGTCTTAACACTAAAGTACTTGTTTGTTCAAGAAAAAGTGGAAGAAAAAAAGATTGATATAGAATACATTAGTTACGAATGTCATGTTACCAAATCCATTTACATCGTGATATCGCCTAAAGTATTCATTCAACATGGAGTTGAGATAGGTTTATGTAATATTATAACGTAAATTAAAAAAATTGTTTGCCTCTTTTGTAACCGTCCAACAAAACAAATAAAAAAATAATGCATCTGATTGGTTGATTTAAGTTTATACCGTTAACACAAATTTTTTGGTTAACATAAAAATCTTTCTCTCTTTCTCCCTCTCTCTCTCTCTCTCTCTCTCTCTATATATATATATATATATATATATATATCTTCCACATTATGTTGATCTTCCTAGTTACTTGGGATTGTCTAGACTTACTATTTTAACGAACAAGTTATAATTGACAAGCTATTTGAATACATTTTATCGTTATAACATTTATTTATTGTTGTATTGATGGCGATATTTGATTGAAATGATTATTGGCTTAGAGAAAGTACGCTATGTGTATAATTGATAAGGATCATATTTTGTTCGAAATCTGTTAGATTGTATTTTTTTTGCCATAGCATTTTGCTTAGCCTTGATGACTTACATAGGTTCAAACTTGGCCAACTTATTAAACATCTAATATTTATCATACGACCAAGTGAGAAATTGATTGAAATACGTATATTAATGGTCTAAACTGTTTATTTATGTTTGTGATGTGTTAGTCTATTATGGGTATAATAATGATCATATAGTAAACCAATTGCATATTATTTTCAAATATGGCCCCTAAAAGATCTCGATGAACGATTCTAACGCCATAAGTACAAGGTTCGCTAATATATATTCTTTAACACCCTAACGGATAATGCATGTCTTAAAAACACTTCCTTAGAGAGAATTGAAGAAGTCTACGTCATCAAATTCAATCACTTTTAATCTATTCCTAAGTAAGTAGTTTCTATTGATTGATAATTAGGGCATACAAATTGCATATGAATCATATGATTTATTTATATGTTGAAATTAAATCAACAACATTCATGAACTCACTGGCACTAGGTTTAATACTTCTAAAAAATAATTAACGCGAGGTTACTATATGATAGATAGAAGCAATCGGGGAAACAAGATGACTTGAGTATTGAGACAATGGAATCAAGTATGTAGATCTGAGCAAGATGTCCTATTATGTTTTTGATCTTGGTTTGATCTTTAATGATTTTTCGTATTATGTAATTTTATTATTTGTTGCGACTTAAAATTTATAGACTTTGGGATGATTTACTATTATTATCGGTGCATGTTGGAAGTTGGAATGGAATTCGACTACACTTTGGACAAAAATTGGAATTAGATCTCTTAAAGAATTGGAATGTGCATGTTTAGTTGGCATAATGTAGCTTTGTAGCTGGAATGAGATATCAATAAGTGACCAACATACTCTTTTATTACATTTTCACACTTGCATGAATTACAAATACAATATAACGATAATGTTAACTGGTGGGTGCATTGGTGACTACGATGATAATGTTGCCTTGACGATGGTGAATGGTGGTAGTTGTGGGTGAGGTGGGAGTAGGCACGTGTGGCGGCTGCGACGTGACATTAGTGGTGTAATGGTGGCAACGATGGTGTTTGTGGTGGTGGGTTGGTGGATGGTATTGTGATGGAGATGGTGGTCGCCGCAATGATGGTTGGTGGTGGTGGGTGAAGTGGAATATGATAATATATTCTTTACTAAGAACATTTTGTGTTGAAGCTTAATTAAGCTTAAAAATTAACAAACCAAATAATCTCTAGGCAATTGCTTGAACTGTTAACAACCATGTATGCATGCACTTGAGCTGACACACATATACACTATATTTTATATATGTATGTATATCTCTCATGTATACATATATCTGCATGGAATCCAATTTCATATCCGATTTAAAAGCTTTATTATGTTCATTAATTTCGTTACTGGTATATTTTATTATACACTACTCATAATTAATGTTGTCTAATAATATATACTCGTGTCATTGATTCTCTTACACATAATCATGCACAATAAAACCAAGGACGACATATCTATTTGGTCAATAATGACGATCATTTGACACCGACGATCCTCTTCAAAGACATGCTTCCAACGTCAACGTGCATCATAACCATAGCTAAACACCCTCACGTAATCACTAAATAAAAACACTTAAACTAATATTCCAAAACTTTAAAAACATCTCTAAAACATCCAATTCTCAACGTATCGACTTTTATATAAACACTTTGTTTCCCTAATGATCACCATCTCAAATTTTCTAAACGACCCTGAAGTTTTGTCGAACCGTTAACTTCATGATCATGTAAAATCAGTTACAATAAACCCAATCTATCTTAAAACACCCAAATAATCCCAAAAAACACTTTAATAGAGGTTTTTACATATTAAAATTCATTCTAGTAGGCTTATTTATTTTGTGTTGGGCCAAAAGTCCATAGAGTAACATATACCCTAAATAAACTACTTCCCGCTCAATAATATGTTTTCAAAATCCCGCCCCTTTTCTTTTTCTCTCAATTTAATTTAATTTATTTTTTCTTTGTGAAAAATTTTAATTAAAAACGAAAATTATTCCTTAATTTTATCGTGATTTTAAGAGAATGCAATTATGGTTTAGTTTCACCAAAGATGAATGAAGAAGAGTTTTGAATTTTTTTTACCTTAAAAAGAGTTTGAAGGAAAATATATAGATTATAGAGTGAGAAAGAGAAATGCAGAAAAATTTTAGGGTTTTTTTGACGAAATGAGATCCCCTGAAAACCCTAATCAATCCACCACTTCAATCATCGCATCCTCCACTTCACCACAATCCGTTGCTTTCCAAGTAAACAACAACAAAAATCTTATTTATCATCTATCTAATCTGGAATTTATCCATCATTTCTATGTTTTTTTTGGATTGTTTCTATTCAATTTTTAATTCTATATGCGGCTTTTGATTTTATTGGATATGGAGTATTAGGTCTACAGTTGATTGTAAAAATTTAGTTGAATTTGGAATTTTGGATTGTCAATTTAGATTTTAGTGATATTTTGTGGTGTGGATAGGATTTCATGTGTTTGGCTGTTTCTATTGAATTTTCCTTGTATATGAGGCTTTTAATTTTGCTGGATATGATGTATTTAGCTCTATAAGTTGAATTTGGAATTTTGGATTGTTTCAAGGTAGTGTAACTGTTATATAACAATCAATTAGGTTTAGATTCTAGTGACATTGGTTGGTCTTTTGTATGGTTTATGTAAACAATTATCTGTATGTTTGGTCTGTGAATTATGAGTTATATAAGTATAAAGTTACAGTCCTTTGTCTATTGCATTGGTGAAAGTGTGGTTGTGGGTTTGTATTTTTTGTTTTGTGTATTGGGGAATTACATATCTATTGATGATTAAACTACTTGAAATTGTGAACCTATATGTGTTTGACAGTAAAACTATGTTCTTATGGGTTGAGAATTTGTTTGATGCAAGAAAAAGGACTAATGGTCTTTGTTGTTTGTATGGAAATGATCCAAATAAACTTGTCTTTTGCCGACATTGATATTTGCTAATAAGGTATTTTATGGTTGTTCAAACCGTGTGTTAAATAAATTTAAAATATGGTATAATATCACCAAGTGTTCTTGGAGGCGGGGCATCGGACAAGATACAAGAGGTTAACATGTTAACAGCACAGGAAACAGAACAGGATCTTGGAAATGGCAACATGGATGAGTTTTTTTATGATCAAAAGGTGGAAGAAAATGGAAACCGAGGTGTTGGTATCCTTGGACTCAATTTTGGGATTGAACACGAAAGTATGAGATGGCTGGCAATCATTTCATGATACAAAAGTATAGAGGGACTGAAAGTAGTTGTCTCGGTTGACAGCGGGGTGTCCCCCCACTTCCGTTTCGATGATTTATCAATTTCTCTGGACTTGGGGATGATCTTTCTAATTCTTTTTGCATAACTATATCAGTGGAGCAATGAATTAGTCATTTTCAAAGTAAATCTTCTAAATAAGGTCTCAAAGTTGAAACAGTCATATGCATATATAACTCAAAGTGGAAATTTGGAGGAAAAAAACTAAAGTATTCTTGAGAAGTCTGAGCTTTGCTCCTAGCATACTGGAAGCATATGAGCGTCACGTTCAATATGATCTAAATTCACTCAATGCTTTATTGCATCAGACAATTCCCATGACATGAAGATATTTCACTAGAAATATAATTTTTTTCTTTGCCAATTGTGTAATCATATTTTATAACTTATATAGAAACTGAACTCAAATCTCGACCAGCGGTTTTTCAGGGTTCCACACCCTGCCAAAGTACTCACTTATCTTTTTGTCGATTTTGTTGTTATGAAATAGGAGCTGATTGATTGTTAATAGAACAATAACTATATATGAACACTTTGTACTGCTCTTTCTCCTAGCTCAGCAATTGAGCTATGTTACTTTTACTTGCTAATGTGGCGAATTTTGGGTTTGTGTGATTACATATCTGTACATATTTATACGTAAATACATGTTGCATTTATCATAAAGATCACACTCTGTGTATCTAAGTTCAAATTTTATTAACTTGCTGTTGATACTTCTTATGTAGTTTTTCTCATCCTATTTTGGTTCTGCCTGTTTCAGGACTCTCCTATCTTTAATTATATCAACAATCTCTCTCCTATAAAGCCTGTCAAGGGGACATCAGCTATACAAGTCTTCTCTGGGCTCAATTCTCCTCCCCTCGTATTCACATCACCTCGAATCCATACACATCAACAGTCTATTGATTTTAAAAGGTCTAATTCTTTGATATTACTTTTATATATACTGTTTTCACTCTACCCTGAAGACTAATAATTTGCTTTATTGTCTCTAGGTCCCAATGTCATGTATCATCCCGCTCAGAATTATCCCGACAAGATCACAATAACACTACTGGTGCAGTTGAACCCGAAAAACTCACTTCTCATATGAGCGGTGAGTTGAATTCTTGTAACAAGAACATGGAATTACCAGCTCTAGACATGAGGATACTTTTCGTCCGTAATTATATGTTGATGATTATCTAGCTGATTTTTCTGGGATGGTTTTTGCAGATCTTACTCCCTCGGCCAATGCAAGTTTGACAAATTCCAAAGATGGCCTTCCCAAAGTGTCTGATTCAATGAACCCAGAGGGATCTATGGAAAAATATGCCAATGAAGATGGAAAGGGAGGCAATGTGGTGGCAACTAATGCATCACCTGCATTTGTTGAGCAAGCAACACAGGACCATGAAAGGAATTTATTATCCTGTCCCAAGTCTGTTGGAAATGATGGAAAAACTAGTAGTTGTCCAAAATCTAATAGTTACCAAAAAGTGTCGAATCTCTCTGTGGACCATACGTTTGTCCAACAATATGACCAACTGGTCGCTCAGGTAGGTACTAGTATGAGTAGCTTGAATCGTATAGCATATCAATGCTGCCTGTTTCTTCTTTATGAAGACACCACACATCACAATCTTTATCATATTTACAACACTTGATTGTATAAAGGAACTTATGGGCATCCTGCTAAATGGGTTCATTTTATCTTGACTATTGTCTCAGCATATGCGACCTGCTTTCGGGTACCAGGATAGTGGCAAGCTAACAGGATCTGGAACTGCCAAAGAATGTATTGTGACTATGACGGATCGACACTCAAAGGTAGAATAGTTTATGAAAACTCTAATTTGTTGCTATACACATAGTTTGGGATCACTTTTTACCTTCCGTTTATTGCTGTTTTGTCAAGATTCATGTTGGCAAAAGTGTAATCTCACTGTGAGACCTTATGCTACCCTTAGAAGGCAATTGTATAGTGAATCCAACTGAAGCTTCTATATGTATTTCTTTAAATTATTACATGCCCATCATGGGATAAGGCGTAATACTTTGGATAGCAGGAGTAAATGGGATAAGGATAATTGCATATAGAACTTTTAGGCTAATCATAGCATTATATACATGGATTTGCAACGTTTTTAAGGTACACATTTTTTATCCTCTTACTTGGCAAATCCCAGTAACTATTACTTGTGCATGCATATGCTTGATGCTTGTTTGCTCCAAGATTGATTTCTGGCCTGATCACTAAAGGATACAAATATACAAAAAAAAGTTCATTATTTTTAATTTATTCAACACTCAAGAACCCTTGTCAAATGAGCTTGCAAGAACGATTACTATCAACTTTCATAGATGGTCTTCAAATGAGCTTGCTGCCCTTAAAAGTTGGTTGTAAAAATTCATTGATCTTTCTTTCAGCATTAGGATGAGTGGATGACATCCACCACTAAACCTGATGTGTTTATTCCACGACAAACTGAAAGCTGTTTGGTAAAATTTGGCAAAGCTAATATAGTGGCCGTGGTCAAGTCCCTCTTTAACAGTAGAAAAGAAACCGTAGTCTCCTTATCCCAGTGAACTTATGATATTATTCGATCAATCCCAAAACACAATGTATGAGTCTACGAGAACGAGAGTGATTTTCTTAGATTGGGCCCTCTAAGTTTGCTTCAATGAAGATTCCATCTCTATCTCTTCTGCTGTGCTGATAGCATGTGTCCCAACTCCCAAATAAACCACTTTGAATTTTATACTTGTTTGCCATTTGGTAACTATTGCTGCAAGAGTTGCAACTCACTGAATTCCCAAAATTAAATCCAAATTCTTCAAATCAATTGACAACGTGATTTTGACCCCTTGCAAACACACCTTTACCCCTCCACAAATATGCTGCTCTTTTATCACCTCTCTTGCACCCTTTGATGTATTGTAAGCTTCAACTATTTATACTGGTAAGCACAATTTATCTACTAGAGTCATTGATAAGAAATAGTGGGAGGCACCATTGTGGATCAACATAACGAACTTTAGATCTTCTGTCCTTGGGCTCTTTGTTGCTATTACCATTTGTCAGTCTTCATAATTTTTTTTTCTATCTTTGTACTACTCGTACTTGTTGCTGGTTTACTCGTTACTGAATTCAAATTGGGATTATTGGTTGTCCTATTGAAATTCCAAGAACTCAGTCCCCGATTTTGATTGATCATCATGCTTTTCTTTTCTATAATCATTAGTAAATTCATCGCACTCCTAGGATTACTGGAGAAAGAAATCTCGGGTTGTAACTTTGTATCATCGGGTGCAACCCATTCTCAAGTTGTCTTAAATTTTGATATCCTGTTACCGGAGCAACCAATGCTACAAAATTTTGGCAGCACTTCTCGAATAGTCCTTCTCAAGCAGGCTTAAAATTTGAATCTCATCCTCAGTGGACAACGTAGACCCTCTTCGCCTGACGAACCGATTGAATCTCAGCAGTCGGAATATCAGTTATTCACAACACTATAAGAATAATTACACGAATTCCTACTGCATGTCTAAGGTTATATACTCTATTCTCCCAACCAATGGTTGCTCCAAGAAATTTTCTGGTACCTTCTCCTATACTAAGTAGTCTTATTTATATCCACTTCAACATAAACTCGAAACTATCAGCTACAAACAGACTTCCCAACTGAAATTACGAAGGAGTCCCCGTCACTTGTTATTCTATTGGCAATGGTGTACTTAAGCACGAGCTTATCATTCTTTTTGATCCAAGAGATCTTTTCAGTTTTTTTTTTAATTTGATTGCTTATGTAGTTTATCAGATTGTATGAGTTGAACCTGAGTGCTCAATTGAGTACATAACATTCATGAGTTCTACAAATTGCAAATATATTTGGTGAGTGGCTTTATCCTTTTTTCACATATGTATACTGTTACTTAAGAAAATGTTCTTTGCTGGGTAACTCATGTTACTCTGATTTAAGGTGCCAAACTGGTCAGTTTTTTTGGATACTGAATTCTTCAGAAGTTTGATCATTCAGATGAACATAACATGAATGGTGGCGAGTTTGTCAAAATTTATAAATGTAGAGGATCTAGTAAATAAGTAGTAGAGTTCTTTTATTCTTATACTATTGTACATAATAATGATCCAAGTAAACGAAAAACTATGGTTCATTTATGTTGTGCTTCTCTTTTTGTCTTTTTCATGTTATTTTTTGAGTTTGATCTTTATGTCTGTAATGTGGAATTACCATCATTGCAACATTCACTGCAGGTCGGACAAAGTCAACTTGGGAAGCGAAGACGCCTTCAATTTGAAACGCCTCAAGAAAAAATTGCCGAAAATGACCCTGGTTCTGAAAATCTAAACACTGCTGGAAAATCAGAATTTCGGGACTCTTCTCGTGCAGATATTTCTTCAACTCATAATATTCAACCGAATGGAAATACCCAATCCACATGTCCGTTATCTTTGTCTCAAAATACTAGGAATGCTGGCCTACCCGTTTCCAAGCCCTCGGGTATCGGCTTGCACTTAAACAGCATCGTTAATGCCAGGCCTTTGGCTCGTCCCGTGAAGAATGTAAGCGTCAAGCCAACAGACGGGGCTTATTCAAGTGCTGGAGGGAAGAAGTCGTTATGTATTAGTTCTGATATGCAAAATAACATGCAATGCCCTTCATTTTCATCCAATTCAAATTTAGTGGAGAACGTTTCAGCTAGAAGTGATGAGTATATGCATGAAACTCCTCCATCTTGCCCTTCTTATAGTAAAGCAAAATCCATGAAAATAATTGAACATGAAGACAAGTCTGATCCAGGGAGCTTGAAATCTGAACAGGCTGGGAGAGTTGATGAGTTGGACAGACCAAATCCCAAAAAGAAAAGGTATTTTTTGCATGATACTTCTAGAAGCTTCGTTTCTAGTGTCTACTAATGGTTTTGGGCTTATGTGGGTTCATCTACGGACAACGTATATGTCCATAGATCTATGGCAGTTCAACCATTTGTGCATACTAGAAGTGTACTCGCTCAATTTGCGATATATCTAGATCTTAATATTCCGTTTTATTTTTGTCATTGTCGATTTTATAATATAGTTTTATGTGGTTTTGAGAAAGCGATAATGTTCATTTTATAAATTTGTTCAATTTATTTTAATTTAGGTTAAAATGTGTAGTTTATATGAGGTTTAATAATATAATGCTTTTTATAAAATATTAATTAAGTATTATGTTATAATTTAACAATTATCCTAATTAGATTTTAGATTTTTTTTTATGTTTAATGTGAGATTGTTTATCCTGCATTTGAATATTTTTATCAGTTAGTTATGAATTCAAGCATGCGGCTTTATAAGGTGGTCCATGCATCATATACTTGTAATCTTGAATTTGAAGTAATATGCATCAATGGACAACACTTGATGCATAAAAAATTGTTTTTCTCAAATGCTTTATAATATAATATAGGTTTTTGTTATGCATCATTTTTATAATCTGTTTTCTTTCTTTTTTCAAACATTTTTTTTTTTTTACATTTTCTAACTAGTTTTTGTATGAAGTTGTTGTGGTTGTTTGATTGTTACACTATGTTCTTGCATTTGTGTAATTGTTTCAGAAAGAAGACAGAGAGCACTGGTGATGGTTGCAAACACTGCAATTGTAAGAAGAGCAAGTGCTTGAAACTGTAAGGCCTTGTTTGTTTTTTGGTTTTCAGCTCTTATTAACCACTTAGGTCTGATTCAGTCAGACACAAAACAATTCATCTCTTTTTAGAGCCTCTTAACTCTTAATGTTCTTTTATAAGTTGAGTGATAACCCAACCACTTAATTACCTCTTATTTCTGTTCACTATTGTTCTTTCAATTTCAATGTTTGGTTTAGCTCAGATGCACCCCGAATTTGCAAAAAATTCAAAACACGGATATTGTAGATCTGTAAGTTGGCTTTCCAGAACATCTTGAAACGCTTAAACCAGGGCTTCAGTGTGGTAGATTAGATATGATCATATGATTAGAACTCCACAGCCTCACAAATCTGCCAGCATCCTTCTTTTGTTTCTTTTTTTTCGTTACATCTTTTAATCATCGATGCTCACTTCAATTGACGTATTTAAGTTGAATATTTGAGGGATAAAATAGACAATTATACATGTTCAGACGTTTGTCAGTTTACAAAAACTCTTGTTGATTCAGATTTTGGACTTCAGCATCACTTCTTAAAAATTCAAAGTGAAATTAGACTTCAGACTTCAGCACCTCTCACCTAAGTGTATATCTAACGCTTGGCATTATTGATCTTTTATGCAATTGAGGTTTATAAAAAAAATTTCTTTGCAGCTATTGTGACTGCTTTGCTGCTGGAATCTATTGTGCCGGGCCTTGTTCTTGCCAAGGATGCTTCAACAGACCTGAATACGAAGATACAGTTCTTGAGACACGGCAACAAATAGAATCACGAAATCCACTTGCATTTGCTCCCAAGATCATTCAACGCCTTACGCAGCCTCCAATAAACCAGATTGTGGTATTTATATGATATTTAATCTTAAAATTCATTTTCTTTAAGATCAATTATAAGTAGTAGTAATTGTTATTGTCCACAGGAGGATGGAGATCAACAGACTCCACTTGCAGGAAGACACAAAAGGGGTTGCAACTGCAAGAAGTCCATGTGCTTGAAAAAGTACTGTGAGTGCTATCAGGTGTGTTCTTGTTAACATGGCCGGTTTCATGTCGAATGCCTCCTTTTTTGTCTCTTCTTATTCGGTTTTATTGTATAATAGGCTAATGTTGGATGCTCTGATGGATGTCGGTGTGAAGATTGTCAAAATATTTATGGCAAGAAAGGAGGTAACAAATATTTATTGAAATGTCAAAGGAGGTATCAGAGATATGCAACATAGTAAGGGTCTGTTTGGTTTGCAATAATGGAATGGATTTGGATTTCAAATCCAATCCCATCCCATGTTGGTTGCAAGATTGTCTGGAATTGAAATCCTAAGATTCATTTGAAATCCCTCAAACATAGGATTTTGAAATCCCAAAGGGGTGGCTAGGATTTAAAGGGATTTGTAAATAATATTTTTTTTAAATATGTTAAAAACATTTGTTTTCTAATAATGACTTAAATTAAAGGTAATTTTTAATAGTATTTAATGAACTTCCTTTTGTAGATAATGGAATTCAAATTCATTTCAATTCCTACAAACCAAACACACAAAAGGATTCCAAATCCTTCCAAATCCAAATCCTACATGAAATCCAAACTATTTCATTTCATCCCATTCCAACAAACCAAACGGACCCTAAGGGTTTGTTTGATTTGCAGAAGTGAAATGGATTTTGGGGATTTGGATTTCAAATCCATTCCAATCATGTGTTCAGTTTGTAGGATTTTCCGGATTTGAAATCCTAGGATTAAGAAATCCTTCAAACATGGGGTTTTGAAATCCCAAGAGGTGGGTTAGGATTTCAAAGGATTTTGTAGGATTTGTATATAATAAATGTTTTAAAATATGCTAAAAACATTTTTTTAATAATCACTTAAATAAAAGGTACTTTAGTTATTTTATAATTTTTAATGATTTTTTTATAATTAATGGAATTCAAATCCATTACAAATTCCTACATGAAATCCTATCCATTTCATTCCTAAAACCAAACGAACCTGAACTATTTGATCTAAGGCTCTATAACTGTTTATCCTGGAAAGTTCTGAACTGAAGCTATTAAACTTGTGATTGTCATGCATAGCAGTAAGTGGCGCACTTGGAGAAATGGGTATGGAAGCCTTTAATGAGAAAATACATGATTCATTCGACGACAAGCTCAAAATGGGTTCCATTAGGTCGAGATCCTCTCTTCCTGAATTTCAAAAACCTCACCGTTTGACTCCCCAGACGCCTTCGTTTCAATGTTCAAAGTAAGATGTTAATTAATAAATTTTGTGCGTTTGGTCGTGGAAAACTGTTTTAATTTTTTTAGAAAACGTTTTCAGAAAATGGAGTTGAGTTTTCATTTTCGGCTATCCATGAAGATTATAGAAAACGCTTTTGGTTGAAATGGTGGACTTTTTATTTTCCATTTTAAACAATCAGAAAAAAACGTTTATAAGTTTTTGTAAAACTGCTAAAATCAGTTTTGTAATTTACATAGAAGTTAGAAAACAATTGTTGTGGCCACCTGGAGTTGATTTCACAAGTCATGTATTCAATTTATGAAAAATTTACTTGCTCTTGCTTTCTTGTTTAGCCATGGAAACGATGCATCAAAAGCTCGAGTTTTACCTCGAGGATACGTTCCTTCTCCAGAATCCGAAAGCACTTTCTACCATTCTTACGTGAGCACCCCTAGATCTCCTAAAGATTCCGCTACCTTTGACATGATCACGGAAGCAAGTAACGTGAACAATGAAATGGTTCCATTTGGTCAAGAATTATATCCCAACGTCGAATTTACGGATGAATTCTCACCTGGATGCACAAACAGCGGTAATGCCACTGGTCAACTCACCTCAATGGGTGACTGGTCAAACAGTTCTCGACCTCGGTTACTACCTCCTGGCGGTGTGAACTTTTCTTCCCTTTCCTTCCGTGGCTCCTCGGTGACCCCCGTGACCCTGTTTGGAGGGGCAAAATTGTCAGACTCTCGACAAAAATCCATCGAGATCTACGATGATGACACACCCAATATGCTAAAATCCAATATGGTGAAAGTGACATCACCAAATAAGAAGCGGATTTCTCCTCCCAGAATCCGGTTGCATGAGCTTGGTTCAAACTCGCTGAAAAGTGGCAGGAAGTTTATATTGAAGGCGGTTCCGTCTTTCCCGCCTCTCACTCCGTGCGTTGATTTCAAAGACAACACGGGTCGGAGTTCGAATGATTCTCCTGCAGATAATGCCCTTTAAATGGATTTTAAGGTCAGTTATTGTGTTTAGATGTTTCTATGCATTTTGTAGAAGGGAAAAGCTCAAAAAAAAAAAAAAAAAAAACCAGCGACCTATCATGTTTTGAATGGTTAAGCCTGAATTATATTTTGGAACGAAAAAACTAAATTTCTCATTTTGAGTGATTAAGTCCTTGAATAATTTCTTTTGAATAAATAAATCATCAAACTTTCAAGAAGTTGATTACTTACATTTACATCATTATGATAAAATAAAAAAACTACGTGTAACCAACAAGAGAGTTTCAAAGCACAAATATAACTATATTAGTTTAAGTTAAATGGATGTAAGTAGCTAATTTCCAAAAGTTTGATGATTTATGATATTGAAAAAATGTTCAAGTACTTATTAATTCGAAATATGAAGTTTAATGATTTTTTCATTAAAAATGAGAAAGTTAAATGTTTTTTCATTCAAAAAAATAATTCAGACTTAATCATTCAAAATGGAATAGTTCGTTGGGTTTTTCTGAACTTTCTCTCGTAGAATCGAGGACTTAGGGCTGTTTGTTTACTCTTAGCAGTTCTTTAAGAGTCAGCCTCTAAATCATTAAGAGGTAAATCTTGTTTGGCAAAAAAAGAACTGCCTCTTAATGGTTCTAAAATCCTCTGAATGGTTTTGTATCTTGGGCCTCCCTTAACTATTAAGTGCCCTGATTTCATTCTCAACATATACCAAACAACCATATTTCATTTTGCACTATATAATAAGAGCCACTTAATCATTCTGACCACTTAATTTTCTAGCACCAAATCATTCAGCAACTTTTAAAGCCCCTTACGTTGCTTTTTCCTCTTCCAAATGGTTTTGTAGGTTAACTTTGAGGGTTTATCTTTCTGGGCACAGAACCATCATCCATACATGTCTTGATTGTGTGCGCGTTTTATCTGGAAGAAAAAACAAATCTCTGCTTGCTTAGAACTCGAGAAGTTGTCTATAACATAATGGCACTGCAACCAGACAATTTGCGGTCATGCAACTATACGAGACTAGTCTCAAAACGGTCTTTTTAATCCTTCTCCCACCCCTGAACTCGGATCTGCTATTTTTTTTGTAGTTCTGGTAACTATTGTTTGGATTGGTTATATTTTCTGGCTTTCCAGAGGTTGCCAAAATCCTGGTTATTTTTTGTTCTTTTTGCAGCTGAAATTGCAGTGTTCAATGAACAAAAAGCTAGTTAGTTTACTTGAATAGAAATCTTGCCAGTTTGGTGACATTTTTGCTAAGCATTGACAATGCCATCTATGAATTTATATTGGGATATTTTTGGGTATTGATGATCCATTTTTGACTTGTTGAATGTGAAAGGATTCACAATCCTATTCCAGCTATTTAAGCCTATCATGTTGAAGATTGTGTTTTGATCTTTCTGGATCCATCTAGATGGGATTTATTGGGTTTGTTTGGTATGATTTGCAAATTTTGGTTCAAATAGCGGCATGGTTTTGTTAAACTGAGATGAATGGAAAACTATGAGGCCATGACCAAGGAATAGGCTTGGTTTATATGGGTTTGAGATAGATCTGGTTGAAGGCTAACCAATCCGTTCTAAAACGAACTTAATTAGTTTTTAAAATATATAATATACGGCAAATGAACAACCAAAAAATGCATGCATCTTCCTCATATTTGGTAAAGTATGAAGGCTAGACATTTTAGAAGAGTGTGCTTTGCTATAAGCTGTTGTGATATTATTATGTCACATTTGTTAATGAACAAGAGGAGGAACAGAATAGTGCATGACCTTTCCTGTGGCTGGTAAGTATCGAGTCGAGTATAATGATACTCGAGCTTAACTCGCATCATTTACACCCTACCTGCATGAACAAAATTTGGTTTAACCACCAATTGACGGCCAAACCCATATATACACATGGTTTCCTCCAAAATTCGTTGGCAATCATAAAGGTGAGAATTCATAAAGGAAACTCAACAGATTCACAACGCGAATAGATAGTTGTATCTTCTAAACGAATGCTTGAATCTACACACGAGTATCTGTCGCAGGTCTCTATCTATACATCGTTAATCATCGATTCCAAGTTAGTATTCCTACTCTTCTTGATAAAATTTCGATATATAGACTATATACACACACAGTTTTTTTGCTTTTTTGTTTGATTTGTTCTACACGTTTTGCACACAAACATAAACATATATTTGTGAATTTCCAGTTCCATAACCAAGGCTCTAACAAAAATAAGGTTTATTGTTTATGAGATTATACGTTTGAGTCCTCTGTTATGTTAAAAACACAATAAACACATATAAAGATGCGTAGAAGAATAGCAAGAACCCAAGGATTTACGTGGTTCCCACGATCAGGGTAATTTTGGTTTGCAAACATTTTCTAAAAAGTTGGTAGAAAGCACGGACAATTCTCGAACTCGTGACCTTCCCTTGCATATCAAATCTGGTATGTTTATGCGAGAAAAATAATAATTTCATTTTATGGTGATCGCATTTTGTAAATTTGTTTGGGTTCGTTAAATAGAACCTAAGCAATCAGTCAATGTTGCTTGTAGGACGAAATTGACCATGATGCATTTGTCGTAAGAACTAATCGATGTGATTAGTGTCCATGTGATAATCCCATGTTAAAGTATATTTTTTTCTATAGTATATGCTTCTATGTCATCAATTATTTAGTTGACTTTGATCTATATCAACTTAGACAAAATATCATGTAAGAAAAAGAGTTAATGAGAAGCGTAAGAAGGGATTTTGATGATCAATACAAAGGGCTTGTAGTCCAGCAGCATTTGGAGTGTTTATAAGATGCCCCCTTCCCTTGTGGTTGTGGGTTCGGGATCCGTGGTGGACAGTGATATAGATTTAGTAGTAGGTCAGTTGGGTGTGTGTAATTTGCCATTAAAAAAAAGATCACTTTCTCACTCCTATATCTGAAATTTCGCTTCTCAAAGGAATCGATCCAGTGCACAGTACATCCCATTAGTCCCGATCTTCAATTAGAATCGATTAAAAGATGGAGATCTATTCTTTCTTTCTCACCAAAACTTCCTTTTTCATCATAGATGAGAAGGCAACCCAAAAGAGAGAAAGATTCGAATAAGAACAACCAGAAAAATGAATATAAAAGCAGCCAAATCATGTATATAAAGCTACATATGATTTTATACTAACAGTAAAAGAAAACTCTTGATCTAGTTAATCTCTATGTTTAAATAATAACAACTTCACGTGTTTTTCTTAGGAACTAATAAAAGGTTGGTGTCCATCTGATAATCGCATGTTGAAGTATAGATTTATTCTATAGTTTATGCTTTTATGTAATTAACCATGTAGTTGACTTTGATATATGTCAACTTAAACCTTTAAGAATGCAAAACATTTAGGGGAGTTTGGTTTGCAAAATTAGAACGACAAATTTCACCTACCAAATTCTATGTTGGTGTTTGGTTCACATAATGAAAACTAAAGAATCCTTTGAATTTCTTAAATCAAGGAATTTGCCATTCCAAATCATATCTCATGAATAAAAGCGGCTTTGACCGGTTCCTCCCTTTTAATAATTTCTACCCTCTCACGAATCACGTCAATCCTCCGTGATCACGTCCACCGTAACCGAAGATTAGTGGCTGAGATTGCTCCTCACGTTCTCTTAAATGGATATGCTTCTCGCATGCTCTCTCTCTCTCTCTCTCTCTATATATATATATATATACATACATAGAGGGAGGTTCATACAAGAACAACCTAATTTGCAAGAACAAATGAACCAAAGAAATCACATGTGATTTTGTGCTGCGATGGAAAAAGCGTGTGTAGGCCACGCTCCGACAAGGCGAGTGGGCATCCATGCACAAAATCACGTGTGATTTTGTTGGTTCCTTCATTCTTGCAATTTGGTTTTGTTCTTGTTTGAACCTAATTCTATATATATATATATAGAGAGAGAGAGAGAGATCTTCTTTTGTGAACTTTTTTTTATGTGAACTTGTGAACTTCGCCAAAACGACGATTATATGATGAAATTGGTTCTTGAAATTGTTTAATATGATGAAATTATATTATATGATACATTTTTTGTTGAAATTGTTTCATATTTCGATGGTTTTATGTGAAATCAAAAGGTTTCATTAAAATATATGAAACAGTTTCATAAGAATGGAAAAGTTACGTAATAAATACCGGAATATGAAACATTTTCATCAAAAAACGAATCATATAATATAATTTCATCATATTAAACAATTTCATGAACCAATTTCATTGATTTAACATATGAAGTTGTCGTTTTGCCTTTGAGTTCACAAGTGCGCACAAAACAAAAGGTCACAAAGAAAATCCCTCTGTGTATATATATATATAGGGGTGGGTTCAAATGTGAACCACTTTTTGGTTGTGAACGTGAGGACAACCGAGAGCGCGACACGTGGCGGATGACTAGGCGCCACGTCAAGTCCACGGCGGATGACTAGGCGCGATTCATGGGAGGGCATTGAATTAAAGAGGGGGACCACACTCAAAGCCGACACGTGTCGCGCTCTCGGTTGTCCTCACGTTCACAACCAAAAAGTGGTTCTCATTTGAACTTTCCTCTATATATATATATATATATAGGGGTGGGTTCAAATGTGAACCACACTTTGGTTGTGAACATGAGGACAAATGTGAGCCTTTGATCAAACTAAAGCTGATTAGATCAATGGTTAAAAGGGGCGGTGACATTTTTGAAAATAACATGAAAACTATGACCATGGCTCCAATAAAAAAAAAGCGTGTAGGGGTATAATGGTAATATTGATCTGATGCTTTAAAGTGAATTTTAGGTTTTCAAATCTGAAAAAACCCTCTTTCTTAAAACTTCCTTTCAAAGAAATCTCTCCATCTCTCTCTCTCTCTCTCTCTCTCTCTCTCTCTCTCTCTAAAAGCATGGATCCAAGATGATAATTTTCAAGCATTATTGAACAAAAAAATGTCTGAATCATACGAAAATCAAATGGATGATCTTCCTATAGCTTCAAGCTTCATTATAAGTAAGTATTATTGAAATTTCATAGTTTGTGTTCTTGATATATTTCATCAGATTAGGTTAGTTTGATTCGTTTTTGTTGATTGTTGTTTTACAAAAGTTGTTTGTAATCATAGTCAGAGCAACATATTCGATGATTAACAATTTTCATGATGATGTTAGATAATCGTTGTTTGAAATTGAAATTTTATGGTTTGTGTTCTTGAGATTTTTTATCAGATCTACTTGGTTTGATTTGTTTTTGATGATTCTTGCTTTTCAAAAGTTGATTGTAATCATAATTAGAACAACATATGCAAATTTTAACAATTTTCGTAATGATTTTGGAAAATCGTTGTATGAAAATTGAAACTTTATGGTTTGTGTTATTGTTCATCATGTGTTCTTGAACAAAAAGTTAATAAATATGAGTTTTGATCTATTTTCAGAGTGAAAAGGTTAATAAATCTAAGTTTTGAGTTAACAAAGCTATATATTCAGAATGAATAAAATTGTATATGTATGTTGATTGAAAATCTTTGTTATTCATTCTGGATGAAACTTTATATATAGATTGAATTATTTGTTATTCACTTTGAATAAAGTTTTTTATACTCAGACTGAATAAAACTTTAAAATGTATAATTAATAGAAATATTGCTTATATATGATTTTGAGCAATTACAACATATATATTCACTCTACAAATTTGCATAAACTATTAATTTAGACTGAATAATAATTGTTATTTGTACAAGTATACTTGTTTTTCAGGTTGAAGACTTATTATTTAAACTGAATAGTTATTAAATTTGTTAAAATAAACTTAACTTTAAGAACAATGTTTGTTATTCAGACTGAATAACAAGTCTTCTTTGAATAACAAGTAGAATTGTTATTCAACGTGAATAACAAGCATACTTGTTATTCAGTCTGAATAACAAGCATACTTGTTATTCAGTCTGAATAACATGCATACTTGTTATTCATTCTGAATAACAAGTAGATTTGTTAAAGAAAATTGTTATTCAATCTAAATAAAAAGTAGTTTTGTTATTCGGTCTGAATAACAAGTAGTCTTCATATTCGGTCCAAGACTTGTTATTCAGAATGAATAACAAGTAGAAAATGAATATTGATTAATCTTATTCAAAGTGAATAATATTATTCACTATGAATAAAATATATCATATTCAAAGTTAATACACTTTGATATGAATCACTTTATTTAGTTTACTAATTACAAAGATAAACAGGAACTTGTCAAATTACTTGATCAAGATATGGACGAGTTGTATGCAAACAATGCAGAACTAGAATTCAAAATGAATGAAGCACTGAAGATGTATCCGAATGAAAAATCATTAATAGATTGAAAAGAAGACTATCAAAAGCAGGTTTTATGTTGGTGAAGAAGAATTAAACAATTAGTATATGGTTTTTAAATAGTTGGTTTTAGGTATATGTATGTTTATTACATGATGTACAATATTGATTAATTAGTGAATGTATAATGACGTTTGTATTTTACAAATACGAAGATTAATTTTAGCGCATAATATAGTTGTGGATAATATTATTTTGTATTTAAATTGGCTAAATAAGATTGTTGTTTAATTCATTTTGAATATTATATATTTTTCGAAGTGAATATAATTTGCAGTAATGGAACTGAATAAAAAGACTAGCTAAAGAAAGATTTTTGCCTTTTGTATTATTCAATCTAAATAATCATATATTATTCAGTTTTAATAATTATTCAGAGTGATACAACTTGAATATAACATGTATTTTTATTCACTCTGAATAACATACAACAATTAAAATGAATATATCTTGCAGTAATGGGATTTGATTATTCAGTTTGAATAGTCATATATTATGAATTCTTCACTCTGAATACTCAATATTCAAAATGAAGATAACTTGAAATTAAAAATTGGGAATAAAACTTGTACTTTTATTCAGTATGAATATTGTGTATTACTTTGAGTGAATATAGCTTATCCTCATCATAACATTGACAGTGATATTAATTCAATATAACTTATGCTTTTATTCATTCTAAATATACAATATTCAGAGTAAATATAGGTTTTATTTATTTTGAATAACACTATTTCTTTCAAGGTGAATTAAATTAAAATGATTATAGTTTTTTCATGGCTTAATAAATAAAAGCTTTATTTAAAGTGAATAACAAATAATTCATTTTAAATATAAAGTTTTATTCAGAGTGAATAACAACTGATCAATATTTCTATTAAGCTTACATTTATAGTTTTATTCAATCTGAATAGAAAGCTTTATTCAAAGTGAATAACAAGTAATTTAGTCTGAATATAAAAGTTTTATTCAGAGTGAATAACAAGTAACTTCAATTAACATTTATATTAAACTTATATTTACAGTTTTATTCAGAATGAATAACAAGTTATTCTTAGCAACATTTCTATTAAGCTTATATTTATAGTTTTATTCAGTCTGAATATAAAGATTTATTCAAAGTGAATAACAAATAATTCTAAGTAACATTTATATTTTAATAATTTCATCTTCATCTTTGTCAGGATCTAAAATCTCTCTAATAACACAACTCAGATTGCTAAGAATCACTTGTATAAAAGTAAATCTTGACAAAGAATGAAACACAATGGAATGAACAAAAACTGTTTATATATATTGATTACAAACCAAAAGCCTCAATCTGATGATCACAGATCAATCACCAGACATGCACTACTTCTCTAATGCAGGGATTAAGAATCTTGAGGCTAAGAATTCTATGAACAATAATGATCAAAAGTTATATCAACTATACAAATCTACTCAGGCTATATACTACCAAGAATTACAGATGAGTATATCAAAACAGAATCAATTCAAACTCTATTGTTATCTGCAATCTCAGCATTATCTTCAATCCTTAGCTTGAGCCTGAAGTAATCTTCTCAATCTCGATCATTATCCACTCCAAAAACAACTTATCTTCTGCAGCAGTACTTTGAGTTATAAGCAGTAGAGTTGAAGAATTAGCAGCAGTTTCACCAACCTGCTGCTAGTTGAATCCAACAGTAGTTTGACTCTGCTGCTTAAACCCAACAATCTCCCCCTAACTTAACTTCTTTTAAGGAGTTAAGTTTTGGATTTGATTGAGTACTTTTCTCACTAGATCAGCTCCCATTTCAGAACTTATGCTGCAGCTCAAACCTTTCTCTATCATCTTTTGAAGCTTTACCAAACTGTGATTGTAGTCACCTTCCACCAAATAATATTCACAGTTTGATCCATCACAAACTACAGCATATACTCCACAGCTCTCATACAGCACCCATTGGTTAACTGTTTCAACTTCTTGAACAATCAAGTCTTGTACCCTGTTCACATCAAACAACATGCATAGCCACTCAAGGGCTTTCTTGATCTTGTCTACTATAGCATCCTCTACCTCTTCTTCATTCAGCACTTCTCCATACACAGCCATTCCATGCTCAAAGATTTCCTTCAAATTATCTCTTGAGCAATGTTCCAAAAGATCAGAAAAAGTTTTCCAGAAATCCTTGTATCCTCCATGCCTATCCAACTTGTAATACAGCCTATTACTTTGGCTGATTACCTCCCATTTTTCCACCTTCCCAAAAGGATTGTATGCTTCTTCTTCTTGAACAGCTTCACCAGTAATCCTTCTCTTCATTTCCTTCACCCTAGCCACATATTGATTTTCCAGCTCATTCAGCTTCAAGTACTTGTTGCTCTTCTTCAAAATTCCTTCTATTCTCAAGAGATTCATGTTGTATTCTCTTTCAAATAAATGGAATTCATCACTTCCATCTATGAGTCTGAGCATGACCACTTCAGACTTTGGATATACCTTCTAAAGGATTATCCCCAGTGCCCTTTGATTCATGTAAGATGGAGAATAAGTACGAACCAAGCTCTCCATTATCATCTTGACTGTGGTGTTCAGCTTTTGCATGCTCTTTCCAAAGAAATCTGCCCCATACAGTTCCAGTCCAACTTTGTTAAAGTCATCCAAATCCTTTCTTGTGCAAACAGAGATGAATTTGTCAAGATTGAAGTACACATCTTCTTTGCCATTTCTCCTAATCACCTTCAAATCATCCTTCTGGCCTGCTTTGACAGTTGTCCAATGAATGATTGTGTCATCAGCCTCTTCAACTATCTTTCTCTTCTTTGCTATTGGAGTCTTCTTGGCAATAGACTTCTTCCTCTTCATGGAAGACAGTTTTTCATTCATCTCTGCATCCTCCTTTTCATCCTGATCCAAAATCTCTTGGATCTTAGCCGCAGACAATTGTGTATTGACCTCTTCAGGAATTCTTGGAGCTGCTTTCTTCTTTGGCTCTTCAATCATTATTCCTTTTCCCTTTGGATCTGCTGTAGTTGTACTCTGCTGCTTAGGTTGTGTAGATACTGCTGCTGAACTTCCCACTTTTCTTGCATCTGCCATAAATCCTCTGTTTGGTAGGCCAACTAGCAGTACTTCTACAGCTTCCTTCTCCTTTTCCAACCTTTTTACAGTCTCAGCATCTTCTTTAGCAATCTGCTACTCAGCATCTTCTTTAGCAATCTGCTGCTCAATTACTTTCTCAACTTGCAATTCCTCCTGCTGTGCACTCTGCTGTTGTGCATCCTGCTGCTGTGTAGGTTGAGAACTCTCCCCCTTGGCTTGAGAACTCTCCCCCTTTGAGAAAGTAGATTGAGTAGCTTGAAAGGGATTTCTCTTCTTCTGAGCAATAAAAGAATATAACATTCTTCTGAGGATGGAAATCTGCATGTTTTGAGACATGATCTTGGAAGCTTGGATGGCCAATCTATTGTCATGCTCCTGCAACAGAGTATCTCCAGCCTGCATCAGTCTCTGCTGCACTTTGACAACCTTTTTCAAGTCAGCAATCATTGAAGCTTGGGATTTGGCCAGACTGAGTGCCTCAGAACAATCTGCTGCCAGTTTACTCAATGCCATCATCAATTCATCAGTAGTATATCTATCCTCACCATGTTCAGGGGTATCACCCACCTTAGATGGATCACTGGAAGAATTAGTAGTGGTCCTTTGCCTAGCAGAGGCACCAGCTACCCCCATGGTTTCTTGGCACCTGGGTCCTCTAGATGATTGCTCATCCTGAGTTGCCGTGGAGAAGGTCTTAGTTATGTTCAACCTGGCCTGCCCTGCACCTTGTACAAGAGCAGTAGGTTGAGCCTTACCATCCACATGCCCTTCCTGCTCCTTAGAGGGCACCTTCTGTGAGCTGGGAGAAACTCTGGGGGAATCCCTTTGTGGAAACTCCATTGGAGAGTGCTCCAATGAAGGGCTTAAAGGCTCAGGGATAGTGGCCATTGAGGAGGAAGGAACTCCTGAATGCCTTGTTGGACTTTTTGAGAGTGAGGGGGTGGGGGTTGATGAAGTAGGAATCTGAGGGATATTTTGAGTGGAAGATGTGGGTAGGAACTCAGAGGGTGTGCTTGATTGTGTTGGCTGCAAGCCTGAGTCCTCATCTTGTGAGTGGGTTACCCTCCTCATTGTAGGGAATAAGGGGGTAACAGATCCAAAGAAACCCTTGTTGGACTTTCTCAAAAATGCAAACATCTTAGAGGATGGATCAGTCCCCTTATAGATGTCCAAAGGAATAGCCAACCCTGGTAGTTCAGCATTGATGAAAGCTTGAATAAACCGAGGGTACAAAAATAGTTTCTTTGAAGTTTTGGGAAGAGGGGCTTTGATATGAGAGACAATATCATCAAAAAGCATCTTTGAAAAGTTAAAACGTTGGTTGTTAGCTAAACAGATCAAAGCATAAGCAATGGTACTGCTAAACTCATTCCAACTGGTGGACTTCTTTGAAATGGAGTGAATCAGGGTATGAACCAAAAACTTCCACCGAGGAGAGAATTTGGACTTGTCCAACTTCAAATTCCCAATGGTGCCTTCATACCCCATCATCTGAAGGTTTTCAAAAAGATCAGATATAGAGAAAGAAGTGATACCATTCAGATCATCTAAGTGAAGATGAGCCCTAATCTTGGCTTCTGTGATGAATAATCGACGACCTCCAACTTTGCTTGATATGGTTGGAACTCCATTTAGCTCTTCAGAAGTGGCATTTGTCCAAAACTGTTGCATATGACCCTTGTAAATCGTAGGGTTGATGGTAATAGCAGTAGCAATATGAGAGAATGTGAGAAAATCAATGATTTCATGAAAATCCTCATTATTGTCATCTTTCTTTAGATACGCCACCCGATTGTGTTCTTCTACAAAGTAAAAAGTTGCCATGAATGATTAGATTGAGTGAAATCGTGAGCAACAATGTAAGCAGTTAGGGTTTGAAAGCACAGAGAAGAAGAAGAGTATTGAAAGGCCGTTGAATGAAATGGCGGTTCATATGGTCCTTTTATACAACGGTTAGAAGCAGTAGGTTCAACGCGTGTCCAGCAGTAGAGACAAGTCCAGCAGTAGAGTTACTAAAAAGCAGTATTTTCTATGCTGTGAGCAGCAGAGTCACTTTTCCTTAAACAAAGCAGTAGGTTAATGAAATACAAAGATAAAACATTACATATGAGATAGTCTGAGGTAACAAGAGACATTATTCAGGATTGATCATTCCCACATTGGTGATAAGGAAGATAAATCTTCCTATATCAAAGGATTTTGTAAACAAATCAGCAAGCTGATAATCTGTGTGAACCTTTAATACCTGAATTAATTTCTTCTCATTACAATCTCTAATGAAATGAAACCTAATCTCAATATGTTTTGTTTTTGAATGCTTAACAGTGTTATTCACAATACTTATAACACTACTATTATCAATATAAATAGGAGTGTTAAGAAAGGTCAAACCATAGTCCAGCATTTGATTCTGTATCCACAAAAACTGTGAGCAGCAGCTAGCAGCTGCAATATACTTTGCTTCAGCAGTAGAAGTAGAAACAGATGTTTGTTTCTTACACTGCCAAGATACCAATCTTTAGCCTAGGAACTGACATCCTCTAGTTGTGGATTTTCTGTCCATGTTGGCACCTCCATAGTCACTATCTGTATAAGCAATCAAATCAAAAGGTGAGTCATGAGGATACCACAATCCAAATTTAGAATGTCCCTTTAGGTATCTAAAGATCCTTTTTACTGCTTGTAAGTGAGAATCCTTAGGCTGCACTTGAAACCTTGCACACACACACACACAGCAAACATTATATCAGGTCTAGAAGCAGTTAAATACATTTAAGAACCTATCATAGACCTATAATGATGCACATCAACTTCCTGTCCTTCTGGATCCACAGTAAGGTGTTTATGTGTCTCCATGGGTGTGCTTGCTGGTTTTACATCTGAAAATCCAAATTTGTGCAAAATGTCCTTCACATATTTGGATTGATGTATGAAGATGCCATCCTCCTTTTGTGCAACCTGTAGTCCAAGAAAGAAAGTTAATTCTCCCATGGCACTCATCTTGAACTTTTTATGCATAAGATCTTCAAATTCCTTGCACATGCTTGATTTAGTAGATCCAAAAATGATGTCATCTACATAAATCTGAACCAATAAAATCTCCTGCTTCTCTCTCTTGATGAACAGAGTTTTGTCAATGACTCCTCTGGTAAAATCATTCTCCAACAGGTATGTGGACAAAGTGTCATACCATGCCCTTGGAGCCTGATGTAAACCATAGAGTGCCTTGTTGAGTTTGTAAACTCTGTCAGGATATCTTGGGTCTTCAAATCCTGGTGGTTGGCATACATAAACTTCTTCTTCTATCTTTCCATACAGAAAAGCACTTTTTACATCCATTTGATACACCTTGAAGTTTTTGAATGAAGCATAGGCTAGAAATAGCCTTATTGCTTCAATTCTTGCAACTGGAGCAAAAACTTCATCATAATCAATGCCTTCCTCTTGTGTATAGCCTTGTGCCACCAATCTAGCTTTGTTTTTGATGACTATCCCTCTTTCATCCTTCTTATTTCTGAAGATCCATTTGGTTCCAATTGCCCTGTGACCACTGGGCAAATCCACCAAATCCCATACATGTTGAAGAACAAATTGTAGCAGTTCTTCCTGCATTGCCTCTATCCAGCTTGGATCTTTCATTGCATCATGAGCTTTCTTTGGTTCCTCCTGTGACAGAAAACAAGAAATCAGACTCAAATGAGAACTTGAAGTTACTGTTTGCTTACTCTTGTGTCTAGTAAGCATTGGAGACTGCACATCTCCAATCACCAGTGTAGTGGGATGGTTCTTTTGAGTTCTAGTATGATAAGGTGCTTCTTCCTGTAATGAATCACTCAAGTTTGTGTCTGCTTGTTCAGGAGTAGATTCATCTTCTTGTGAAGACTGAGGTTGAGACAAAGTCTCAACTGTCTGATCACCTGCCTGGGGTGTGATATCACCTTCTCCTTGATCATCATTTGTGCAAAACTCAGCAGGGTCAATGGTTGGAATGGGAAGCATCACAAATTGAGGCTGTACCTCTGATACCTGTTGTGTACTAGATCCTGTGCAATACTGTTCACTAGTTTTAAAAGAATTAGTGAAAGAATCAATATCAAACAACCAATTAGGACCAGTACCTTGATCATTTGGAGTGTGTTCATTACACTTCACATTTTCACTCTCCTCAATGATTCTGGTAACAGAATTAAAAACTCTGTAACCTTTGCACTGAGTTGCATAACCAACTAGAAATCCTTCTTCTGATTTGCTGTCAAACTTACCTAATTGAGATTTGGTATTGTGGATAGTACAAGGGCATCCAAAAGGTTTGA
Organism: Centaurea solstitialis; assembly: GCA_030169165.1. NCBI lineage: Eukaryota > Viridiplantae > Streptophyta > Magnoliopsida > Asterales > Asteraceae > Centaurea > Centaurea solstitialis. Next base: position 9,712,186 of record CM058044.1, on the reverse strand, counting down.
AAAATCCAATAAATGGTTTCTTCTTTTTGAAAATCTCATAAGGTGTTTTCCCTTGTGATTTGACAACCTGAGTTCTATTTTGCACATAACAAGCTGTGTTTACAGCCTTTGCCCAAAAGGTGATTGGTAATTTTGAATCAGCCAATAGAGATCTGGCAGCCTCAATTAGAGTCCTGTTCCTCCTCTCAGCAACACCATTGTGTTGAGGAGTCCTAGGAGCACTATATTGCTTCTCAATACCTTTCTCATCACAAAAGAGTTGATATCAGAATTCTTGAATTCTGTACCATTATCAGATCTGATGACTTTGACTTTTAGATTAGACTGGTTTTCTACTCTAGTGACAAAAGATTTGATCAGTCCACTTGTCTCATCTTTTGTTTTTAGTAAGTAAACCCAGGTAAATCTGGAGAAGTCATCAACAATAACAAGGCAATAGGATTTCTTTCCAATGCTCATCACATTGGTTGGTCCAAAAAGATCCATATGAATCAACTGAAGAGGTGAAGATATGCTGTTTACTTCCTTAGACTTATGAGAAGATTTGTGTTGTTTTCCTTTGAGACATGCAACACAGTTGTCATTACAGAAAAATTCCTTTCTAGGTAAACCTCTAACAAGATTATTTTTGACCAGTTTGTTCATATTTTTAAAATTCATATGACACATCCTTCTGTGCCATAAGTTTGATTCATCATGAGAAGCTTTTGAGAACAAACAGTTCAAAGATTGATTAGAAGGAATTCTCTCCAAGTCTAAGCAGTAGACATTGTCTTTTCTAGGGGTTCTCAACAAGACAAGATTTTCATCAATTTTGAACCCTGGGGCTAGAATAAGGCATTCTGAATCAGTAAAGAACACTCCAAATTTCTTATCACATACCTGGGAGACACTCAACAGGTTGTATCTCAGCTGCTCAACATAAAACACATCTTCAAAGGACATTTTATCCTTTGAAATCTTACCTTTACCCTTGATTTTACCTCCTTTGGGATTATCTCCAAATGCAACATGTCCACCTTCAAAGTGTTTAAAGTTCTGAAGTATGAACTTGTTGCCAGTCATGTGCCTAGAACAACCACTGTCAATATGCCAAATGCTTTTTCCAAACTGTTGGTTGTCCTGCACATGAGGTAAAAAGATTAGTTTCTGGATGGAACCCAAGCCAAAATGATCTTGGGTTCTCCCTTATCATTGATATAATTGACTTCTGTAAGTCTGTTGAGTTTCAAGAGATAATCAGTGCTGGGAATTTCATGACTTGAGTACTTAGACATCAAAATAGGTGTGTGTGCATATCTTTTCAAAATAGTCTTCAAAGCAGCTGAATGATTTGAGTTAGTACTGTTAGCAGTAGGAATACTACTAGCAGTACCTTTCTTTGATTCTGCTGCTTTTGGCATCCATACCTGTTTAACAGTAGGTTCAGACTTTGAAGTACTTTTAGCAGTAGAATTACCACTGGCAGTACTTTTCTGTGACTCTACTGCTTTTGGTACCCACACCCTTTTGACAGTAGAATTAGACTTTGGCATTCTTGAGAAAGATGATTTAGTTTTTGCCAATCTAATTACTTTGGGGTTTTTCATGTTTAAGTACTTGTCATGACCAGCTTTATCAGAAGAGTTTTCTTTTGAAGAATTTTGTCTATTGGTTCTGAAAGATCCAACAAACTTGTTTTTAGTAAAAGCTCTCTGATTCACTGGATTAAAGTAGCAATGTTTGGCCAAATGATTTGGATTACAGCATATGAAACAAGGTTTTGGTTTGTTGATTTTATTCAAATCAATCCCATGTTTTTGTGCCCATTGCTGATTCCAGTTTCTTTGATTACCTCTTTTAACTTCTTTTTCTTTCTTCTTTGAAGTACCCTCTTGAGATTTAACCTTAGGTTCTGTGTTGCAGTCCTTTTGAAGATTCTGTTCAGGCTTAGTATCAGGCTTATGAGGGTCATCCTTTTTGAATTCAGAGTCATTCAACAAAGGATCTACTTCAAGAGCAGCTTTGGGAAGATCAGATTTATCTAACCTATCTAGGATATCAGTGGTTGGTGGAATGTAGTTGTTGTTGTATGGAGGTGGTGTGTTATGATATCCTATTCCCTTTTTGAGATCATCATGAACCTGAGACTTTAAGAGTTCATCCAAGGCTTTTGATGACTTAGAATATTTTTCCAAATTTTCATTAGCCTTATTCAGATCCTCTCTAGTCTTTTCTAGTTCTGATGAAATTCTAGAAATTTTCAATTCAAGCTCTTTCTTTTCCCAATTCCAGTAGTTTAAGTCATAACCATACTGGACCTCATTAGCCTGATAAGCTTTAATTTGATCTTCTAGATTAGCTATAACCAAAGAGGACTCTCTCCTACTTAGTTCTAGCTTCTTGATACTATCACACATAACCTGGTTATGATCTCTATACTTCCTTACAGTTTCAAGACAAGATGAAGAACAAAGTTTAGATTTTACCTCTTGAGGAATCTCAGAAATTGGTTCTTCTTTGATCTCAGCCATGAAAGCTTGATTCTGCACTTGATCTTCAGCCTGGTCGCTCCAGTCAAATCCAGCTCCTTCTTGTGATACCAGGGCTTGTGAGGATCCTGAATTAGGATTTCTGTTGTTGTTTGCCCTGTTTGAGCTGAAGTGATGCTGCTGTTGATTGTGCACATTCTGGTTCTGCTGCTGTTGACTAAACTGCTGCTGACTGTGCTGCAGTGGATTCTGCTGCTGGTTCTGCTGGTTCTGCTGCTGATTATTCTGCTGGCTCTGCTGCTGGTTGTTGTAGCTTCCTCTGCACTCACGAGCAAAGTGTCCCAATACATGACACTTATAACATTCCACCTTGGACTTATCAAATCCAAGCCTGTCATCTTTTCTCATTCCAAAGTTTCTCCTGCCAGTTCTTCTCATGAACCTGTTTACCCTTACAGTTATCATGGCCATCTGCCATTTGAGATCCATCTCCTCCAAATCATCAGCATGGATCTGATCAAGATCTTCATTCACCAATGGTACACCAGCATGACCGGAGAAAAGAGCTTCCATTACAGAATCTCCTTCTGTCTCTTGCTTTGAGATAGGTGTACTGGAATTGGATTCTCCATTGGTGATAGATTCTCCACCTGAGAAAAGTGCTGTATTATGAGAATAGCCAACAGGTTTCTTCTTGGCTTCAACTTCTGCTTCAAAAACCCTCAGATCATTATACAGATCATCAAGTTCTTTGTCTTCCAGATTATCACTCTGTCTAAAAGGAACAGTGTAGATAACCCATTCTTCTCCAAGAGATCTCAAAAACTTTCTATTGAGATCATCATTATCCATCTTTACTCCAACAGTGGCTAGCTCTCCTATGAGTTTATTAAATCTGTCAAAGGTTTGAGTCATAGACTCATTCTTTGAAGACATAAAGTTCTCATATTGTTGTTTAAGAACAGCCTTCTGATTCCTCTTAGAACTCTTTGATCCAGCAAATCTCTTTTCTAGTGCTTCCCATAAAACTTTGGCATTCTCACATGTGGCAAACTGATGTTGGTATTCATTGGGAATAGCCAATAAGAGAGTACTTAGGGCTTTCATCTCAGACTGCCTTGTTTTTCTTTCTGCATCAGTTCTTGGTGGAGGCACAACTCCTCCTTCTCCTGCTTCTCTTCTGATAGGACCATTCTCAACAATGTCCCACATAGAATAATCAGTGAGCAGCATATACTGCTTGATTCTTAGTTTCCACATGTCAAACTCAGTGGGCTTGAGCATGGGAACCTTTGAAACCATCATACTCTCCATTCCTTCCATTGTGTTAATCAGATCTGAGTTTCTAGCTCTGATACCACTTGTCAGGATCTAAAATCTCTCTAATAACACAACTCAGATTGCTAAGAATCACTTGTATAAAAGTAAATCTTGACAAAGAATGAAACACAATGGAATGAACAAAAACTGTTTATATATATTGATTACAAACCAAAAGCCTCAATCTGATGATCACAGATCAATCACCAGACATGCACTACTTCTCTAATGCAGGGATTAAGAATCTTGAGGCTAAGAATTCTATGAACAATAATGATCAAAAGTTATATCAACTATACAAATCTACTCAGGCTATATACTACCAAGAATTACAGATGAATATATCAAAACAGAATCAATTCAAACTCTATTGTTATCTGCAATCTCAGCATTATCTTCAATCCTTAGCTTGAGCCTGAAGTAATCTTCTCAATCTCGATCATTATCCACTCCAAAAACAACTTATCTTCTACAGCAGTACTTTGAGTTATAAGCAGTAGAGTTGAAGACTTAGCAGCAGTTTCACCAACCTGCTGCTAGTTGAATCCAGCAGTAGTTTGACTCTGCTGCTTAAACCCAACAATCTTCAACAAAATTCATCTTCAAGAATCAAAAATCAATTCATCTTTATCTTCAAGAGCCAAATGGTGCCAAAATTCCATTTCTCCATGTTTTTTAATTCAAATACAAGAAAAACAATTAAACACAACCAAAATAGATCAAACATAGATTTATTAACTTTTTGTTCAATAACATATGATGAACATTCAAAAACACAAACCATAAAAATTTCAATTTTCAAACAACGATTTTCTAAAATCATTATGAAAATTGTTGAAATTCGGATTTGTAGCTCTACTTATGATTACAAACAACTTTTGAAAAGCAACAATCACCAAAAACGAATACAAATAACCTAATCTGATGAATAATCTCAAGAACACAAACCCTAGAATTTCAATTTTCCAAAATCAACACGAAAATTGTTAAGCTTTGGATATGTTGCTCTAATCATAACTACAAACAAGTTTTATAAAGTAACAATCACAAAAAACGAGTCAAACTAACCTAATTTGATGAAAAATATCAAGAACAAAGTTTATAATTTCAATTTTCAAAATTCAGAAATCAAAATTTTGATTTAATGCGATGTAGATGCATGAAATCAACTGGAGAGATGAAGAAATCACTTGGAGAGAGATGAAGAAATCACCATTGATGGATGTGTTGATACCAGAGATGGAGTAGAGATGTCAATGGTGGGTGTGGTACCTAATGTATACGTTTGAACATAGAAAAGAAAAGGAGCCAGATTTGACCAAAATACCCCCAATCCATATTAGTAAGCTGACTTTAAATTTGGCTAAGATTAAGGGTTGAGATTTGTCCTCATGTTCACAACCAAAATTGAGTTCACATTTGAACTTTCCTCTATATATATATATATATATATATATATATATCTACGGTCAGGTTCAAATGTGAACTCAATTTTGGTTGTGAACGTGAGGCGAATCTCAGCCACACATCTTCGGTAATGGTGGACGCGATTTATGGGACGGTGGAGATTATTAAAGGGGGGAGGGGGACCGGTCAAAGCCGCTTTTATTGACTGGATGAGTGGTTGAGAGTCGTCCTCATGTTCACAACCAAAACTGAGTTCACATTTGAACTTTGCTCTCTCTCTCTCTCTCTCTCTATCTCTCTCTCTCCTCTCTCTCTCTCTCTATATATATATATCAAATCATATATATAACAAAAATAAAATAGTTTAAAGTGGTTCGGCCTTTGGGAAACCACGCATCTTCGGTTCGGTTTTTTCTGATCGAGATGGAAATCAAAACCGAAATCGAACCGGTTTCGGTTCGGTTCAATTCGATTCGGTTTTTTTCCCGGCTGAGATGGAAACCAAAACTGAAATCGAACCGATTTCAGTTTTCGACTCGAATCGGCTCGACTTTTTTCGGTTGAGATGGAAACCAAAAATGAAATCGAACCGATTTCGGTTTCAACTTGGCTCGATTTTTCTCTGCTGAAATGGAAACCAAAACCGAAATAGAACCGATTTCGGTTTTCGGCCAAGTTTGGTTTTTTCTGGTTGAGATGGAAACCATAACCGATATCGAACCGATTTTGGTTTTTGACTCGGTTTGGTTTTTTTCAATCGAGATGGAAACCAAAACTTAAACCGAACCGTTTTCGATGTTGGATTCGTTTTTTTTTCCGGTTTCGGTTCAATTTAGGTTTTTCCTCACCCTACTTTTCACAATTTAATTCCAATTCCGATTCCATCCAACCAAACACGACCAAAATGTGGTCAAATTCCAATTACATTCCTTCAAAGTCAAATTTTTTGATGAATTCCAATTTCACCGAATTCCATTCTGCAAACCAAACGCTAGCTAAGAATATCTTGTGATTATCAGCCGGTTGGTCTTCTGGCCCAAAGTATACGGATAAATCCAAACACCTGTAACCCTATCTATGGCCAACGTCGGGACCCTACTATCCAATCTACTCTGGTCTAAGGATTGCTTACCACGTCAACGAAGCGAAAGGTAAGAGAGGTTGATTATCAAAATGGAGTCTATTTATTAATTGTCAGATAATAAATACACCCAACCAACGAATTCAAGTAGCCATAGTTAAAACCATAGATAAGAATGACAAGACAAACATTCAAAAGTCATAGATCTCATTAAATAAAATATAAAAACCAAATCATCCTACAAGTTCATCAAACCATACTGAATACTCAAAACATTACTAGCCACAAAACATGATTATAACTAGAATCAAGCAAGTATCTGAACACGTTAAGCAGACCGTGCAACAATCAAAGATAGGGCGCTAGCAAGATGATTCCGGGTGTAGACCGGTGGTGTATCGTTGTGTTTAAGCACATTCTACAATTGTAGGCTCATACGCTATCATCCTCTATCCTTGGATTCTGATGTTAAAATCAGATGTTGTATATTAAAAGACTAGGTTAAAGGTTGTATTTAAAGGCAGATGCAGCGCACCTCGCGATTGTGAGGTTAGCTTTCGCGACGTGAGGTCTAGAAAGCTTTCTCAAAATAGAAAATTCTGAATATTCTAGAAGCTTCCAATCCTTATTGACATATTTCGTGATGCCATTGTAACATCCCAATTTCCAAAAACATTCTTTGATATAAAGTAACCAAGATTCCCTTAACAAGCGGAAGCTCGTCCAAATTTACATCCAAAACAAACAAGTTGAAACTTTAAACCATAAACCAACTCGGAACTTAAAAGTAAAAGTTTACGAAAAATGATAGAAATCTAGTTTAGAAACATGAAAGAGTTCATCATTAATGCCAAACATGTCCTCTCAACTATCTTGACTGAACCGCGGTCCCGGAGCCTCAAACGGTGGCCTTCTCCTTTCCCTTATGGGAAGTACCTGCCACTAAAAGATAAAACAACAACGGGGTAAGCATAAAGCTTAGTGAGCACACACATAACCACTTACCATCATGCAACACAATCACTTTACATAGCAATTAACATAACATGCAATCTCCAACCTTCCCTACGGCTCAACGCCATTAAGGAAGAAAATATGACACTGGTACCAGGCCTCTCCAAATTCCCTAGGGGTATTACTACCACCATAGGTACTCTCCCAAGTCCCCGAAGGAACACATCACATAATCACATGCAAATATAACCATGCACACATAACAATAAGAGTTAAGTGAGGTACTCACCTGTCAATTGCTAGCAATCAAGACTCTCCACAAGCTAAAACGATCACTCGTAAACACCTAGGCAAGCATAGAAACATAACTCATCAACTTAGTCCAAAAAGGACCACTCGACACTCCATACCGAAAAGCTAGCCTTAGACATAGCTAGGCTAGTCCAACTGACCCCAAACTCTAGGCCTCATCCTCTCATAACCACCCTAACATGATCCCATAGTCCAATCTCCGAAAAGAAGAAAATAAAATTTTGAAAACGGGCAGAGAGTTGCGCGGCCTGCTCCCGCGACCTCAAGTCGCGGGGCCAGGTCGCGGGCTTTCCAGCCTACACTCTCTCTCGCGACCTGCCTCGAATTCTGTGCCAAAAACCCAGATTTTCATACCAAACACATCAACACATGATTTCTTAACATCTAGGGTCGATATCTAACAAATACATGCAAGTAATTCGACCCTAGAACCTCCCAATTACATCAATTTGATAATCCAAGGATCATCAATTCACACCCAACCCTAACCATCACAATACTTCAAATTAAACTACCAAAAGACATCTAATCAACACAAAGTTCTTACCTTAAGCGCAATTGGTGTGAATGCTAACACACTCAAGCCAATACCAGTCTCAATTTCACCCTTGCCTGCCTTCCTCTAGTCGTTCTCTATCTCCCTCTCCCGTACGATTTTCTGAAAACTGCCTAGAGAAACTGTAGGGTTCTCTTTTCTATACACTCCCCTCCTTCACCCTTGTACTTACATAAATCACACTTAAGCCCTTCAACTCCTAAAACATGACAAATAAACACTTAAACCACCTAATTCAAGTTTTAAGGGAAAAGTAAGAACGGGTGTTACAACTCTCCCCCACTTACCGGGATTTCGTCCCCGAAATCGCCTAGGCTTGGAACAACTCAGGGTGATTCCTCCGCATCTCATCTTCGGGCTCCCACGTCCACTCTGAACCTTTCCGGTGCTCCCATTGGACCTTAATGATCCCTACTTCTTTGTTTCTTAGTGTCTTGGTCTTTTTCTCCAAGACAGCTATCGGTTTCTCCACATAATTAAGCCGCTCATCCACCACAATGTCCTCCAACGGTACTAAAGCCGATTCATCCGCTAAACACTTCCGAAGCTGGGACACATGGAAGGTGTCGTGTATCTGACTGAGCTCTGGCGGTAGCTCAAGTCGATACGCAACCCTCCCGACACGAGCTACTATCTCAAACGGTCCAATGAATCTTGGACCTAACTTCCCTCGCTTCCTGAACCGTATCACCCCTTTCCATGGCGATACCTTCAGAAGCACTTTGTCCCCCACACTAAACTCCATATCTGACCGTCTCTTATCTGCATAACTTTTCTGGCGACTTTGAGCTGCCTTCAGCCGCTCACGAATCTGCTGAATGCTCTCAGTCGTCCTCTGAACAATCTCCGTACTCCCCAACTCCCTCTGGCCAACCTCTCCCCAACAAATAGGAGTTCTGCACCTCCTCCCATACAACATCTCGTAGGGAGGCATGCCGATACTGGCATGGAAGCTGTTATTGTCAGAGAATTCAACCAAGGGAAGATGAGATTCCCAACTACCTCCAAAATCCAAAACACATGCCCGAAGCATATCTTCGAGAGTCCTTATAGTCCTCTCGCTCTGACCATCTGTCTGAGGGTGGAAAGCCGTGCTGAACTGAAGCTTAGTACCCAACTCCTCATGAAATCTGCTCCAAAAGCATGAGGTGAACCGAACGTCTCGGTCCGAGATCACTGTCACCGGCACCCCGTGCCTCGCCACTATCTCCCGGACATAGATGTCCGCTAACATCTCTGAAGAAGAGGCCTCACGTATCGCGATGAAGTGGGTACTCTTCGTCAGTCGGTCAACCACCACCCAAATTGCGTCATGCTTCCTAACCGTCCTTGGTAGCCCGGTAACCAAGTCCATGGTCACGTGCTCCCATTTCCAGTCGGGTATCTCCAAAGGTTGAAGTTTCCCGTGTGGCTTCTGATGCTCCGCCTTAACCCTTAAGCACGTCAAACACTTCTCCACATACTTAGCCACATCCCTCTTCATGCCTGGCCACGAATAATCGGTCCTCAAGTCACGGTACATTTTGGTGGCACCGGGATGGATTGAGAACTTCGACTTGTGGGCCTCATCCAAAAGTGTCTGTCTCGCCTCGCACGAGACTGGAACCCACACTCGACCGTATCGAGTCAACAATCCTCGACTGTCGGCCGCCAACTGATCCACTTGACCCTTTATCCTCTCCCTTTTCTGATTATCATCCTCAATAGCCTCCACTTGAGATTGACGTATCAACTCTATCAATGAAGTTGACACGGTCAACCTCGTGCACGGTACTCGAAGCATTAACATACTCCCCTTCCGACTCAAGGCATCCGCCACTACATTCGCCTTTCCCGGGTGATAGAGGATTTCACAATCGTAGTCATTTACCACCTCTAGCCACCTCCGCTGCCTCATGTTGAGGTTCTGCTGATCCATAAAATAACGGAGACTCTTGTGATCCGTATAAATGGTACAGTGAACCCCATACAAGTAGTGTCGTAACTTAAGTGCGAACACCACCGCAGCCAACTCCAAATCATGGGTTGGGTAGTTTACCTCATGCGTCTTTAACTGACGAGACGCATAGGCAATCACCCGCCCCTTCTGCATAAGGACGCAGCCTAACCCGTGATATGAGGCATCACAGTAGACTGTCAGGTCCTCTACTCCCTCCGGTAAGGTCAAAACCGGAGCCTCACACAACTTCCTCCTCAACGTATCGAAAGCTGCCTCTTGCTCCTCACCCCAAACAAAGCGCTCACTCTTCCTCGTCAATCTAGTCAACGGAACAGCTATCTTGGAGAAGTCCTGGATAAACCGGCGGTAGTAACCGGCCAATCCAAGGAAACTCCTAACCTCCGTGGGAGTCTTCGGTGTCTCCCACTTCATCACCGCCTCCACTTTCGCTGGATCTACCTTTATGCCTTCTCGGTTTACAAGATGCCCCAGAAATTGGACTTCTTGTAACCAGAAGTCACATTTGGAGAATTTCGCGTACAACTTCTCCTTACGCAAAACCTCCAACACTTCTCGCAAATGCTCCACATGCTCCTCCTTCGATTTGGAGTAGATCAGTATATCGTCTATGAAAACGATCACTGACCTGTCCAACATCGGTCTGCAAACTCTGTTCATCAGATCCATGAACGCCGCCGGTGCGTTCGTCAAGCCGAAGGGCATCACGATAAACTCATAGTGCCCATATCTGGTCCAGAAAGCTGTCTTGTGCACATCCTCCTCCCGAACTTTCAGCTGATGGTACCCCGAACGAAGATCTATCTTCGAGAACCAAGCGGCTCCCTGAAGCTGATCGAAGAGATCATCAATCCTCGGAAGTGGGTATCTGTTCTTCACCGTGAGCTTATTGAGCTCCCGGTAGTCGATACACATCTGCATCGACCCGTCCTTCTTCTTGACAAACAGGATTGGGGCTCCCCAAGGTGAGGTGCTCGGGCGGATGAACCCCTTATCCAACAGCTCCTCCAACTGCTTTGATAGCTCTTGCATCTCCGGTGGTGCTAACCGATACGGGGCCTTTGCTATCGGTGCCGCCCCCGGAACAAGGTCTATCCGAAAATCCACCTGCCTCTCGGGTGGGACGCCAGGCAAGTCATCCGGGAATACATCCGGATACTCGCTGACCACCGGTACATCTGCAACTGTCTTCTTCCTTGCTTCTTCGCGACTGTCGACCACATACGCCAAGAAGCTATGCCCTCCATGAAGAACATGCTTCCTAGCCTTAGCTAACGTACACAACTTCGGTAATTTCTTCCGTCTTTCACTCAGGATAGTTAATTCTCCCCCACTTGGGTTCCGAATCACCACCCACTCGTTCTCGCAATCAATGTGACCTCCATTCCGACCAAACCAATCTACTCCTACGACTACATTGATCTCCCTCATAGGAATTGGGATGAGATCAATTCTGAACTTGACTCCAAAAATCTCTATTATACTGTTTCTATACACATGCTTACATAACCGCTACTTCTCAGCTGCTATCTCTACTTCTAGCGGACTGTCTAATCTACCCTTTACATGCATGAAATTCTTACAAAAAGCATAGGACACAAATGACTTGCTAGCTCCCGAATCAAATAACACAAGAGCAGGTACAGAGTTGACAGGGAAAGTACCTGTCACCACGTCCGACTCCTCCCTGGCCTCCTCAGCCGTCAACTGAAACACCCTAGCGCGAGTCCTCGGTGCCTCTGCCTTCTTACCTGATCTCTCCGTCTTTACTGGCGCTACCCCCGACGTCTGAGTTGCCCCATCAGACTGAGGGCACTCATTTGCTACATGACCCGGTCGGAAGCATTTGAAACATAGCCTCATGGTCACCTTGCAATCCTTGCTAAAATGGCCCGGTTGCCCGCATTTGAAGCAGGTTCCTGACCCCATCCGACACTCCCCCAAGTGATGACGTCCACATTTAGGCAGTTCGGAAACTCCTTCTTCACCACTACCCTAGGCTCTGTCGGTTTGAACTTCTTCGCCGGCTGAGTCTGCGTCTGAGCTGTCTCTGCTTTCTTCCTCTTACTCTGCCTCTCGAGCTCTAGCTCCCGAATCCTAGCCACCTCGTGCATGCGATGGAAGGTCTTGCACTCTGACATCACCACAAATTCCCGAATCTCAGGTTTCAGAACCTCCACATAGCGAGACATCTTCATTCGCTCACTTGCCACGTATTCAGGGCAAAAGAGCGAACGCTCCAGAAATAGATCGGTGATTTCATTCACCGTCTCAGTCGTCTGCTTCATAGCCAGGAATTCCCCAGTCAGCCGCTCTACCTTCACCTGAGGCACGTACTGCTCCTTGAATAGTTCCTTGAACTGTTCCCAGGTCATAGCAGCAATCTGCTCCGGAGTCCGCGTCCGGTTGATCAAGTTCCACCAATCCTTTGCCGCCTTTCTCAACAGGTTCGAAGCATAACGAACCTTCATCTCCTCTGAACATGAACTGGTGAGGAAAGCTCCCTCCACCTCAGATATCCAGCGAGAGCTGGCCACCGGGTCCTTCTGCCCGTTAAACTGTGGTGGCTGACAAGCCGAGAAGTCCTTGTACGTAGTGACCCTCGACTGTCCTCCACCAGACCCTCCAGAACCACCAGGCCTAGTGGCCACGGCTGCCTCCACTTGACTGCGCATCTCGTTTGTCAACTCCTCCTTCATTTGGGCGAAATAGCCCGGAAGCATTTCATGCAATGCCTCCCCCACCTCCGCTGCTATCATTTCCCTCAGATTAGGGATCTCCTGATCTCCCACTGCAGCTGCCTTCTTGGTGTTCTTTGCTGGTCTCCCCATACTGATTCATAAAACACATAACTTTTAAATACCACAGAACTCTCCCTCCCATCCCATGTTAGCTCGAGCCAATGGCTCTAACTTCATATCTCCCCTCTCTACATGCTCCTTAGGGGTCTCCTAGACACTCGATGGACACACACGTGGGTCCTATCATGCCACTACCCCTTCCCAACAACATCGTTGGTTCATAGAACTCTTGTAACTATGTCAATTCCCAACATGTACAGTGTATTTGCAATGATATGGGCCCTTATACCATTGTAACTACACCCTACATGCCTAGCCTCAACACCATTACTTAACTCCTAATCCCCTTCTTAGTTGTCATGCACATTAACCAACATTAAACTTCCATAAAGTGTCTATCAGTTAAATACGTATCAATATCATGCTTCTACTCTTAACCACATATCAATAAGCCGAAGTAAGGCTTACATGCACACATACAGTCATAACAGTTATCATACAGTTCATGCTCAATTTAACTGCGTGCACTAGTAATTCACATATCTAGTGTTCATATCTTACACATGCTATACATTCATATCATAACATAACAACATGCTCAACAAGATGAGGTTAGTGTGCTCACCCCCGTTCTGGCGCTCCAGTCTGCAGTTCAGTCTTACTACTCACCTCTCCATAAAACTTTTCTTTGATTACTTTTATTTACAAAAACGAGCTTTTGGTTTAAGTTCAAGTATCCACCACTTGTGAATACTTGATTCTCTTAAACCTAGGCTCTGATACCAACTTGTAACATCCCAATTTCCAAAAACATTCTTTGATATAAAGTAACCAAGATTCCCTTAACAAGCGGAAGCTCGTCCAAATTTACATCCAAAACAAACAAGTTGAAACTTTAAACCATAAACCAACTCGGAACTTAAAAGTAAAAGTTTACGAAAAATGATAGAAATCTAGTTTAGAAACATGAAAGAGTTCATCATTAATGCCAAACATGTCCTCTCAACTATCTTGACTGAACCGCGGTCCCGGAGCCTCAAACGGTGGCCTTCTCCTTTCCCTTACGGGAAGTACCTGCCACTAAAAGATAAAACAACGAAGGGGTAAGCATAAAGCTTAGTGAGCACACACATAACCACTTACCATCATGCAACACAATCACTTTACATAGCAATTAACATAACATGCAATCTCCAACCTTCCCTACGGCTCAACGCCATTAAGGAAGAAAATATGACACTGGTACCAGGCCTCTCCAAATTCCCTAGGGGTATTACTACCACCATAGGTACTCTCCCAAGTCCCCGGAGGAACACATCACATAATCACATGCAAATATAACCATGCACACATAACAATAAGAGTTAAGTGAGGTACTCACCTGTCAATTGCTAGCAATCAAGACTCTCCACAAGCTAAAACGATCACTCGTAAACACCTAGGCAAGCATAGAAACATAACTCATCAACTTAGTCCAAAAAGGACCACTCGACACTCCATACCGAAAAGCTAGCCTTAGACATAGCTAGGCTAGTCCAACTGACCCCAAACTCTAGGCCTCATCCTCTCATAACCACCCTAACATGATCCCATAGTCCAATCTCCGAAAAGAAGAAAATAAAATTTTGAAAATGGGCAGAGAGGTGCGCGGCCTGCTCCCGCGACCTCAGGTCGCAGGGCCAGGTCGCGGGCTTTCCAGCCTGCACTCTCTCTCGCGACCTGCCTCGAATTCTGTGCCAAAAACCCAGATTTTCATACCAAACACATCAACACATGATTTCTTAACATCTAGGGTCGATATCTAACAAATACATGCAAGTAATTCGACCCTAGAACCTCCCAATTACATCAATTTGATAATCCAAGGATCATCAATTCACACCCAACCCTAACCATCACAATACTTCAAATTAAACTACCAAAAGACATCTAATCAACATAAAGTTCTTACCTTAAGCGCAATTGGTGTGAATGCTAACACACTCAAGCCAATACCAGTCTCAATTTCACCCTTGTCTGCCTTCCTCTAGTCGTTCTCTATCTCCCTCTCCCGTACGATTTTCTGAAAACTTCCTAGAGAAACTGTAGGGTTCTCTTTTCTATACACTCCCCTCCTTCACCCTTGTACTTACATAAATCACACTTAAGCCCTTCAACTCCTAGAACATGACAAATAAACACTTAAACCACCTAATTCAAGTTATAAGGGAAAAGTAAGAACGGGTTTTACAGCCATATTCTTCTTTTCTGATGCTAAACATTTCTAGCACGATTTCTCCTCAAAGTTCACCACATCTCGCGGCACGAGATTGGCATCTCGCGTTCGCGAAAGTGGACTGTCTCCCAAAAATCCAACTTTCGTGCTTTTTCACCTTTTTATCTACTTTCCGTACCAAATGCCTTTCAAACCTGCAAAATAGAAAAGGAAATAGTTTCAGAAGTAAAATGTACCAAAACAAGGTATAAATGGGGTAAATCTTATAAGAACCAAACAACCAAACATGTATAACTTTGGTGTTATAAAAATCCCCACACTTAAGCTTTGATTGTCCTCAATCAAAAGTCTGAAAAATAAGAAAGATAGCGCCAAAATTATCTCCATCAATGATTATAACAGTGGATATTCAAAAGAAGTCAAGCATAATTCAGACATGCATAAGGTACAAGGAGTAATCAATCCAAGCTCAACTATCTTACCCGCACTTTTGTATGTAATATAATGTATCTCTCTTGGGTTAGATTGTTGTATAGTGATCACACTGATACACGACCTTTTTCCGAATACATATGCTTGTCATGAAATCCTATCTCCACCACTAGAAAGTTTTTAACCGTCAAGAGGACTTTAGAGTTGTAATGTTAGGCTTAGGTAAGGGTAGGAAAAGGAATTTTATTTTAGTGGCTAAATGGAATGTAGCGAAAAACTGAAACTTATCAATTAAGATCCTAGTCTCTTTTTGTTTCTGAATTTTTGGAACTTATTTCACTCAGGACAACTTTTTTTTCTAAACTTTTCTAATACCGGCTTTAATTATTTCTTTTTCTTTTGCTCGATATTTCTACTTTTGAACTTTTCCGACTAGTTGGTCTTTTCTTTTATTCTTTTCGAGTCGGTTCTCGTTTTCTTCTCTTTTTCTTTTCTTCTCTTTTTCTTTCTTTTCTTTTCTTTTCATGGTCCCTTCTTTTATTCGTCAGATTTCTATGGATGGATCTAAAATTGAAAAATTTTACAACTTTAAGCTACGGCCAAAAGATAGCTAAAAACTATGGCTAAGGGATTAAATTGGTTTGAGTAACAAACAAAAAGATTTAGGCTTCAACATGTTTCAAGGGTCTAAAGTACTAAAGACGAGTACTGTCTCTCTAAGGTTTAGGAAAATTAGATAATCCTAAAGTGGGATTAACTAACGGAAACACAAACTTAAAATGAGTTGAAACGAAAGCCTCTACCAGTGCAATGGTGATAAATACTTTCTCTGTGGTCTCGACAAGCATTCAAAGTGGCAAGTTCTACCTCGGGTCAAAGTCGGCATCCTCACAAAAATGAAATAACAGTTAAGGCTCATTCTCTCTTTGACAAGGGTGTGATACTCATGGTAATTAGCATTCACAAGGCTTTTCAAACTCAAATAACCTTAATAGTGTCCTTCTAATACAAGACTTTATTTTTCCAAAAAGAATCAAAGATTTTGGAAAAATTTGGCACCACATCTCGAATTTCTCAAAGATTTAATCAAGAATCAATACAAAACAAAAGTTAAGTCTACTTAACCCCTTCCCACACTTAAAATTTGCATAGTCCCAAATGCTGCAACTATTAACAAAAAGAAAAACATAAAACACACTAAAATAACATAATATTAAAAATCTTAAACCATCCAAAGCAAAAATTAAATTTTTTTTAAAACACACTAAAATAAAGCAAATAAAAATATTGTCTTAAACAACCATATCGAATGAGATCAAATTTAAAAACGACCACAGAATTGGCGTTGCCAATCCTCAAAAGTTGGGAACCCCGGCGGACTTTGGGCGTTGTCTGGACAAATTGGAGACGGCATGTATGGAGGTCGAATCTCGATTCCTTGATGAGAGGCGATTGTGTTGAGCGCGTTACTTTGCCAATCTTGTTGCCTCATCGTCTCCGTTTGGTGGTACTCCACCCGTTGGAAGAGATTACCCTGCATCAAAGATAAATCGTTAAGTTGTGAGGTAATCCCTTGATATGCCGTGTATGGGTTCCAATCCGGTGGTGGTTAGTCCTATTGAGCTGTGCTCGAAGTGCCTCCTCTCTCATATGTCGATCTCGAACTCTCTCTCTTTCCTTGCGATCCTAGTTGTACCTCGGGTTCGCATCCCATACATGTGTGATGATTTTCTTCCCGAACTCTTTTCACGATCTTCATCCCCTTTAGCTGTTCCATATTCAGAATGCCCATATCTCCCTCTTTGGTGAGACTAAGGACTGCCTCCTCAGAAATAACACCAAAGTGGCAAGCCAGACGAGATATATATTGCCCTCCGATGAGGTTGCTTCTGCCATGAAAACCTCTTGCTCTTGTTAGTAAGTCGGTAACAATATACGGGATGTTGGTGTATTTATCATCCGTGTTGAGCTGAGTGAGGAACCAAAGATCGTATGTGCTAATCTTTTCAAAACTCGAGGTTCGGGTGTTTACCGCATGAACTATCATCCGATGGAGAAGTCTGTCATCGGCAGACATTAGGCCTTTCTCTTTCATGCCACTAGAGGAATATGGTCCCGAACCGATAATCGACCAAACCTCCCTTGCGTTGAACGACGAATCGTAATAGGTGTTGCACATGAGCATGTAGTCATCAAACCCCGGGCTTGTTAGGATTGTGTGCAAGACAGTAACACGAATTACCGTGTCCAATGTTATAAGATACTAGTAGGTCACACCGCTGCACACCTAATTTGAGAACATATGTGTGTGAGAAATAATTAATTGTTTTAATTATTAAAGGAGAGAAAAGAATAAATAATTAGT